>CP094636.1:27578395-27679688 GCA_023657505.1 Camelina hispida | reverse complement strand
TTCTTTATGATCAGGCAGCAACCCGATTGATGTCACTGATCCTGACTGGCATTTATATCTCTTAATTCAAAAGAAAGAGGACAAGGAAGATCCTTTGTATCGAATTGTGGGCTTTACTGCTATCTATAAATTCTTTCGTTATCCTGACAGGTTACGGATGCGACTCAGCCAGGTATAATATATATATATATATATATATATATATATATATATAGCCCAAAGATCTCAGTCCATCTTGCAATCATATTGATTTGACTGTTTATGTTGTGTTTGGATTTCAGATCCTGGTCTTACCGTCCTTCCAAGGAAAAGGACTCGGAACCTATCTCATGGAGGTAGTAAACAATGTGGCTGTAGCAGAAAATGTTTACGATTTGACAGTGGAAGAGCCATCTGAGAAGTTCCAACACATTCGCACTTGCGTCGACATAAACCGCTTGCTCAGTTTCGATCCAATCAAACCAGCAATTGATTTAGCTGTTCAGACTCTCACCAGAGGAAAACTATCGAAGAAAGCTCAGATACCTCGATTCACCCCACCTTTGAACGCCATCGAGAAAGTCCGAGAATCTCTGAAGATCAACAAGAAACATTTTCTCAATTGCTGGGAGATTTTGATATATCTTGCACTTGATCCTATCGACAAGTACATGGAAGATTACACATCTGTCATCACGAACCATGTGAGAAGCGACATCCTGGGAAAAGATATAGAAACTCCAAAGAAACAGGTCGTAGATGTTCCGAGCGAGTACGAGCCTGAAACATCCTTTGTGGTTTTCAAATCACTCAATGGAGAAGAAGGTAATACCAATGTTCAAGTTGATGAAAACAAACCAGATCAAGAGCAGCAGCTGAAGCAACTGGTTGATGAAAGGATTCGTGAGATCAAGTTGGTTGCTGAGAAAGTCTCTAAGGTTTCTCCAAAGGCGTGAATCAGTCAGAACACTTTGTGAGAGGTTTTATAATTATGAGAAGCTTTTTGTTGAATGATCAAACTATATGTGATCTTCAGAAAGACAAACCTGTTTGTGTTCGTTTTGTAGTGGAGGAGGTTGAGTAAACTAATGTACTTCCGGTTTAGTGGTTTCGTCCGGTTATAATATTATTGGTACAATTTACATCGTTACCTCGTTAATTGCGGTTCAATTAAGAATGTCGACGATAATTGGAATATTCCGATCGAATTTTAGCAAAAACCGGAATTGTGGTTAAGGTAACCAATGCTGGTCGTATTAAAATTACCGGGCGAACCGGTTGTCAAAACCAAGAAAAAAAACATAAGAAGAACAAATCTCGAAGGTGGGACTAATTGTGCCGTCTCGAAAGGGAGAAGAATTTGTTTTGTGCTCTGTTTTGATAAACGAAATTGATTTTGACAGAGTGAGGCAGAGAGAGAGAAAGAGAGAGAGAGATGGATTTGATTGCGGGAGAGAGCTCGAAGAAGGTGTTGAGGAAACATGGATTCAGGTCGCTGAAACTGATGAGTGTGGATATGGAACAAGAACTCGGTAACGAGCCTGAGCCTTTTGGTGCTGATTATGGAAGACTCGATAATGGTCTCGTCTACTATGTTCGTCGAAACTCAAAACCAAGGATGAGAGCTGCTCTAGCTCTCGCCGTTAAAGTCGGGTTAGCTCTTCTTCTTCTTCTTCTTCTTCGATTTTGACGACATTTGAATTTGATTTGTTTCTTCGTTGATGAATTGAATTTACTGTTTATTGAGTTTTTCTCGCTGAGGTTTAGGGTTTTCACTTTTGTTCTGAGTCGAAATTTTGATTTATTTGATCACTGTGCAGAGTTGATCTAACTTTGAATTGATTTGTGACTTTTGTACTGAACAGATTTGTGACATGCATTAATATATTCGTAGTGTATGAGGATAATAGAGAACTGGGATGAAGTTTAGTTGAATGATGCAATGTTTTGAGTCGTGTACGCGTTAAATGATGCTGACACAGTTTTTGGTTTATTGGCAGTTCAGTTTTGGAAGAGGAGGATCAGCGTGGAGTTGCTCATATTGTAGAGCATCTTGCATTTAGTGCTACAACGAGATATACAAACCATGATATTGTCAAGTTCTTAGAGAGCGTCGGAGCAGAGTTTGGGCCCTGTCAAAACGCAATGACCACAGCGGATGAGACTATATATGAATTGTTTGTCCCCGTTGATAAACCTGAATTGTTATCTCAGGCTATCTCCATTTTAGCAGAGTTCAGCTCTGAGGTAATGTCTCTGTGACTCTGTCTCATGTATTTCTTTTGTTTCAATGTTTTTGGTCTTTCTGAATTCTGTGTTCGATTTGTTTAGATTCGAGTCTCGAAGGAAGATTTGGACAAAGAAAGAGGTGCTGTTATGGAAGAATACCGAGGGAATCGGAATGCTACTGGAAGGATGCAAGATTCGCATTGGCAGCTGATGATGGAAGGTTCAAAGGTATGTGAAGTCTTTAAGTTAGTCATTTTTGCAGTTTAAGAGAGATTCCAATGTGTTCTTAATAAAGACTTTCATTTGACCGCAGTATGCTGAACGTTTACCTATTGGGTTGGAGAAAGTGATTCGATCTGTTCCTGCTGCAACTGTGAAGCAATTTTACCAAAAGTGGTATCATTTATGCAATATGGCTGTTGTGGCTGTTGGAGATTTTCCAGATACAAAGGTACTACTATATTCATTTATGACTGTGATATCACTTTTGTTCCCTGGCTATTCAAGCATTGTAAGGTCGGAATTTGTTGATAATCCTTGTTTCTAGGCTGTAGTTGATCTGATAAAGACACATTTTGAGGATAAGAGATCAAGTAGCGAGCCTCCACAGATACCAGTGTTTCCTGTTCCTTCTCATGAAGAGACACGATTTTCTTGCTTTGTTGAGTCAGAGGCAGCTGGGGTTAGTCAAATTTAACTCTCTGAACGTCTTCTATATTAGCATGATGTCAATTTCCTAACTGCTAAGCTTCTTTTTTGGTCTTTGGCTTGTAGTCTGCAGTAATGATTAGCTATAAGATGCCTATAAGTGATCTGAAGACAGTGAAAGATTATAGGGATATGCTTGCAGAGTCAATGTTTCTACATGCTCTTAACCAGAGACTATTCAAAATATCTCGTAGAAAGGATCCTCCATTTTTTGCGTGTTCTGTGGCTGCTGATGCTCTGGTGAGCCCATTGAAGGCCTATATAATGAGTTCTTCTTGTAAAGAGAAAGGAACTCTTGCATCTCTAGAGTCTATGCTTCTCGAGGTCTCTTCTCTTTTCCCTCTTTTCCAATTTTTTTTCACTTTCTTCTTCCACCCCTTGATTGGTTCTCTTATGTGTTTAGGTTGCTAGGGTACGCCTTCATGGGTTCTCGGAGCGTGAAATATCTGTTGTTCGGGCTCTCATGATGTCCGAGATTGAATCTGCTTATCTGGAACGTGATCAGGTCCAATCAACGAGCTTGCGGGATGAATATATACAGGTAAAATCTGTGATGAACTTTAATACTCAGCATTCTGTCTTTCCCATCTACAAAAATCTTGCTTAAACCCTTTTTTATCTTGCAGCATTTCCTTCACAAGGAACCTGTTATTGGGATTGAATACGAGGCACAACTTCAGAAGACTCTTCTACCCCGTGAGAACATGCATACTCTGCTTATAAAGTGTACTCAGTATAGTACCATTTTTGTTATATAACTCGTATAAATTATATTGGTTCCTCTTTGATGCAGAAATATCAGCGTCGGATGTAGCCAGATACTCTGAAAAGTTAAGAACATCATGTGGTTGTGTGATCAAGACAATGGAACCTAGATCTGCTGCTACGATTGATGATTTGAGAAATGTTGTCTCAAAGGTTAATAGTCTTGAAGAAGAAAAGATGATTGCTCCATGGGATGAGGAAAAGATTCCAGAAGAAGTTGTTAGTGAGAAGCCAACTCCAGGGTAAGCTCTTCTTTACTTTTGGATTTTGGTTCTATTGACTGTAGTTTTCAGAGTGAATAGAGATCCTAAAAAACTAATATCTTTGTGCAATTATCAATTTCCTCGAGAGCTGACTAGTTATGAAGTATTTTACTAAACTAAATGAGTCTTTGTTAAACTAAAAGTAGACAAACCTCAAATGACATGCATATATTTTTTTCATTTCTTATTATTTATCATCTGTCACTAATGTTCAATGAAGGGAGGTTACTCGTCAGCTTGAATATCCAGAAGTTGGGGTTACAGAACTGACGTTATCAAATGGAATGCAAGTTTGCTACAAGTCCACTGACTTCTTGGACGATCAGGTGCAATATTAACTGACATTACAATAGTTTGGAATCAGCATGTGTGTGTGTATATGCTTATGGATAGATGCCAATATATTAAGCTCTGAGCTTCTTCTTTTGCTTATTGTTCCATAATTTCATGATTGGCCTTTTCCACTTGCAGGTTCTTTTTACCGGGTTCTCATATGGAGGATTATCTGAACTCCCTGAGAGTGATTACATTTCATGTTCAATGGGATCAACAATTGCTGGTGAAATTGGTATGTTTGGTTATAAGCCATCAATGCTTATGGATATGCTTGCTGGTAAGAGAGTTGAAGTTAGCGCAAGACTCGGACCGTATATGAGAACCTTTTCTTGTGATTGTTCACCCACAGACCTTGAAACTGCTTTGCAGGTTTGCCTTCTTCCTCCATATGAACGTGTATTTTCTAAGTTCTTCCTGGTTGATCTCAGGCTTGTTACTAACATATTTAGCTGAAACCTCGCGGTAGACTTCATTAAGACATTAACTATGACATCTTCGATTTATTCTTCATTAACCATAACATATGTGGCTGAAACAAACTGAACTCTTGAAACCTATTGCTAACATCGAAATGATAGAACTTGAATATATTGTGCATCCTGAAATGTTTTGCATTCTTGTTTTTCCTCTACTAATGTTTCGACTCTCTTTGGATTGTACTTGCATTATCTTGGCCTTAGAGTTGAACTTAATTATACTTCTTTGCAGCTTGTTTATCAACTTTTTACTACAAACGTGATGCCACAAGAAGAAGAGGTTGGAATAGTAATGCAAATGGCAGAAGAAGCAGTTCGTGCTCGGGAAAGAGACCCATACACTGTCTTTGCCAATAGAGTAAAGGAACTCAATTATGGAAATTCTTATTTCTTTAGGGTAATGATATCTTCCTTCTTTTTTTCAAAATGACTAATTATTTCTTGGTTAACGCACAACTTGATTCTAACCCCTAGTCTCTGATGTGTAGCCGATTCGGATTAGTGAACTCAGGAAAGTTGACCCTTTAAAGGCTTGCGAATACTTCAACAGTTGCTTTAGGGATCCATCAACTTTCACAGTCGTAATTGTAGGGAACCTTGATCCTACTATCGCACTTCCTCTAATTCTTCAGTATTTGGTAAGTTTGATCACATCGCTGGTAATACAAAAAGTAAATTCGGGATACATGACTCCATTTTTGCGCTCACTTTATGCAGGGTGGAATACCTAAGCCTCCTCAACCAGTTCTCCATTTCAACCGTGATGACCTAAAGGGCTTACCATTCACTTTCCCTACGAAGATAACAAGGTAAGCTGTATCTTACTTTGATCATACATCGACCTAACAGAGACAATGATACTGTGTCTTTCCCTTGATAATTACATATTTGACTTTAAACGTGGAAATATTACAGAGAATTTGTACGAAGTCCCATGGTAGAAGCCCAGTGTTCAGTCCAGTTATGCTTTCCTGTGCAGTTAACAAATGGAACAATGGTAAGGGACTCTGCTTTATCATCTGAACCTAGCCTGCGTTGATTACACTTAAGACATTTTTCCTCTTGTCTTTACGAATAATATTTCAAATACAATTGCTTCATACCATAAATTTCTATGATAGATCGAAGAAATCCACTGTATCGGCTTTTTAGGCAAACTCCTAGAGACCAAGATAATTCAGTTTCTCAGGTTCACGCATGGGCAGGTATATTCTGCTCTTTGCGTTAGTTTTCTATGATGATCATACCAAACCTTTAGTGACCTAACGTACCTGTTAAGCAGATATACTCTGCTGAAGTCTCAGTGTTTCTTGGCGGGAATAAACCTTCTAGAACTGCAGATTTGCGTGGTGACATCAGTGTAAATTTTTCCTGTGATCCAGAAATCTCCTCTAAACTGGTACATCCATGTTCTCACACGATTGATAATGGTTTCTCTATATCTTTGGCTGCCTTTTGTTCACGAAAGCCATCTCTTTGTCTTTCAGGTTGATTTAGCTTTGGAAGAAATTGTACGGCTTCAAGAGGAAGGCCCTTCGCAGGAAGACATTTCAGCTATCCTTGAAATCGAACAAAGAGCTCACGAAAACGGCCTGCAGGTTTGTTTGTTTTTGCCTACTCTTCACAATCGCAAATGGATTTTATTTTGTTGCTGAAACAAAACGGATTTAATTTTCTGGTCAGGAAAACTATCACTGGTTAGACAGGATTCTACGTGGATACCAATCAAGGGTCTACGCTGGCGATTTGGGCGCCTCTTGCAAGGTCAGTTACTGTCAATGTTCAATAGCTGTTGTCGTTCAAAATAAACAGTCTTTTTATAAAGCGTAGAAACTTCTCTATGGTTTTCAGATTTTAGAAGAAGGGCGTTTGCGAATGAGAGAGTCACTTGCACCACAAACAGCGCAAGCTGCATTACAGCGTATCCTTCCTCACCCGTGCAAGAAACAGTACACTGCTGTTATTCTCATGCCGCAGAGATCTCGTTTTGGATTTCTATCATCTATCTTTGCTTCACGGTCCGAGACCCCTTACATCCGTGACACCGAGGTCAGTGTTTAGTTGTTCTTTCTCTTGTCTCCGTAGATGTAATTTTGCAAGCATTATAATATAAATCGTGTCTCTTTGGTTACCAGGTTTTGGCGGGCATTGCGAGTTTGGCTGTTCTTGTTTTTGGCATCTGGAGATACTCTCGCAAGTAAAAGCCTGATCTCTCCTTCTGTTTTGTTTTTGTTTATTTTTCGATTTGCTGATTTTTTAACCTCAAGATTTTAGCTTTACATGTATCAATGAACCTCAGCGTTTATTATGTATGTTTACATTATTTTTACAAGAAATTTAGAAGACATTTATTTCTTTACTACATTGGTTCTACATAACTCCCATAGTTTTTCGACTTTTGGTTTTGGTCTATGCATTGAGACAAGAATATGCTAAATCCTTCTCTTCAGCTAGCTCTCGTGCAGAGTCATCCATTTTCTTCCTTGAAAACTCGTCGATACTGAGTCCTTGTACGATCTTCCAACTCCCTTTCTCACAGGTAACCGGAAACGAGTAAACCAAACCAGGTGGTATACCGTATGAGCCATCAGAACAAACACCCATAGAAACCCAAGTTCCTTTAGGGGTTCCAGGAACCAATCACGGATATGGTCACAAGCTGCGCTAGCAGCGGATAAAGCACTTGACTGTCTCCGTGCTCTTAAAACAGCTGCACCGCGTTGCTGAACTTCAGCAATAAACTCGTTCTTCAGCCAGTTTTGATCTGTGGCAAGTTCTTTTACCGGTCTATCTCCAGCTTGTGTAGAGACCTTTGCGTGATTGGTATCGGGATATTGAGTTGAAGAATGGTTTCCCAAACAATCACGTTCTTCACACTGCTCACAGGAACACTTAGCTTATCTGCAAGCTGAGCTAGAGCTCGATTATGGTCAAGCCGTGTAAGGCAAGTGATATTTTCTTCCGGGATCGATGGTGCAAACTCTTTTAAAATCAAAGCATTTGTGTTAGCAGGGTTTGCCACAACAAGAACCTTGCAATCCTCTGATGCATAATTCTCTAAAGCCGAAGCTTGAGCTTTATATATCACTACATTTTTCGACATCACATCTTTTCTTTCCATGCCTGCTATCCGGGTATCCGCCGATCATTATCGCGATATTCACATCTTTACATGCTTCAACAACATTAGTTGTCGCGATAACGCCTTTGAGAAGAGGGAAGGCTGAATCTTGAAGCTCCATTTTCAGAGCTTCCAGTGATCTTGAAGTTGGTTCTATATCGTGTAAATGCAGAATCATGGGTTGATCAGGACCTAGCATCATACCTCTTGCAATCATTGGAGCAATTGCATATCCTATGTTTCCTGTTCGATAGAAAGTTTCCTGTTAAAATTATGAACAAATTACACATAACCGGACCAAACCAAACCAAACAATTTGGTTGAGGAGACATTATTACCTGCTGCACCGGTAATCAAAACCCTTATGGGATCTTGCTCAATGTTTAATAAATTACACATGTAAATTATCATTTTCCATGACAAAGCAACACAAAACAATAGAACCAAAGCTTTCTGAATCAAAGAAGAATAATCAATTCCTTCTATAACGAAATCCATTTTTTTGTTTCCAATTGTAAAATATAATCAAACAAACGAATGGGTGTTCATGTTTCTCCAAAGTTCAATTTATAAAGCTAGAAAAAAAAAACCAAGAATACATAAGGAATCTATGAAAAGCTTCTAAGTGGACATAACCTGATACTTACAAAACTTCATCGTACAAACTCTCAAGTCTTAAGTCATACAACAATAACAACAACAACAACAACAAGGAATCTCTATCTAGATCCTCAAAACTTCTTTTGTTACTCTAGGAAATTTATTATTCCTTCACTACTCTCCTACTCGTACGGATGTAATCTAAGTTTACCGTTTCGGATCAATTTTCCGGTTTTTGGTTTTACCGGTTTATCCAAAATTCCAAACTAATCAGTTTATAAATTCGATCACAACTATATTTTGGGCCTTTTATGGGCTACTGAAAAATACGAAAGCGCAAGAAATAGGCCCATGAAAGCCCAATAAATGAATTTTTTTAGGGTTAACACAAAGTGCCGCATATATATGCTTACAACTCCTCCCTCGTCGCCTTTCTGTTTTCTCGACGTTCTTCAACCCAAAGGTAAAATCTCTTTCTCTCAATCAATCTTAGCTCAATTCTGCTTACTTGACATAGCAGTTCATAGATCTGTTTTAAGCTTTCCGATTTCAAAGTATCGATTTTGAAGTATTTGTTTTTGTAAATGGGTAAATTCGCAGGTAAAGAAGAGTTAAGTCGCAGACGAAAGAGAAGATGTCTGAGAAAAAGGGAAGGAAAGAAGAAGTGGTGACCAGAGAGTACACCATTAACCTCCACAGACGCCTTCACAAATGGTGAGCTTTTTCTCTAAACCCTAATCTCTTCTTTGCTCGTTGTTAGATTTCCCTCTTTTGTGTTCATGTTCTTTGCTGCTTGATTGGTTGATTCCGTAGTGTTGCTGTGAAAATTATGTTAGTTTCTGTCGTATCATAGTTTCAAGATTGTTAATACTTGCTTTGGTTTGATCTGTTATTAGCTTATCTTTTACGAAATGTAATCAGAGGCGTAGTCCATAAAAAAAGAGATCTTTTGATTACTGTGCTGTTGAATTCATGGGGAAATGATATCTTATGTTGTGAAAACGTCTCCTGTGTGTTCAGATCTTATACTGATTGCTTTTTGGATCCAGTTTATTGAAATGTAATGTTGAAATGATATGGTTCATTTGATATAATCGGATACACGGAATTAAGATTAAGTGTTTTGTTTGTGGTTGGTTTGGTTTGAATGAGATTAAGAAGCTGTACTTATGCATTAGTTAATTTTGTAAACAGCACCTTTAAGAAGAAGGCACCAAATGCCATTAAGGAGATCAGGAAGTTCGCTGAGAAAGCTATGGGGACCAAGGACGTTAGGGTAGACGTGAAATTGAACAAGCAAATCTGGAGCAAAGGTATCAGAGGTCCACCAAGGAGGATCAGGGTTCGTGTTGCACGTAAGAGAAACGATGATGAAGACGCAAAGGAAGAGTTCTTCTCCCTTGTCACAGTTGCTGAAGTCCCTGCAGAAGGTCTCAGTGGTCTTGGCACAAAGGTCATTGAAGAGGAGGATTGAGAGAAGTCTTTAGAACAAGTTTTGTTGGTTTTTCCTTACTTTTGTTGCTGTGTTTGAATTAAAAAAATCTTGACCTTTCAGTTTCTTCTTTGTAGTGAAACTTGAATTTGCTTATGCAGTTTATCGAAGAGACCCATTTTCTTCTTGATGATTTGAGTCTTGTATACTCTTTTCTTCTGGAGTTTTTCTTGGTTGCTCGTTGTTCAATTTTACATTACTGATCTTTCTTGAAAATAAACGAACCAACGAAACCAAACCGACGGTTTATTCACTTATCATCTTTCTTCCCTTCACAGCTCTTTCGGTTTTGTTTGGTTTGGTTGGTTCGTTTATCTCCCAACGTCGTCGTATATGAGTGACACCTTCGCTTCGAAAGACTCAAATGGCCCAAACATGGCCCAATTATGTCCATGTATTTGTAACTATTTAATTAACTTTAGCCCAACAAAACTGACAATTTTTCCAGCATTTTCACACAGTATGAGAGAATTGAATCAATTGTAGAAGCAGTATACGACAAAAAAGGAGACGAAGAAGTTCCAAAGTAGCCGTTAACCGCCGAACCCAATTCAAATTCAAATTCAAATTAAAAAAAGCAAAAGAGAAAGCATAAAAATCCCATCTGATTAGTTTAGTTAGTTGCTTCTCTCTCTCTTTTCATCAATCATCCAACCAACAATTCAAAGAACCAAAAAAGAAATGAAATCTTCAGGTAGAAGAAAGGCTCTACAGCCCAGAAACATCTTCCTAACCCCAAAAGAGGAAGAGGATACTTTTGTTAAACCCAAATCTACTCCAGAGATAAAGAAGAAGGAGAATCTGAAACAGAATCTTGAAACAATAATCGATGCTTCTCTAGCGGAGGAGCTGAGCGCTTTCAAGAAGAAACTCGAGAGGCTGAGAGAAGATCGTGAACGAACTGAGAAGCTTCTCAAGGAGAAAGATGTAGCAATGGATCTTCAGATGAGCCATCTTCTACAGAGAGGAGATACGCAAAAAAGCCTTGAAATCCAAGTCGATCGTCTCTACCGATTGAAAGAGCTCCACGCCTATTCCTCCGTAACCAAACACATACTCTCCTCCTCATCCTTCATTTCTTTTGATTTTGATTTGATTGTTTTATTAACCGCCATTTTTATTTGTTTCTGAGCAGAAGATATCTCCGATCCGATCTTTGAGAGCTAAGGAGCAAGAGAAGAAGAATATGAGACGATTCAGCTCTGTAATAAATTGCCACACACTCTCAATTAATCTCAATCTCTCATTCGTTTCTTCTTTCTTTAACTTGTTTTTGACAGGTGATTTCAGGAACCGGAAGAACCAATGGCAGTAGAAGAAGAAGAAGAAAGCTCAGTGAAGAAGAATCTTGAGACTGATATCATCATCAACACAAATGAGGCGGACATGGAAGAAGGAGAAGGAGAAGAAAGTGAATGAAATGCAAATACAAAAGCAAGCAAATCTGTGGAGCTAATGACCACCGAGGAGGATCAGGGTTCGCGATGCAAAGGAAGAGTTTTTTTTTTTTTTTTTTTTTCCCTTGTCATTGTTGTTGAAATCTCCCTGCAGAAGGACTCAGTCGACTTGGCACTTAGGAGGTCATTCAAGAGAGAAGCATTTAGAGAGTCTTTACATTTGCTGCTAAATTGTTGAACCCTCACATCTTAGAGATGATCAAACAGAATCTGAATGATGCCAAATGTCGTGTAATATATGCATGTAATGATCAAAATTTGAGCAAGTAACAAGGCGACATAACTAGACGATAGAATCAATTGACCAAATGTTAAGGCACAAGTTTTGTTCGGAAACAAGTTCCACATTGATATAAATAAAATAAAACCTAATTGTTCTTGGACAACAAAACAGATACTGAACCCATCATACGACGAGTCTTAGATCATTTTTCAAGTTTCAATCTGTGGAACATATCATCATTTTTCAAGTTTCATGTGCAGGACTGATGTAGATTTCAAGCAACAAGCATGTTTGAAGATAAAACTCAAGAAGTCCCTATCTTCTTGTTCCTCACTATTGTACCCTCTAAACTTGAAAGTCTCCAGACTATTCAAGAAACATTTAGGAACGGCCCCCTGATTATTGCCCGAGCTAAGCGGTTCATACTTCCCATGAATTTCCCTGAACTGAAATTTTTTAAAAATGACAAAAGAGTTTAAATTACACGAATACACACACACCATCCTGAGCTTTACCGCAAAATAGTTGACAGAGAAACACTTACAACATCAATCTTAAAGAACTGGAGGTCGAGTATTCTCAGGTTAGGAGAATCTTTGAGCAAGTGGACAAGTAACATTGACCAATTTTCGCTGCATATATACAGCTTCAAATTTTCCAGCTGACTGAAGACAATACCATCTGGATACACATTCTGCAGACATGACAACGCAATAACAACGAATTCGAACTCAAGAAACTCCGATTTCATGTTCTAAGTGAAATAGTGAGAATGGAAAGGATACATGGAAACATATTACCTTTTCTCCGCTGTTGAATGTTATGCGTAATGAAAGACGTTTGACATTTGTGATTGATTTGAGAAGCCTTTCAGTATCTTCCTCAATATCGATATGTAGAGTGATATCTGCCTCTTCCAGCTCTGGCATATGCTCAATGAAACATGAGCTTTTACATCTAGAATCATCAACTCTGAAATACTTTAAAGATGGGGTAACTATCACATACCCATCAGAAGAACACCTTTGATCTATAAATAAAGTTAAACGCTGCAAGGGTGGGACAATGATAACCAACTTTCTCAGATTGTCATAATCAATCTTTAGATCTTCAAGAACAGGGCAATACGATAGAAGCAGTCGAAGAGAATCTTCGTTTGAGTATGTCACACGAAAAAGTTGCAAAGTTTTCAAGGAAGGGAAACAAACCGTTCGAGGAATATCCACAAGAATATTACCGCCTTGGAGTTTCAAAGTCACGAGTGACTTCAAGGTATACAAACTACACGGCAATATTAAACTTTCATAGTGTCCTGGCCATTCTCGGTCAATACTCAGATGTTCCAGAACAGAGCAACAGGATAGAAGCAGTCGAAGAGATTCGTCCTTTGAGTCTGTCACATATCCAAGTTGCAAAGTTTTCAAGGAAGGGAGACAAACCGTTGGAGGAACATCCACAAGAATGTTCTTGCCTTCAAGTTCCAAACTCACGAGCGATTTGCAGGTATACAAACTACTGGGCAATGATACATCAGGTTGGCTTTCGGAATAATATAAATTCATACTTAGCTCACGCACGCAACGAGAAACTGCAGTTCCAACCCACGAGTCCAAATCCTCAGGTCGAAGTAGAAATAAACTACAGCAAGAGGAAAGGCGTAGGCTTTCGATGACAGGAGCTTTGTGTAATGGCAGATTCTTGGCAATAAAATCCCTCAGGCATGCAGACTTCAAACGACTAATAGGAAAGTTGAAATTGAGTTCAGGCAGCCACATCCAAAGAAACTCCCACTGTTTCGACAAAACGCTGGTTGAAACAGCTTCTTTTGTTGGAAGAAACGTTAAAATCTTCACCAGCAATTCATCAGGCAACTCACTGATTTTGGCCATATCGTTATACAAACCCTCACACTCAACAGAACTTGGGGTGGGTTTTTAGTCGTCTGACACTAAAACAAAAAAAATCACAAGAAGAACACCATAAGACAACAACAACAAAAATGTCCGAAGGTAACCAAACAAATTAGTGAAAAAATCGAAAACAAAGCCACAACAAAATAGGAACAGAACCAAAATAAACAAATCTAGGACGATAGATAGATTAAACCCTGCAAACAAAAAACAAAAAAATAAATCACAAGAAACACACCATAAGACAACAAGATTTGTCGGAACCCAACCAAACAAATTTTACCAGCAGTAGATCTACAAAAAAGGAGGCGAAGGAAGAACAAGTAGTAGGTTGTTTACCAGCACTAGATTGTCGGAATCGCAGAACTTTGTAGTCAGTCACTCTCGAGTTCTCATCAGACTGTTTGGCTTCCTCACACTAGTAGTCTCTCTCGTCTCATCACTGATCAGACTGTTTGGCTTCCCCTCATGGTTTTATAATAAATAAAACCTTTAATGACATAATTGACCTGATGGGCCTGTTACTGGGCCAGTCTTCTTCTTGTGAAACTTAGAGAGTCATGTAAATTGTTGTTTTTTTTGTTTACTTCCAAAAAGAATCATGTAAATCTGTGATTTTACTCGTAAATTTTTGTAAACTTATTCTAATCATTCGAACTTTTTGATCATTTCCTACAAATTACATTCCTCTGCCATGCATTATTAACAGCTATCATCCAAAATTTAAAACAAACAAGAGGAACCAGAGAAAGTGGCAAGTTCAACCTCATTTTAAAGACGTTGTTGACATTTGCACAATATATATAGTAGATCGTAGTGATTATTATAGTGGAATCTGTGTATCAAAATCTGAAGCCCAAATAAATTTAACTAGGGGTTAACTTTGGATTAAGAACTGTTGATAAGATGTCATAAGCCTGGGAAATACAGCTTTTCAACTTTTCTATGCTCTCATACTCTGATCTGTTTACATAATGAACGTATTGAATCTATAAATAAAAAATCTCAATCCTAGAAGGATTTGTGTTGGGTCAATCAGTCATTGGACACCCTAATAAAAGTAAAAGACAACAACAAATTTTCGAAAGCTTCTTAAACAAACATGGGACTTCCAAACCTCTTAGTTTACAAGAATGTTTTAGCACATAAAGAAACGTAGACCACTTGGTTCTCTTCCACATATAAACCAGACTATAGAGACTCATATCTACTTAAAAAAAGGAGAACCAGACGATATAAGTTAACTAAATGTTAAGTGGGCACAAGTTTTGTTCCAAAAAAAGTTACATGCATATTCAAAGAACAAATACACAAACTACAATATGATGACTCTTAGATCATTTTCAAGTTTCTATTGTCGAACATAACTCCCATGATGTGGTTTTGGTCCGCGCAAGATTTTTAAAGATTTCAAGTGACAAGCATGCTTGAAGATAAAACTCAAGAAATCCCTTTCTTCTCGTGTTCCCATGTACCCTGCAAACTCGAAAGTTTCAAGACTCTTCCACAAACATTTAGGAACGGAGCTCTGATTATTGCTCCAGCTAACCGGTTCATAATACCCACCAAAATCTGTCGAAACCTAAGATTAACTATATCGTCTAAAAACTCGAAAGTTTCAAGACTCTTCGAAAAACATTTAGGAATCTCTTATTATATTTCCAGCCTTGATAATTCCCATGAAAATTAAAAACATTAGGGAACCTACGATTAAAAAGAAAAGCAAAAGTTAAAAACTACACTAGCTATAGTCAGCAAAGAAACTTACATTATCAACGAAGAGTTTAAGGTCTCGCAGGTTAGGAGAAACTTTGAGCAACTGGACAAGTAACTTTGAAACTCTTTGGCTTCCCTTCCTTTTAGCAAGTTTATAAAATAAACCTTTACTAATGACATAAATAACTAATGGGTCTATTAGTCTATATTAAGGTCCAAATAGTATTCTTTTTTTATTTTCTCTCAAAACGAATCATGTAAATTTAATATTTTCCCATAACACTTTGTTTTTCTTGATAAAATAAGTTAACTCACATGATAGATAAAAATAAAATGCATGGAGGTCCACTCCACACATAAAAACTGTAGGTTATAAAAAGGCTATGATTAGACGATATAGTTAACCCACATGATAGATAACAAGGCAAAAGTTTTGTAACAACTGGAAGACAAAACAAAAACCTAAAAGCCTATACTCAAGATTGACAAAGACTTCAAGGGACGAACATTTTTTAATATGAAAGTCAAGAAATCTCTCTCTTCTGGTGTTCCAATGTATCATGAAAACTCAAAAATTTCAAGACTATCACACAAACATATAGGAACAGAACTCTGGTCAAGACTGCCCGGTTCATAAAACTCCCCATAAGTTCCATAAACCTGAGACAACAATTATATGACAGAGTTAGTAAGATACACAATACAGTGGTCATAGTCTTGGACCCAAGAAAAAAAAGAAACTTACAGTTTAGTAGAATATTTGAGTAACAGGACAAGCAACTTCGACCAATCATCGCTGACTACACGTAGATTCAGATGTTCAAGCTGATTGAAGGCAATATCAGCACTATCCACAGACTGCACACGACGTGAAAGAGAGTAACAAAGAAGTCATACATCTCTTGATATAGTGTTGCAAGTAATATCATACAATAGAGAAGTTGAAGTATGGAAAAAGATTACCTCATATGCAAAGCTGAAGAATGTGTCTAACCAGAGACGTTTGACACTTGTGATTGATTGGAGAAGTTCTCCAATATCTTGCGCACTGATATCTGCCTCTTCCAGCTCTGGCATATGCGTTCTCAACCAGGGGCTATTATATCTGCAATCCACAACTTTAAAATACTTCAAACAAGGGGTATCTATCACATACCCACCAGACGACCGTGTACTATTCATCAACAAGTATAAACGCTGCAAAGACGAACTAATAACTACTAGTGCATTTGCTTCCCCACGCCGTGTAATACTCAGATCTTCCAGAACAGGCCAAGAGGATAGAAGCAGCTGAAGAGAATCTTTATTTGAGTATGTCACATATTCAAGTTTCAAAGTTTTCAATGAAGGGAGAGAAACTATTTGAGGAACATCTACAAGTATCTTCTTGCCTTTAAGTTTCGAAGTCACCAGCGATTTGCAGGCATACAAACTACACGGTAGTAATGCAAAAGATTTGGCATCCCGAGAGAGATAGCCAATACTCAGCTCACGCACGCAGCGAGAAACTGCAATTGCAACCCACGGTTTAATCTCCTCAGGCTGAACTGGACCGAGAGTAAATCTGAGGCGCAAGCTTTCAATAATCAGAGCTCTGTGTAAAGGCAGATGCTTGTCGATGAAATCTCGATACATCACAAGTGTAGACTTTACATATGAACCATGGATATCAGTAATGTCCTCGTATTCATCGAAATCGAGTTTAGGCAACCACAACCAAAGAAACTCCCATTGTCTTCGAGAGAACACTAGTTGATACAGAAATTTTTGTTGGAAGAAACGTCAATATCTTCACAAGAAAATCATCAGACAAGTCACTGAGTTTAGCCATTTATCACTTTAACAAACCCCCAGAGTATGAGAATCAGAGATACTATTACAGTCTACAGAGAACTCTGTAAATAAAATAATACATCACGAGAAAACAAAACCTAAGTCTTAAAATATTTGTCTAAAATGGAATCCAACCAAACAGATTAGTAATATTTAAGGAACAGAAGTACAGAACCAAAACCTAAGGACAAAGCTCGAAGTCTTGCAGGTTAGGAGAAGATAATCTAGATGATGAACTGCCGTCGATATAAATCACACACACCTTTAAATTTAGTGGCATAAATATCTAATGGGCCTGTTACTCTGGGCCAGTCCTCATTGTGAAACTCTCTTTTTTGTTTTTCTAAAGATTTCATGAGCAAGGAACATAATGTGTTGAACACGTAAAGAAACAAAAAAAAAAAAAAATATATCGAACCTAGACGGATTTGGGTAGGATCAAACCCATTTGATTGATACCCTAATGACTACATAAAAATTTTGATTTAATTTTTAATTTCCTAAAGAAGCAATTAGCACTATGTGTGATATAGCAAATCAGGAGCTGCAAATGTAGAACTAAGATAAGAAGCATAGGAGAAGAGCACGTGCGGTATAACAGCTGGAGGAGTACCGGATCAGAGTTGGTCAACGTCACGGAAGAGGAATAAAATGGGTTAACGCTGTTTGTCGGTTTGTTAGCCTTATAAGAGCACATGTTAGCTCATCTTTTCTATTATACAAAATCTGAATTGTTGTTTTCTATTTTCTGGGTTTGGTGATATGTTCCTCATCAGCTTGCTGGAGCTTCTCTTTTGAGACTCTTCTAGATGAGAAGTTGATGTTGCGTTTCTTGTGAACCGTTATATCAAGTTATATCAAGTTTACTCTGTTTCTATTTGAGTTCTCTGCTTTACGTTATCAGTGTGTTTAACCTTTGAGCTAACAAACTTGTAGTCGACGAGAGTAAGTGAACATAAGGAGACGAATGTTCCACAAGCTGAATTAATTGGTTCTGTTCTTTGAAAAGAGCTAGACTTGAGTCCCAAGCCACACACATACTTATCGTAGATATTATTAGTCAATAAAATGATGGCAAAAAAAAAAAATTAAAAAACAGACGATAGAACTACAATCCACATATAGTTAAACACCCAACAAGACAAAACCTTTTAAAAAAAACCACAACCTTTGATCATTTTCAAGTCTCTACTGTGGAAAACATAACATGATCACTGCGAGATTGATGAAGATTTCACATGAGCAGCATGTTTGGAGATAAAACTCAAGAAATCTCTCTCTTCTAGGCTTCCCTTGTACCCTTTCAACTCAAAAGTTTTTAAACTCTTCAACAAAGATTTAGGAATAGAGCTCTCATCATTGTTGATCCAGCTAACCGGTTCATCATACTCCCCGTATCCCGAATATTTTGCCTGATACTAAAAAGCAAAACAAGAGTTAAAACTATGCCATATATGTTTGTCCTTTTAACTTGACCGCATGCAAAACTGTAAAAAACAAAAAGAAACTTACTTGGAGATTGAGATGGAGGGCTTGCAGTTTAGGAGAATCTTTGAGTAACTGGACAAGTAACTGCGACCAATTATCCTTGCATATAATACTATCTAGCTTCAAACTTTTAAGCTGATTGAAGGAAATAGCATCAGGATACACAGTCTGCACACACACACATGACAAACAAATTTCAAACTCAAGAAAACCTAATTGATCAGAACTTGAGGTTGAGACTGATGGGAACATATTTTACCTCGTTGAACAATGTGAATGAAAGATGTTTGACACATGTGACTGATTTGAGAAGCTTTACTTCACTGATATCTGCATCTTCAAGCTCTGTCATATGCTCAACCAAGTGGGAGATATCACCACGTCTAGCATCCAATAAGCTGAAATACCTCAACGAAGAAGTAACTATCACGCATCGATCAGAAGAATCGTCATAGGGTATATCTAATGATAAACGCACTTGTATATCACAACTTCTCGAATCATGTTGTTATGCTCTTCATATTCGTCTTAAAGTTTCTTGGATGCTGCTAAATTGTTGAATCTTAGAGATGATCAAACAGAATCTGAGTATCAAAATATGCCAAATGTAGTCTAATATATGGATCTAATGACCAGAATTTTGAGCAAGTTATATATGACATAACCTGCAGACTATAGAATAAATTTGAACAAAATGATAGAAAACATTCAACATTCAAATACAAACCTAATTGTTCTTGGACAACAAACAGATATGAAACTCATAATACGACGACTCTTAGATCATTTTTCAAGTTTCAGTGGTGGAACATAGCATCATCATTCATCACATGTGCAGGACTGATGTAGATTTCAAGCAACAAGCATGTTTGAAGATAAAACTCAAGAAGTCCCTATCTTCTTGTTCCTCACTGTTGTACCCTTTAAATTTGAAAGTCTCAAGACTATTCAAGAAACATTTAGGAACGGCCCCCTGATTATTACCGGAGCTAAGCGGTTCATACTCCCCATAAATTTCTTGGAACTGAAATTAAAGAAAAAAATGAAGAAGAATTAAAATCGCAGCAATATACCAATACTGAGATTTATGAAAAGTAGTCGAGGGAGAAACACTTACATCATCGACCTCAAGATCGAGAACTCGCAGGTTTGGAGAGTCTTTGAGCAAGTGGACAAGTAACATTGACCAGTTTGCACTGCATATATATAGCTTCAAAGTTTCAAGCTGACTGAAGACAATACCATCCGGATACACATTCTGCAGACATGACAACGCAATAACAAAAAAAATCAAACTCAAGAAAATCCGATTCCATGTTCAAAGTGAAATAATGAGACTGAAAACTTGTGGACTGATGGAAATATATTACCTCTTTTCCACTGTTGAATGTAATGCGTAATGAAAGACGTTTGACATTTGTGATTGATTTGAGAAGCATTTCAGTATCATTCTCACTATCTCCAATAAGAATGATATCTGCCTCTTCAAGCTCTGGCATATGCTCAATCAAACATGAGCACGGACTTCTAATATCCTCAACATTGAAATACTTCAAAGAAGGGGTAACGATCACATAACCATCAGAAGAACAATTATTGTCTATAACTAAAGTTAATCGCTGCAAGGATGGGACATTGACAACCAACTTTCTCAAATTGTCATAGTCCTCGTGGTTAATATTCAGATCTTCAAGAACAGGGCAATACGATAGAAGCAGTTGAAGAGATTCGTCGCTTGAGTATGTCACACATTCAAGTTCCAAAGTTTTCAAGGAAGGGAGACAAACCGTTGGAGGAACATCCACAAGAATCTTACCGCCTTGGAGTTTCAAAGCTACGAGCGAGTTGCAGGTATACAAACTACTGGGCAATGATACAGCAGGTTTCATTCCGGAATAAGATGTATCGATACTTAGCTCACGGACACAGCGAGAGACTACAAGTCCAGCCCACGATTTCAAATCCTCAGGTTGAAGTGATCTATGACGAACTCTGAGGCTTAAGCTTTCAATGATCGGAGCTTTGTGTAATAGAAGATTCTTGTCAATAAAATCTCGATACATCAAGCAAGCAGACTCTGAATTATCAGCAATGTCTTTGTAAACATCATACTTAAGTTTAGGCAACCACAACCAAAGAAACTGCCACTGTTTCGAGAGAAGGCTGGTTGAAACAGCAACTTTTGTGGGAAGAAACGTTAGTATCTTCACAAGCAGTTCTTCAGACAAGTCAGTGATTCGAGCCATATCTTTTTACAAACCTTAAGATACACTGTTACACACTCAACAGAACTTGCGGGTTTTCTGATCCTAAAAACAAAAATCACAAGAAAACACCATAAGACAAAAAGAGGACAGAACCCAAATAAACAAAGTTACAACAACAGAGGACAGAACCCAAATAAACAAACCGTAAAACCAATTCAACTCTAAATAAAAATCACAAGAGAACAAAACATAAGACTAACCAAAAGATTTTTCTGAATCTAACCAAACAACAAATTATATTAACAAGTGAAGACAAAGTAAGGAACAGAACAAAAAAAAAACCTACGAAGTGAAGGATCAGTCATCAGGGTACACGTGAAATTGAACAAGCAAATCTGGAGCAGAGGCCCACCGAGAAGGATCAGGGTACGAAGAAGATGCAATTGCAAAAGGAAGAGTTCTTCTACTCGGCTACTCCACTTGTCACTGGTACTGAATTCCCTGACGAAGGTCTGATACCGGATTAGTAAAACCCCAAATCAGGAATCCACCGTGGACTCTCGGGAAATGGGCAAATCACAAGCGGGAAAGGGTAAGGATATAAGACGAATCTACAAAAAGAGAGGAAGAAGGAAGAACAAGTTAGGATTTTTACCAGCAGCAGATTGTCGGAATCGCAGACGGCAGAACTCTGTAGTCAGTCACTCTCGTCTCATCAGACTGTTTGGCTTCCCTAATGGTTTAATATATACTGTAAATAAATAAAACCTATAATGGGATAATTACCTGATGGGCCTGTTACTGGGCCAATCTTCTTCTTGTGAAACTCTTTCTGAGTGCATAGTTAGTTGTATATATTTAAGGTCCAAATTGTTGTTTCTTCTTCATGTAAATGTGTGATTTTTACATTGAATCAATCAACCTTTAAAATCCAAAAGATACTCGTAAATATTTGTGGAGATATTCCCATCATTCGAACTTTCCATTCCTCTGCCATTCATTCGAACTTTTTGATTTCTCAGATAAGGAGACGAATGTTTCACAACCTGAATTGGTTCTGTTCTTTGAGAAGAGCTAGACTTGAGCCGCAAGGCACACTAATCGTAGAAATTATTATAGAACGATGGCAAAAAGAAAATGAACAACAGACGATAGAACTACAATCCACATCTAGTTAAAACACATGTTTTGTTCGAAAAGTAATTTCCACATATATAGTTAAACACCCAAAAAGACAAAACCTATAAAAAACAAAACAAGCCCACAACCTTTGATCATAACATGATTAGTGCGAGATCGATGAGGATTTCAAATGAGCAGCATGTTTATAAGATAAAACACAAGATATCTCTCTATTCTAGGTTTCCCCTGTACCCTTTTAGCTCGAAAGTTTTTAAACTCTTCAACAAAGATTTAGGAATAGAGCTCTCATTGTCGATCAAGCTAACCGACAACATGTATTGATCTACAAGACAACAGAGAAAGCTCAGAGCTTTGTGAAAGAGGCTCGTGAGTCGTACTGGTCGTCCCAAAGCTGCGTTTAAATTTGCTGCGACTGAGTACAAGTGTTTCGTTGATGATATTGTGAAGGCTTATGAGAAAGAAGATGCAGAGCAGAAGAAGAAAGGAGAAGATACAGCTACTACTGATGGAAAGAAAGGAGAGACTCTGCCACTACTGATGGAAATGATTCATCATCCTCTGATTCGGATTAGGATTGTGTGATTTGGTTGTTGCCTTTGGAGAGAGTTTGGTTTGTTTTGTTTGGTTACGTGTATGTAAAGGACCTCTGCTTTTCATGTTTGGACCTCTGCTTTTCTTTTCTTTTTTGTTGGATCACAAAAACTTGGTCAAGTGTCTCTGTTCTTGGTGGGGTGAAAAATGTGATGTGTGGGGTTTCTATCATTTTTAACCACAAGAAATGTATTTTGGCAACAAAACTTCGTATTTCAGAAAATTCTATTGATATCAAAGATGGAGAATCTAAACAACTATACTAAGCCAATGACTATTCCTCTCTCACTCGTAAACGAGTCTTTGAGCTATTATATATTTGAGTTTGTTTGTACGAAGCTCCCTACATAACAAATGGAAGCAAAGAGAGTACAATACTGAGAAAAATAACTTGAAAACAGACCATTTGCATCCATCCATCCATTCATCCAGAGAGCATATAATGCATCTTCCTGCAACACAGACAAAACGAACAGGTCAAAATTGAGTTTCAACTTCTCTCACATCAGCTATTCTAGTTATGTTAACTTAAAAGGAGGAAAAGCCGGCAGATACAAACCAAACACATCAGTAGTAGAAGAGGCGTACAAACTCTTCATAAAAGCAGTGGAAGAGATTCTTGATTTGAGTATGTCACACGTCGAAGTTCCAAAGTTTTCAAGGAAGTGAGACAAACCATTCCAGGAACATCAGCAAGAAGCAACTCGCCTCCAAGTTTCAAACTCACGAGAGATTTGCAGGTATACAACTCGCTGATCAATGATGCATGCATTGGAATTTTTAAATATATATACACTTATCTCACGCACAAAGCGAGAAACTGCAGTTCCAACCCACGATCTCAAATCATCAGGTCGAAGTAATACAAACACAATACTGATGCTCAAGCTTTCTATATATGATAGGAGCTCTGTGTAATGACATATTCTTGTCAATAGAATCCCGATATATTGGACATGAGTCCTCTAAACTATTGCTACTAATAATGTCATAGTAATCATTGTACTCGAGTTTAGGCAACCACATAAAAATAAACTTCCTTGTCACGAAGATGCAAAGGAAGAGTTTTTTTTCCCTTGTTACCGTTCTTGAAATCCCTGCAGAAGGCCTTAGTGGACTTGGCACTAAGGTCTCGTTGAAGAGAAGGATTTAGAGAGCCACACACTAGAACGAGTTTTGTTGTTTTGTTTGAATTTAAAGTCTTTAGCTTTCACTTTCTTCTTTGTAGTGCAAGTGTGTAACCAACTTGAATTTGCTTATGCAGTTTCTCGGATTCTGCTAAATTGTTGAATCTTAGAGATGATCAAACAGAATCTGAGTATTAAAAATAATGCCAAATGTAGTCTAATATATGGATCTAATGATCAAAATTTTGAGCAAGTTATATATGACATAACCAGACTAATAGAATAAATTTGACCAAAATGATTAAGGCATAAGTTTTGTTAGAAAACATTTAACATTCAAACACAAACCTAATTGTTTCTTGGACAACAAAACAGATACGAAACCCATAATACATAAGACGAGTCTTGGATCATTTTCAAGTTTCAATCTGGGGAACATAACATCATCATCATCTGTGCACGATTGATGTAGATTTCAAGCAACGAGCATGTTTGAAGATAAAACTCAAGAACTCTCTATCTTCTTGTTCCCTACTGTCGTACCCTTCAAACTTGAAAGTCTCGAGACTATTCAAGAAACCCTGATTATTTCTCGAGCAAAGCGGTCCATACTCCCCATCACTTTTATCTTTCTGAAATTAAAAAAAAAAAAAAATGAAGAAGAATTAAAATCACAGCAATATACCATATTGAGCTTTACCGCAAAATAGTTGACAGAGAAACACTTACATATATATAGCAATATACCATATCGAGGACTCGCAGGTTCGGAGAATTTATGAGCAAGTTGACAAGTAACATTGACCAATTTTCGCTGCATATATATAGCTTCAAAGTTTCAAGCTGAGTGAAGACAATACCATCCGGATACACATTCTGCAGAAGAAAGAACAGCACAATAACAAGAGAAAATTCCATGTTCAAAGTGAAATAATGAGACTGAAAACTTGTGGACAAATGGAAATATATTACCTCTTTTCCCCTGTTGTATGTTATGCTTAATGATAGACTTTTGATATTAGTGATTAATTTGAGAAGCCTTTCAGTATCTTTCTCAATCATATTCCATGTTATATCTGCCTCTTCCAGCTCGGGCATATGCTCAATCAAATAGGGGCTTGGACTACTTTCATCATCAACATCCAAAGACTTCAAAGAAGGGGTAACGATCACATACCCATCAGAAGAACAACCTTCATTTATACATAAAGTTAAACGCTGCAAGGATGGGACAATGATAACCAACTTTCTCAGATTGTCATAGTCTTCTCGGTCAATAGTCAGATCTTCAAGAGCAGGGCAACATGACAGAAGCAGTCGAAGAGAATCTTCGTTTGAGTATGTAACAGTATCAAGTTTCAAAGTTTTCAAGGAAGGGAGACAAACCCTTGGAGGAACATCCACAAGAATGTTCTGGCCGCAAAGTTTCAGTGTCACGAGTGAGTTGCAGGAATACAAAGTTTCAGTGTCATAGTGTCCTGACGGTTCTCGGTCAATACTCAGATGTTCCAGATCAGAGCAACAGGATAGAAGCAGTCGAAGAGATTCGTCGTTTGAGTATGTCACATATCGAAGTTTCAAAGAGTTAAAGACCAGACATTCGACAGGAGCTTTGTGTAATGGCAGATTCTTGGCAATGAAATCCCTCAGGCATGCATACTTCGAACGACTAATAGGAAAGTTGAACTCGAGTTCAGGCAGCCACATCCATAGAAACTCCCACTGTTTCGACAAAACGCTGGTTGATACAGCAGCTTTTGTTGGAAGAAACGTTAATATCTTCACCAGCAATTCATCAGGCAACTCACTGATTTTGGCCATACCGTTATACAAACCCTCACACTCTACAGAACTTGGGTTGGGTTTTTATTCGTCTGACACTAAAAAAAAATCACAAGAAGAACACCATAAGACAACAACAACAAAAAGTCCGAAGGTAACCAAACAAACTAGTGACGAAATCAAAAACAAAGCCACAAAGAAATTTCAGGTGATTGACTTAGTGGGAGCGCCCAAAGAAATCTATACCCATTTCAAATCCGAATACACAAGAATGTTTTGAGAGCTAGTAACCGAGAAAGGGTAAGGATCTATAAGACGAATCTACGAAAAGAGGAAGAAGGAAGAACAAGTAGTAGGTTGTTTACCTGATGGGCCTGTTACTGGGCCTATCTTCTTCTTGTGAAACTTTTTCTGAGTGCATTCGTGTATATATATTTAAGGTCCAAATTAATTGTAACATCTACAACTTTACTCGTAATTTTTTTGTAAACTTATTCTAATCATCCGAACTTTTTGATCATTTCCTACAAATTACATTCCTCTGTCATGCATTATTAACAGCTACTAGGATAATACCCGCGCTACGCCGCGGGTTATTTTATATTGTATAAATCCTTTTGTTTATCTTTTGTAATTTCAGTTCTTTTAGTTTTCTTTTCACAACTCATACAACTTATGGACAATCTTTATAATATATTTTTCAATTGGTAATTATTATTTTCTATTTTGTGATATGTTAAAATTGTTTAGTGACTACAAAGCCTTGATTCGATAATTTTCATCGTGATATTTTTCTGAAAACACCAACCACATATATGAGCATAACAATGCACCATATTATGTTTTAATATTTTTTCTTTGTAAACACATTTTCTAAAAAAACACACATTATGTAGACACATCAAATTCATATTTTCTATTTTTAACTAAGTTTTGGAAAATAGCTCTGCTCAGTTCAATAATTAAACTAAACCATAACAATTTAATAATAACAACTCCATTTTTAATATTTTCTTTTTTTTTTGTAAAAACATTTTTTTAAAACACATATTACCTAAGTTTTGGAAAATAGCTCAGTTCAATAATTAAACTAAACCGAACTACCAATCTAATATTAACAACTCCAGTTTTTAACTAAAAAAAAAACTCCATTTACGATCTCATGAATCCAATTAAATAGCTCATCCCAAGTCTAATCTAATAACCTCAAGATCACAACCAACATCATGACTGCGCACTAACAAACAAACCAAAGCACCACTTGGACAAACCCACTCAAAACAATGAAACATAGATTAACTAAGTCACTCATTGTCAAAACAGGGCAAGTGATATAAGCCTGTGTTTTTGCTCGAAAAAAACAGTAGAGATTGTTGAATGATTCACTTGTCAAATCTCACTTTCTATTCAATACCAATGTTATGTAGACTTTTGGTCCACCACAACTTATGCTCTTATTTAACAATACAAGTATCAAATTCAGATGTATTTTGAGATGTCATTCTATGTCTGTTTGCATTTGAAATAACCATGATGTCTTAATAATATAGACTACAAAGCTTGAGCAGCTCTGCTGACTGCTGCTTCAACGCTGCAGCACACCCCCTATGTATAAGTAACAACTTTGCAACAAGACAGACCTCAACACCAATAGGCGAACATTCTTGAGCTAATTTGTAGACAATTGAGGCACTGCTCCAATGCTAACCATCAAGGATAAACAGAGCTGATTCCAAACATTCCGGGTGTAAAGACGGTAAGATATCGACTAACTGAGGCACTGTTCCAATGATAACCATCAAGCTTTGAACTTGTTTGTGAACAGAGATTGGTTTAAGAAACCCAAGTGCAGGGGAGACTCCATTTTATGTCTTTTATCCTTAACCAATCTCATTAACCCAACAAGCAAACTATGCTCGAGACCAGCTCTGCTCTAAATCCCTTCTCTTACACCAGTCCCCTAAACAATCTCGCACAATTGACTTTGCTCTCATTCAATCCATTATTTAACATATCAACAATCAAAGAAACCTTAGCCGGTTGCATCAGCATCAACCCAGATTTTGAATCTGAATCAAGACCAAGACTCACAAGAATCGCAACAACCTCAGATCCAACAGCATGAGAAGTGAAAGGACCTAAAAAAGAGAAGAGATTACAGAGAGACACCTCCTTGTTCAGAAACGTCTTCATCGCCATAAGAACAAAAAGAAATCAATGTAAACGAGTAACCAATCTTGGAATATAGAACAAAAAGAAACAAAGATTCATCATGAGAAATTGAGTACTACCTTGTTGACCACGGATTTGGTGATATATTTTTCTGACTCGCTGCAAAGAACAAGCAGAAGATCATTACAAATAGATAATTAACACACAAAACAGAGAACTGAGCACTCAGTTCGTTGAATTGCCCATACCCAGATTATACAGAAAATCCAATACAAATTATGTTCTATACACATTACCTATACGCATACACAATAACAAAAGTAAACAAAGAGAGCAACTTGGATTGCACAATATAAAGAACGATTAACAATATTGAAAACTATTATTAATATAAACTATCTCCGTCTCATGTATGTTAAAACGAAAGATCTATTTTGATGTTGAAAAATCGGGTTGTACTTCTTTGTTGCAGGCACTATCTCACATCTTGATTTCAAATCAGATTTATAATAGTGTAACTTATGGATAAGAAGGGGATTATATTGGAATATGCATGTAGACTTAACCTAGAGACATATATCTAACACTCTCTACCACACAGATTTCTACACCAAACCTATAACTTTACAATCACAGAGAAATAGAGAAGAATTACAGCTACCTTAGAACAGAATGATCCCCAGAGCTTAGGTGCCTTGTACCATCTTGTGGCAACATAATCCTGGAACAAAAAAAAGAAAGACAAAGAAAGAAAATTCAAAAACACTGGTGAGATTACCAGATATGAATTAACAGTTGACAGCAAAATGTGTAGAAAAGGGTGCATACCGTCCAAAAGACTGTTGTAGGTGTATCATTAAACGCCACTCTTGCTAGTCCAAAGTCACAGATTTTCAACTTGCAGTTCGTATTGGCCAAAATGTTCTTCGGTTTACGATCACGATGGTAAACATTATCTGTGCATCCAGACAGAATCCAATTAACAACAGAGTTTACCAATCACCACAAAATCTGAGTGAGGGAAAAAGAAAAGATAAAGACTTTTCTCACATGTATGCTTGTACTTGAAAGCACGAAGCATCTAATAAAGAAAAAACTGATGGTGCTCGCGAGTCAAGTCATCATTAGCTTTGATGACTTGGTGAAGATCAGATTCCATAAGCTCAAACACAACGTATATATCTTTGAACTCTCTTTTGGAAGGCGGCAACATGATGCTTTTGGTTTCAATGATATCAGGGTGCCTTAAGAGCCTAAGAAGCTTAAACCTCACGGAGGATACTGAGAGCATCAGAGACATGTTCAAAGACATCATTAATCTTCTTAATAGCAAATTTCTCTCCAGTATATGTATCAATAGCTGCACAAACAACTCCATAGCTTCCTTTCCCAATAACTTCAAGAATCCTATAACGGTTAGCATCACCATACTCTGTGAAAAAACTCCACCTCTTTCATGTTCTGTACAAATTAGTTCCCCAAAAAAACAAAGAAAAAAAACAAAGAATCGTAAGATCTCTCCGATGCATTCACTAAAAAGGGTATTCAGATTCCACAAAGAAACAAACCTTCTTCTCCTGACCTTGTTGCATCATCCTCTTCCTAGTAACCAAACCAAACAACACAAAGTATAGATAGAAAGATGAACAAATCTTTCAACAAGAAAAGGAAACCAATAGCGCTCAATAACCCTTATCGTCTTCTCCCCTCCAAAAAAATCAAAATTTCAAAAACCCTTTCAGTGATTTCGGTAAAGATCGCAAATAAACAAAAAAAAATATATATATGAGAGTAAATCAAAGAAAATGGCGATTCTTCGATTTACACAAAGTCCCAGAAACCAAACCCAATCAAGATTCTCTCACAAGAACTCCCCAAAAACCCAGATGGACTCAAAAGCGAAAGAGAGAGATGAGAAAATCTAGAGATCTTCAAGATACAGCGTATAAACGGCGAGTAAGAAAGGGAAAAAATCGAGCATCGTTCCTCTCATTAGTTTTGTCCACGTAGGAGTAAAAGATCTTACGTGTATTAATTGTTTTAATTTCATTGGATATTCATTTCAACTGATGTGTCAGTCTATACTTCAATACAAAAGCTGATGTGTCAGAAGGAGAGCAACAACATTGTAATTTTATTGTATTGATCATCCAAAATTTAAAACAAACGAGACGAACCAGAGAATGTGGCAAGTTCATCTTCACTTTAAAGATGTTTTTGACATTTACACAACATAGTAGATCGTAGTGATTATTATAGTGGAATCTGTGTATTAAAATCTGAAGCCCAAATAAATTTAACTAGGGGTTAACATTGAATTAAGAACTGTTGATAAGATGTCATAAGCCTGGGAAATACAGCTTTTCAACTTCTCTATGCTCTTATACTCCGATCTGTTTACATGATGAACGTATTGAATCTATAAATAAAAAATCTCAATCATAGAAGGATTTGTTAGTGTAAGCTTGAAATAGCTTGAGGTTCAAGCTAAGTATATTTAGGAGATATCTAAATATACATATCTAAAGGTTTTTGAGATATCTAATTTATGTAATGTTTCCTAAAGTTGTTAGGAAGAATATTTATTCTTTTCTCTATATAAGAAGATGCAGGGTGTTGCATAGCTTATAAGAGAGATTAGAGAGATTGAGATTACTTTAGTTTTGAGAAGTTTCTAAAGTAATTAACGAGAGTTATTCGTTATTCTTGTGTTTGATTCAATATTTGGTATCAGAGCGCTTATATTGAATCTCTAAAACACAACCTTTCTTTCTTGTTCGTGACTAAACAAAATCGGTGTCAAAGATATGAGTGAAATCGTTGCTATGACCTCCATACCAAAGGAGACCGGTACTTCATCCCTACAATGTCCAATGCTTACCACAACCAACTATACGGTGTGGGCCATGAAGATGACGGTGGTGCTGCGAGTGAACAAAGTCTGGGAAACGATCGAAACAGGGGAAGCAGAGGCCGATAAGATTGACCTAGCCAAAGCTCTTCTGTTCCAATCGATTCCGGAGAATCTGATTTTACAAGTTGGAAACCTTGCTACTCCTAAGGAGGTTTGGGATGCGATCAAGTCTCGATACGTTGGAGCTGAGAGAGTAAAAGAGGCGAGGCTGCAAACACTAATGTCGGATTTCGAGAGGATGAAGATGAAGAGTACAGATACGATCGATGATTTTGTGGGAAGGTTGTCGGAGCTTGCATCAAAAGCGGGTGCTTTGGGCGTATCCATTGAAGAGTCTAAGATGGTCAAAAAATTCCTCAATAGCCTGCCGAGGAAGAAGTACATTCATATCATAGCAGCCTTGGAACAAGTTCTTGATCTTAACAAGACAAGTTTTGTGGACATAGTTGGTCGACTAAAGACATATGAGGAGAGGATTCGTGATGAGGAAGATCAAGAAGATGATCAAACATAACTTATGTATGCTAACAATTATCAAGAGGGTTATGACCAAGGACGTGGAAGGGGTGCTAGAGGTGGTCGGTTCTCGAGTCGAGGAAGAGGACGAGGTCGCAACAATTACCAAAACAGAGACAAGTCACAGATTGTTTGTTACCGATGTGACAAGAATGGTCACTATGCCTCAAATTGTCCAGACCGGTTACTTAAACTTCAAGAAATTCAAGATGGTGCAGAATCTGATACTCAAGACGCAGAGGAGCTACTAATGCATGAGGTTGTGCTCCTCAATGAGAAGAAAATCAAGCCACAAGATTACGAAGTTAAACCGGAGGAGACAACGTGTGGTATCTTGATAACGGAGCCAGTAATCACATGACTGGAAACCGGAACTACTTTACCAAACTTGATGAAACAGTCACGGGAAGGTGCGGTTTGGTGACGACTCAAGAGTCGACATAAAGGGAGAGGTTCTGTTCTTTTCATCACCAAGTCGGGTGATAGAAAGATTCTGGCTCAAGTTTACTGGATACCTGATCTCAAGAGTAATATTCTCAGTCTTGGACAAGCTACGGAGATAGGGTGTGAAGTTAGAATGAAGGAGGATTACCTAACACTGTACGATCGCGATGGGAAGCTCCTTGTAAAGGCAAATAGATCACAGAACAGACTCTATAAGGTCCGTATGGAAGCTGAAAGTAACTGTCTGCAAATTAAGGTAGCTGATATCTCTACACGGTGGCATGAGAGACTAGGTCATGTCAACCTCAGGACCTTAGAATCAATGGTGAAGAGAGAGCTAGTCTTTGGACTGCCAAACATGATTTTTGTTAAAGAAACATGTGCATCTTGTTTGCTTGGGAAGCAAACGAGAAAGACGTTTCCCAAGGCAACCAGTTTTAGAGCTGAAAAACCTCTTGATTTAATCCATGGAGATCTCTGCGGTCCGATTACACCTGCCACAGCCGCACAGAATAAGTATATATTTGTGCTCATTGACGATCACTCTCGGTACATGTGGTCACTGCTTTTGAAAGATAAGAGCGATGCTTATGATGCTTTCAAACGTTTTAAAGCACGGGCTGAGCAAGAAATTGGAACAACAATCAAGATGTTTCGAACAGACAGAGGAGGTGAGTTTGTATCGTCTGAGTTCATGCGGTTTTGTGAAGAATCTGGGATCCAAAGACACCTGACGGCTCCATACTCGCCACAACAGAACGGTGTAGTAGAGAGAAGAAACAGAACCCTGCTTGAAATGACGAGAAGCATTTTAAAACACATGGATGTTCCGAATTACCTTTGGGAGAAGCTGTGAGACATTCCACTTATTTAATCAACAGAGTAGCTACGAGAACGTTGAGTGACAAACGCCGTACGAGATGTTCAAAGGCAAGAAACCAAACTTGGAGCACTTGCGCGTTTTGGTTGTATCGGTTATGCTAGAGTGGAAACACAACATCTCAAGAAATTGGATGATAGATCTCGCGCTTTGGTGCATCTCGGAACAGAACCTGGTAGTAAAGCTTATCGTTTGTTAAATCCTTCAACAAGGAGGATAACAGTAAGCAGAGATGTCATCTTCGATGAAGCTAAAAGGTGGAATTGGAATGTTGCAAGTGAAGAAACAGAGGCTCCAGGGTCGTTTATCGTAAGATTTGGAGATTTTGGGAATAATGGTCTACATGAAAAAGCAGCAGACTGCGAGAATAATGATTCGAGGTTGGAATCGAGGTGATAGCGAAACTCGACGGAGCAAGAGACAGAGGAAGTTCAGCCTGTACTACGACGCTCAACACGACCAAGTGTGAAACCAAGTTATCTCAATGATTATGTGTTGTTAGCAGAGGAAGAAGTAGAACGCCTTCTGTTAAGCTTAGATGATGAACCAAGATTCTTTGAAGAAGCAAAGGAACTACAAGTGTGGAGAGAAGCTTGTATGGAGGAACTAAGGTCGATCGAAAGGAACAAAACGTGGAACTTGGTGGAATTACCGAGTGGTGTTAAGCCAATTGGCTTAAAATGGGTATTTAAGATCAAACGCAACGCAGATGGGAGCATTAATAAATATAAAGCAAGACTCGTTGCTAAAGGGTATGTGCAGAGACATGGGGTTGACTTCGACGAGGTGTTTGCTCCAGTGGCACGTATTGAAACAATACGGTTTATCATTGCCTTAGCCGCTTCAAAGGGATGGGAAGTACACCATTTAGACGTAAAAACTGCCTTCTTACACGGAGAACTTCGAGAAGAGGTCTTTGTCTCTCAACCGGAAGGTTTTATGAAGGAAGGAAGCGAAAGAATGGTGTACAAGCTGAACAAAGCGCTTTATGGACTGCGTCAAGCTCCACGGGCCTGGAATCATAAGCTCAATCAGATTCTAAAGGAGTTAAATTTTGTGAGATGTGCTAAGGAGCCTGCCTTGTATCGAAGACAAGAAAAAGAACAGTTGTTGATTGTAGCGGTTTATGTGGACGATCTTCTTGTCACTGGTAGCAGCCTGAGTCTAGTTCAAGAGTTCAAGCAAGGGATGTCATCTAAGTTTGAGATGAGTGACCTTGGTAGACTGACATACTATCTCGGCATTGAAGTCTTACAAGAAGATAGTGGAATCACTTTGAAGCAGAGCAGGTATGCGAAAAATTCTCGAAGAGACTGGTATGAGTAATTGCAATGCTGTTCAGGTTCCGATGGACTCAGGTTCGAAGCTTTCAAAGGCTTTAGATGATCAGTCTATTGATGAAAGTGAGTATAGAAGGAATATTGGCTGTCGAGATACTTGATTCACACCCGACCTGATCTCTCCTTTGCTGTTGGCATTTTGAGTCGCTATATGCATAATCCGAAGAGAAGTCATGGTGTGGCTTTAAAGCATGTTTTGAGGTACTTACAGGGAACTTCAGGTTATGGTCTCACATTTCAGAAAGGAAGCAGCTCCGGGCTAGTCGGCTATTGTGACAGCAGTCTTAATATAGATGAGGATGATGGTAAAAGCACAAGTGGTCACATTTTCTATCTCAACAACTGTCCTATTACATGGTGCTCACAGAAACAGGAGACGGTAGCTTTATCTTCTTGTGAGGCAGAGTTTATGGCGGCTACAGAAGCAGCTAAGCAGGCTATTTGGTTGCAAGATTTGCTCTCTGAAGTTACAGGTGAAGAGCTCAAGAGAGTAACGGTTCGTATAGACAACAAATCTGCTATAGCACTTACCAAAAATCCAGTCTTCCACGGCCGCAGCAAACACATTCATAGGAAGTTTCACTTTGTTCGTGAATGCGTAGAAAATGAGCTGGTAGAAGTCGAGTATGTTCCTGGCATTAAACAGAAAGCTGATATCTTGACTAAGGCACTTGGGAGAATCAAGTTCAAAGAACAGAGAAGCTTCATTGGAGTTCAAGATTTGAGTAAGCAAGATGGTTTCAAGCTTAAGGGGGACAATGTTAGTGTAAGCTTGAAATAGCTTGAGGTTCAAGCTAAGTATATTTAGGAGATATCTAAATATACATATCTAAAGGTTTTTGAGATATCTAATTTATGTAATGTTTCCTAAAGTTGTTAGGAAGAATATTTATTCTTTTCTCTATATAAGAAGATGCAGGGTGTTGCATAGCTTATAAGAGAGATTAGAGAGATTGAGATTACTTTAGTTTTGAGAAGTTTCTAAAGTAATTAACGAGAGTTATTCGTTATTCTTGTGTTTGATTCAATAGGATTTGGGTTGGGTTAATCCGTCATTGGACACCCTAATAAAAGTAAAAGACAACAACAAATTTTCGATTAAGTCATAGCTTCTTAAACAAGCATGGGACTTCCGAACCTCTTAGTTTACAATAATGTTTTATGTGTGACTTCCGAACCTCTTAGTTTACAATAATGTTTTAGCACATAAGGAAACGTAGACCACTTGGTTCTCTTCCACATATAAACCAGACTATAGAGACTCATATCTACTTAAAAAAAAAGGGAGAACCAGACGATATAAGTTAACTAAATGTTAAGTGGGCACAAAGTTTTGTTCCAACAAAAGTTACATATTCAAAGAACAAATACACAAACTACATTATGATGACTCTTAGATCATTTTCAAGTTTCTATTGTCGAACATAACTCCCATAATGTGGTTCTGGTCCGCGCAAGATTTTTAAAGATTTCAAGTGACATGCTTGAAGATAAAACTCAAGAAATCCCTTTCTTCTCGTGTTCCCATGTACCCTGCAAACTCGAAAGTTTCAAGACTCTTCGACAAACATTTAGGAACGGAGCTCTGATTATTGCTCCAGCTAACCGGTTCATAATACCCACCAAAATCTGTTGAAACCTAAGATTAAAAAGAAAAGCAAAGGGTTAAAAACTACACTAGCTATAGTATGATTTTAGATTGCAAAAATAGTCGGCGAATGATATATCATGGTTTTTATGGTTTTTAACCATGATATAAGTAGTCTTTTAGAGTCTTTTGATTTGTTTTCTAGAATGTTTTTGAGTATTTACAGGTTTTTAGCATGAAAGAGCAAAAAGGAGCAATTTGGATCATTTTGGAGCATCAATTCGGAGGAAATCAATTTGAAGTCTGATCTTTTAAGGAGCATCGATCGACACCAAAATGATGGGCATCGATCAACACCCTTCTCTGCCGACTCAAGACCCAAAATTTGGAAGTTTTACAAATCTGCCCCAAAGTTTTCCATAATTGCAACATAAGTCCCTGACGTGTTTTAGGACATATATATATAGTTTTTAGGTTTTGCAAACTCTGAAGTTTCATTCTAGCAATTTTTATTTTTCCTGCAACCCTGAGAGATTTTGAGAGCTTTGGAGAGAGAGATCTGCTTTGAGAGAAGAATTTCTTGAACTCCCTTTACTCTTTTAATTTCAATTGCTTATTATTCAGAAAGATGTTTTGTTCTTCAATGATTATGTCTGAGTAGTTTGCTTGTTAGGTTCAGGGTTTTTCATATGGTTTTTATGAATTATTAGATCTGATTGTTTAGGATTCATCATCTATCTAGATCTTCATCTTAGGTTGTTCTTCATATTAATCCTTGATTGGCCATCTAGAATTAATACTTTAGGAAAATAAATTGATATGAAAATATAATTGATTTTCCTGATAAAACCTTTTGATGAGCAAAATTATTTCTTGCAAAGAGATTTGATTTAATAATTTTGTGAACAATCTAAACATGATTTTATTGCTGATTTTTAACCTAGAATTTTACAAAGAGATTTGGATTTTCTGGTTTTAAATTTAGATATTATTTGCAGTGAGAACTGATTTTATTTACAAAAGTGTTTAGAGTTCTAGATCTGTTCTTAATTGCTTGAATCCTAATTTATTTTCTGATTTAATATTTCATAATTTCCTGAGAAATTCCTTAGACCTAGCTTTTTGATCTTCTGAATTTACAACAGTTTTATTTAAATATTTTGCATTGTTTATTTTAATTTAATCTAATCTGTTTAGCATAATTGAAAAACTATATAATTTATTGTGTTTGATCTTGAGTCCTTGTGGAATTCGACCCCTAAGTACTGCAGTGATCTCTTAATTTGAGAGAGTAGCTCTAGGGATTAATTTGAGCATATCAAATTTTGGCGCCGTTGCCAGGGACTCTTTGATCTACCATTAGATTTGAGTTTTTGATTTTGTCTAAATTTTTCTTTTTATTTTCAAACTAACACGCTTTTGTTTTCTTCTCTCTTGTGTGTTTCAGGTGTATGCCTAATAAGCCTAACACAAGGAGAAACAAGACTGGTCCAATCCTGCAGCTTTCAAACCAAGAGTTGGGAAAACTTGAGCGTGAGAACAGAAAAGCAGCCAAATCTCTCAAGATGGTTAATACGATCATTCTGATGCGTGATGAGGCTGGTGTTTTGAGGGATCAAGAGGGCCACTTGCGCAATGAGCTAGGCCAAAAGATTGATGCTGAGGGCAATGTGATTGCCGAACCTGTTATCAATGAGCAGGCTGTCGTGAACCAGCAAGCTGCTGTCGTTGATGATCCAAACCTTGGTGTCGATCGACACCAACTAGGTGGCATCGATCGACACCCACCTGCAGACGTGCTTGAGCTGCCAACCAAGTACAGAACCCCGTTCGACGACAGGAGAACAACCTGGATCTGATCAGGACCATTGCTGACTACAATCGGGCTGATCTTGTGTATGAGAACCGGTCTGCTATTGTTCCTCCTCCATTCCATAGGAACGATTTTGAGTTGAAACCTGCGTACTTTCAACTAGTTGGGCAGAGACCTTTCTCTGCTTTGCCCAATGAGAAGCCCTTGGACCACATTGAGCATTTTGAGGATCTGGTGACTAGCATCAAGGCTAATGGGGTGACTGAGGACTACATCTTCTGCAAACCCTTCCCTTACTCACTTGCAGGAGAGGCATCTCAGTGGTTGAAACAATTGCCAGCTGGATCATTGACAAACTGGCATGACGTCAAGGTGGCCTTCCTCAACTACTTCTATGATGATGCCATGTCAGATGAGTTGAGAATCAAGCTGTCTTCTTTCAAGCAAAGACCAGATGAAGCTTTCAAAGTAGCTTGGGTTAGATTCAAGGCTTACCAAAGGGACTGTCCACACCATGGTTTCTCAAAGGTTCACTTGCTAAGTATCTTCTTCAGAGGGTGTGATTGGGAGTATCAGTTGGCTTTAGATGCTGCAAGTCATGGGAATTTCAAGACAAGACTTCTAGAAGATGCTGAATGTTTGATTGAGAACTTAGCCGCTAGCAATAGCACTAAGAGAGCAGATGCTGAACGGAAGAGATTACATGGAGGATATGATTCAAACCAGCTACCTTCTGTTAATACTAAGCTTGATTCAGTGCATAATCTCCTTGTGGGCAAGAAGTCAGTTCACTTTGCTGCTGAAGTAGAGACATTTGAGCCACAACCTGAGACAAGGAATGAAGAAGCCAATGTCAACTTTGTCTATGGAAATCAGGGTCAGAGATTCAGTAATCAGCAAGGCAACAGGTCTTACAGTGGGAACTTTTCAGGCTACACTTCCAAGCCAGAGTATCAGCAGCAGCAACAGGGCACTGGGTACACAAGGACTTATGGCAACAATTCATATCAGTCCCCTCCTCCCAAAACAGCTGAAAGTAGTAAGATGGAAGCTATGTTTGAGCAGCTTTTGCAAGGTCAGGAGCAAATGACAGTGACTTTCAATGGGAAGCTTGACAATGTCTACACTGATCTTAATGGGAAGTTTGAAGCTTTGAATATTCATGTCAAGAAGCTGGAGAGTCAAGTGGCACAGACTGCTGGGTCTGTTAAAAGGCAAGAGGGTTTTCTCCCTGGAAGAACTGAGTCAAATCCAAAACATGCTTGCAATGCCATATCAGTGGGGGATGAAGAAATTGATGATATTGCTTCTGCAGAAAAAGAAGAGAAATCGTCAAATCTCTCGGTTTCAGATGATGGTGTCGATCGACACCACCTAGGCATCGATCGACACTCATCTCAGACGGAACCAGAAGCTGCAGAATCTCAGGTTCCAGCAGTTGAGAGGGTCTACAAGCCAAATGTGCCTTTTCCTAAGCCACGAAAGTTTAAGCAGGAGATGGAGGAAGCTAGATGCAAGGCAATGATGGACAAGGTGATGATTGAGATGCCTTTGATTGATGCTGTGAACCTTTCACCACCACTTAGGCGCTATGTAAAAAGAATGGTGTCAAATGGTTTGAGCCCTGAGGAAGGAGCCTTGCTAACTAAGGATGTCAGTGCGATTCTATTACACCAGCCTGTTCAGAGGAAGAAGGAAAAGAAGCAGGAGGTGGTTGTATCTAAGGAAGTGAGTGCAATCATTCAATGTAAGACTGCAGAGAAGTTACCAGATCCTGGAACCTTTGTACTTGATTGCTCAATCTAAGCAGGAAGGTTTTCTCACTCACTTTGTGATCTTGGCTCTAGCATCAACTTGATGCCACATTCTGTTGCTATGAGACTTGGGATGACAGAATTCAAGCCAACTCAGATTTCTCTTATCTTGGCTGATCGCTCCCGAAGAATTCCTAAAGGTGTTTTAGAGGATATTCCAGTTAAGGTTGGCAACTTCATGATTCCCACTGACTTTGTGGTGCTGAAGTATGATCAAGAGCCTAAAGATCCTCTCATCTTAGGAAGATCTTTCTTGGCTACAGCTGGTGCAATCATAGATGTGCAGAAAGGACAAATAGCACTGACTGTGGATGGTTTGAGTATGAATTTTGAGATGGATAAGCTGAGGAGGACTCCTACCATTGATGGACAGACTTTTTCTGTTGAAAAAGTTTCTGCTACACGAGCAACAGGCTTAGTATCGATCGATACCCCTTCAGCATCGGTCGACACCCCTCCAGCTCCGAGACTGACTTGTCCAAGACTGATGCTTCAAGTCAGAAAGCTGTTCCTAGACAGAAAACCCCACACTCCACACTCCAGAGTCCTCAGGTAAGGCCAAGGTACACATCTTCTTTACTCAAACCTCCTCTTATCATCAATAGGATTTTCAAAGATACAAAGACTGTTTTACAGTTAGCCAAGCCACGAGATTATCGTAGAGCGCTTGTTTCTTCTGTTGATGATTTTGCAGGGCTTAAAAGAACCAAATCCATCCTTAAATCCTGCCCTAGTCCTGTTCCACACATCCTTGGCAAGCCTCATGCACCTAAAGCTTATACACCACCTTGGATGAAGAGGATTTCAATGTCATGTTCTGCTCCACTGGATGCCTGAGCTCCAACACAGTCACGCTAATGACTAAAAACAAGCGCTTAGTGGGAGGCAACCCACTGGTAGGTTTTTCTTTTTCTTTTGATTTTGATTTTTATTTATTTTATTTTTATTTTTGCTTTCCTCTTACTTGATAACATGGGGACAGTGTTGTTTAAGTCTGGGGGAGGTTAGTACTAACTATGTTTTCTGTTTTTGAGTTTCAGTTGTGTCAGTCAAAACCATAAAGTTTGAGTCAAATTTTTCAAAATTTTTCTTTTTGTCTTTGGGAATTATGATCTTGATTAATGATTTTTCTTATTTGGCTAACACTCTAATGATTACTTGTTTATGCTTGATCTCAGAACTGAAGCTTAGAAAGACTATGAGCCTTATCAACAATCCTGAAAGCCCTTATTCAATGGATATCTGATTGATCTAACGTTGTCTCAACTTTTATCAGGATTTTAACCGGACTTAATCTCTTACTTTGGGGTTGGAAATCAGTGGACTAGACTTCTTCTTCGGGCCATACTAGACAGTGCAATTTTTCAAAGTATGTCTCCCCTCTCTCTTCCCTTCAGTACTTACAAAAAAAAGATCAGGAAAAAAGAATAAAGATGAGATAATTTTGATCAGTTTAGAGAGGTAGGTAAATTACCTGTGACCTTATTATTCTACTCTTGAGTCAAATGATCACACAAAGCTTGGAAGCGAGGGATAGGTAAATTACCGATGACCCCGGTATTCGCTTACACCTTTGATTCAGAAAAAAACAATATAAGAAAAGAAAAGAAGTTGGAAGTGAGAAAAGGGAGAGGAAAGGAGATGTAAGAAGAATGTCTTGGCCTGAAAAGAGTCCATATGCCACTGTTCGATACACCCAAGGTAAGAACTCACCTGTACTTGCTTTAATATTGACTAATGAGATGACAATGGAAATTTCAGAGATTCCAAAGGATTGTGGGATTTGAGTAAGGAATGTTGATGCTTATCATGGTTGAGTATAAGAAGTAGGTTCTTGAGTCTGGTAAATGAAGAGTGCGAATAAGAATCATTATGCAATTGAGTGAGTTCCCTGTTTTCATACCTCTTTCACAGGTCTAAGTTTATGTTTTGCTTGAGGGCAAGCAAAGGCTAAGTCTGTGGGAGTTGATATACCATGGTTTTTATGGTTTTTAACCATGATATAAGTAGTCTTTTAGAGTCTTTTGATTTGTTTTCTAGGATGTTTTTGAGTCTTTACAGGTTTTTAGCATGAAGGAGCAAAAATGAGCAATTTGGATCATTTTGGAGCATCAATTCGGAGGAAATCAATTTGAAGTCTGATCTTTTAAGGAGCATCAATCGACACCAAGATGATGGGCATCGATCGACACCCTTCTCTGCCGACTCAAGACCCAAAATTTGGAAGTTTTACAAATCTGCCCCAAAGTTTTCCATAATTGCAACATAAGTCCCTGACGTGTTTTAGGACCTATATATATAGTTTTTAGGTTTTGCAAACTCTGAAGTTTCATTCTAGCAATTTTTATTTTTCCTGCAACCCTGAGAGATTTTGAGAGCTTTGGAGAGAGAGATCTGCTTTGAGAGAAGAATTTCTTGAACTCCCTTTACTCTTTTAATTTCAATTGCTTATTATTCAGAAAGATGTTTTGTTCTTCAATGATTATGTCTGAGTAGTTTGCTTGTTAGGTTCAGAGTTTTTCATAGGGTTTTTATGAATTATTAGATCTGATTGTTTAGGATTCATTATCTATCTAGATCTTCATCTTAGGTTGTTCTTCATATTAATCCTTGATTGGTCATCTAGAATTAATACTTTAGGAAAATAAATTGATATGAGAATATAATTGATTTTCCTGATAAAACCTTTTGATGAGCAAAATTATTTCTTGCAAAGAGATTTGATTTAATAATTTTGTGAACAATCTAAACCTGATTTTATTGCTGATTTTTAACCTAGAATTTTACAAAAAGATTTGGATTTTCTGGTTTTAAATTTAGATATTATTTGCAGTGAGAACTGATTTAATTTACAAAAGTGTTTAGAGTTCTAGATCTGTTCTTAATTGCTTGAATCCTAATTTATTTCCTGATTTAATATTTCATAATTTCCTGAGAAATTCCCTAGACCTAGCTTTTTGATCTCCTGAATTTACAACAGTTTTATTTAAATATTTTGCATTGTTTATTTTAATTTAATTTAATCTGTTTAGCATAATTAAAAAACTCTATAATTTATTGTGTTTGATCTTGAGTACTTGTGGAATTCGACCCCTAAGTACTGCAGTGATCTCTTAATTTGAGAGAGTAGCTCTAGGGTTTAATTTGAGCATAACTTACACTATCAACGATGAGACTGAGGACTCCCAGGTTAGGAGAAACTTTGAGCAATTGGAAAAGTGACTTTGACCAATCATCGCAGCATCTATATAGCTTGAAATTTTCAAGCCGATTGAACACAATACCATCACGATACACCTTCTGCACACAATAATAGTAAAGGGTTAAAGCTCAAGAAAAGCCGATTTTTGTTTGTTCTAAGTGAAATAATGCATGAGGTAGAAAACATGAAGTTGACATATGGAAGAAACAGATTACCTCTATTGCACAGTTGAATATTACGTGTAATGAAAGGCGTTTGGTAAATGTAATTGATTCGAGAAGCTCTTCAGGATCCTGCACAAACATGATAACTGCCTCTTCTAGCTCTGGCATCTGCTCAATCAAATAGGAGCTACTTACTCTATAATCCTTAACTTGGAGATACTTCAGTGAAGGGGTGCCTATCACATATCTACCAGGAGAACATAGACGGGGTATCTCTAATGATAAACGCTGCAGGGATGGGAGAATGATAACCAACTTTCTCACATTGTCATGGTCTCTTCGGTAAATAGTCAGATCTTCCAAAACGAAGCAGTCGAATAGAATCGTCGTTTGGGTATGTCACACGTCGAAGTTCCAAAGTTTTCAGGAACATCCACAAGAGTCTTCTGGCCGCAAAGTTTCAGTGTCACGAGCGAGTTGCAAGAATACAAACTACTAGGCAATGATACAGCACGTTCCATTCCGAAAGAATATATAGGGATACATAGCTCACGCACACACCGAGAAACTGCAATTCCAACCAACGATTTCAAATCCTCAGGTTGAATTGCTCCATGATTAGAGCAAAGGCACAGGCTTTCGATGATAGGGGCTTTATGTAATGACAGATTCTTGGTAATAAAATCCCTCAGGCATGCATACTTTGAAGGAGTAAATTCGAACTCAGCCACATCCAAAGATACTCCCATTGTTTCGACAAAACACTAGTTGATACAGCAACTTTTGTTGGAAGAAACGTTAATATCTTCACCAGCAATTCATCAGACAAGTCACTGATTCTAGCCATACCTTTCACAAACCCTAAGATACACTGCGACACACTCTACAGAACTGATCCTAAAAACAAAAATCACAAGAAACGACCATAAGACAAAAGAGATTTGTCGGAAGGCAACCAAACAGTGAACAAAGCCACAACAACAGAGGAACAGAACCAAGATAAACCAACCTAGACATTTCAGGTGATTGACTTAGAGTGGAGGCGCCCGAAGAACTGTAAACTCAATTCAACTCTAAATAGACAGAGTGTTTGTGAGATAGGAATCGAGAAATGGTAGGACCTAAAAGCATGTTTATTGGTGGGTTGTTAGAAGGGGAGTTCTTAATTTGTTTATGAATTAATTGTGTACTGTTTGGAATATAAGAACCCATGATCTCTTAGATAAAATTTTCTTTTTTATTGGTAGGTTCTAATTTTGGGTCTCTTATTTTTGAAAATATATTTTTTTGAAATTTAAAAATTTTAAATAGAATAGAAGTAGTATAAATGTTTAAACATTTAAGATTTTATAAAAATGGGAAATTATTGCATTTCATAAATTTTTGATGCAGTTCAAAAAAGTAAATATATGAGGAAATGTGAATTCTTTTTGATGCCATCACATAACAAGGAGAGTTACTATCAAATTACCAAATGTAATGCACCCTCATGGGTACCTCCCATTCGTGAAAAGATCACTGCAAGTATTTCAAATGCTGCAATGATTGAGAGAAAGAGTTCTGCACACTTGACCTGCAAAAAAGGGGGAGAAACTTAATCGGAAATGCTGCAACCAACCAATAGTGATAAACATTAAAACATAAAACTGAATGCAAGCTTTCTTATATTTTGGAGATACGCATGGCTTCATCTGCAATAATACTCTTCAGAATATGCATATATCTAAGTAAAGCACAATGGTAGAGATACATTGTAGTCTTAAGAACAACACTAAGGGATACTAAACACACATACAATCATCAATGAAGTCCTAAATAAGAGTGGAATCTTGAACAAGTCAGCAATGGCTATTAAACATTCACATAGTAGACAGTCACCAATCATTAGTACCAAATCAGACTACACATACTCAATTGACATAAGAAGTGGCAAAATTAAGACTTTATACTGCGCAAATGTTGTTAATTAGCGTAAATTTAGACATAGAAAATAGGAAAAGAAGCAATATCCTTTACCTAAGGAGAAGAGAATTGAATTTGCTCAAGAGTCGCCTCTTTGCACTACGCTGTTGAAAGATGTCTCTTTGTTACCTGAATACATACATACATTTTGAGTAATTATAGGTTGAATCAATGTCTCCTGTTGTCGATGCAATAGAAGGAGTTGGGGTAAACGTGGCTCAAAACCATGTTGGTGAAAGTGTGGAGAAGATGGTAGCACATGTGAACAAGCCTGTGTACGATTCTTTTGTTACTGCATTTCCAGCTCTAGAGACTCAGATCACTCGGTTACAACACCTTCAAATATTCACAATGCAGAAAACAAGTTCAGTGTTTCCAAACAGATGTAAACGATCAATATATAGATGAATCCAAATACCTTTGAGGATATAATAAGCACTATAAGCTTGACTGTTACTCAAATAACACATAGTTAACAATTGCAAGTTTACCTGCATAATGAAAAGTAGCTGCTCGCTAGAATCACAGAACAAGAAAGAACTTAAAAGGATTGTGAAAAAAATCCAAGTCAAAACAAATCTCAATTATGAATTTCAGTCAAATTGAAGAACAAAAATGAGAATTTTAGATGCAAAATACATAATTGAGAAATCAAAGAACAAAAATTCACAAAATCACGCTGGAATAATAAAGTTCTAATGCTTCATCCATAAATCAAAACAGTAGAGAATGAGTCACTTAACTAATGCAGTAATCAAATCTAAACACATACATCAAGTAACTCATGAACATCACCAACACAATCACGGAACAAAATTAGACAAAGAACAAGAAAAAATGAAAACCTGGTTTGCAGAAAACAGAGAGGACAAGCCTCAACGACCCGAACAATAGTCTTGATAAGCTTAGCAGCTTCTCTCTCACTGTAATGACCACTCTTGACGATCCTATCAAACAACTCACCACCTTCACAGAAGCATTACAAAAACTTACATAAGCATTACGGTCATGAATCAAATCAAATGATCAATTTCCGATTCAAACAATTCTACTAAGAAACTTACCTTTCTGATTCCAATTGATTCAATCTCTCTACCGATTTAATCGACTCCAACTTCATACCGCATCCATCTCCAACTGTTAGTCGATTCTTTCTTTGGCGATTGGCTTCCAAAGCGCCTTTGCTACTTATCTCTTTCCCTCCATTCCCTTCGAATCCATACACTTCCTCTGATTCCAGGTCATTCGATTCAAAACCTTCAAGCTTCTGATTCCAAATTCATTGTTTGTTTCATCAATTCAATCGCAACCGAGAGAGAGACGAAAAAGAAATAAATCGAGTAAATGTTTTTTTCTATTTTGTTTTCTTCTTTCAACCAATAAAATGAGGACACGTATCGTCTCTTAAACATATATTCGGTCTCTTATATAAGGGGAGATCTTCCCATTTTTTCCATTTCTGATTTATTTTTTTTACCCAAAACACTAAGAACTCTATAACGTAAATCAGAAAAGCTCGAACCTATAAACTGAAGGGAGAATGAAGAAGGAGGAGTTGTTGGTTTATCAGAAGTATCGGAATCGCAGAACTTCGTTCTTCTCCGTCGATAACTCTCTCTCTCACACCAATCGAATCACCACCACCATCAGCTGCTTTTGACAAATAAAAAAACCTTCAATGACATTAACATCTGATGGGCCTCTTAAATCCAGTCTTATTCATTTATTACAGATTTTTTTTATTGGATTTTAATGTTTTTTTTTAAGTGATTTTTACATACAGTTGTTTAGTTTTTTACTAATCTAAAGATAAATTATTTATAACAGAAAAAACATAAATTAATTATATAATTCATAAACTAGTAATGGTCTCTCTAGAGTAAAAAAACCAACGACGAGAGTGATAAGGGACACAGATGTTCTACAACCTGAATTGGTTCTGTTGTTTGAAAAGAGATAGACTTGAGCCGCAAGGCATACACATTCAAATCGTAGAAATTATTATTAGTCATAGAATGATAAGCAAAAATATAAAAAAATAATATCAGACGAGACGATAGAACTACAATGCACATCTAGTTAAACACACGTTTTGTTCGAAAAGTAATTTGCACATATAATTAACACCCAACAAGACAAAACCTATAAAAAAAAACCACAACCTTTGATCATTTTCATGGCGATGATTGATGAAGAATTGAAGATTTCACATGAGCAGCATGTTTGGAGATAAAACTCAAGAAATCTCTCTCTTCTAGGCTTCCCTTGTACCCTTTCAACTCGAAAGTTTTTAAATTCTTCAACAAAGATTTAGGAATAGAGCTTTCATCATTATTGCTCCAGCTAACTGGTCCATCATATGCCTCATATCTTAAATATTCCTCCTGAAACTAAAAAGCAAATAAGAGTTAAAACTGCACCATATATATGTCCTTTTGACCGCAAAGCAAAACTGTCAGGATACCGTATCAAATCATATATGTTAAATATGTAAAGTATATATTTGTATTAATGTGTATACCCTAGCTCACTATGATCTCCTCCCTTGTATAAATACTCTTCCTAATACTCAATAAGAATCATCACATTCTCTATTACTACATGGTATCAGAGCTACGCTCCTAGACCTAAAAATTTCTTTTTCTCTTCCTTTTGCTTTCTTCTCTCAGTATTTCTTCCTCTTCCTTCTCATCATGGCTTCAAATGGAATGCTTGATCCACAAGTCACTTCGGCCACTGATGCCGTTCCTCTCACCACTTCTTCTCTGCTTCACATTAATATGACCAATGTCACAAAACTTACCGCCACCAATTACCTCATGTGGAGTCGTCAAGTTAGCGCCCTCCTTGATGGCTATAACCTCGGTCAGTTTCTCGATGCTGAAGCCACCAAACCTGATCCCACAGTCACCACTGCTGGATCTACTACTGATAATCCTGCGTATGCTGTGTGGACTCGCCAGGATAAACTCATTTATAGCGCACTCCTTGGTGCTATCTCTCTTGCCGTGCAACCGCTTCTCTCTCGTGCCTCTACCTCGGCGGACATATGGACCACTTTGCGCTCCACTTACGCCAAACCTAGCCGTGGCCACATCCTGCAACTAAAACATCAAGTCAGTGAATGGAGGAAGGGCAGTCGTACTATTGACGAATATGTTCAAGGGTTGACGATGCGGTTCGATCAACTGGCTCTCCTTGGCAAACCTGAAGATCATGAAGATCAGATCCGCTACATTCTCAAAGGACTCCCTGAAGACTACAAGACTGTCGTTGATCGACGAAGGCCGTGATGTGGCACCCTCCATCCCGGAGCTCCATGAGAAGCTTCTCAATCGTGAAGCTACTCTTCTTACATCAAGTCATGCCGTCTCTGTTCCAATCACTGCCAATTACGCCAACAACACTTCACGCTCAAAGTCTTTCAATCAACGGCAACAAAATCACAACCAAGGATCGTCTCACCACACCAATGGTCACCAACACCGTGGTTCTCGGCCTTATCTTGGTAAATGCCAGATTTGTGGCACACAAGGTCACTCCGCTAGGCGTTGTCCTCAGTTTCAGACGCCACAGTCTCGGGGTCCTCTCTTGCCTACTCCTCGTGCCAACATGGCTCAGGCTACAAGTCCTTGGATCATGGACTCTGGTGCAACGCATCACATTACGTCCGACTTAGCTAATCTCTCGCTGCATCAACCTTACACTGGTGGTGAAGAGGTTCTCATTGGCGATGGCAATGGACTTCCCATTCTTCACACTGGTTCTGCTTCTCTTCCTTCTCTTCGACAACACTTATTACTCACTAAAGTTCTTCATGTTCCAAATATTAAAAAGAACTTGATCTCTGTTTATCGGCTTTGCAACGCGAATAATGTGTCTGTTGAATTTTTCCCGGCATATTTTCAGGTGAAGGATCTCAGCTCGGGGCCGGTTGCTCCTAGGACGGACTAAGGATGAACTCTACGAGTGGCCAATCCCGACGACAGTTCTGCGTCTTACTTTGCTACACCTACAGTGAAAGCGTCTGTTTCTGATTGGCATTCGAGGCTTGGTCATCCCTCTCTTTCTATTTTAAAAACTGTTGTTTCAAATTTTTCTCTACCTCTTTCCGATTCTATTTCCAAAACATTTGCTTGTCTTGATTGTCACACCAATAAAAGCCATAAACTGGCGTTTGCTCAAACAACTATCAAATCATCTCGTCCTCTCGAATATCTTTTCACAGACCTATGGACCTCTCCAATTCTTTCTGTCGATCACTATAAACATTATCTCATCATTGTGGATCACTTTACTCGCTACACCTGGTTCTATCCTCTCAAACTAAAATCTGATGTCAAACAAACTTTCATCCGTTTCAAGGCCTTAGTAGAAAATCGTTTCAACACAAGAATCGGTACCCTGTTTTCTGACAATGGTGGTGAGTTCATCGCTCTTCGAGATGTTCTCTCCACTGCTGGCATTCAACACATGACCACACCACCTCATACACCCGAACATAATGGGCTGTCTGAGCGTCGTCATCGACACATCGTTGAAACAGGCCTCTCCCTTCTTCATCATGCCAAAATCCCAAATACCTATTGGTCCTATGCTTTTGCCACAGCAGTCTATCTAATCAATCGCATGCCTACCCCTGTCCTCTCTCTTGCATCACCATATCGACAGCTATTTTCCATCGAACCTAATTACTCAAAACTCAAAATCTTTGGATGCCTCTGTTTTCCTTGGTTACGCCCCTATCGTTCTCACAAACTCGAACCTCGTTCCAGTCCCTGCATTTTCTTGGGCTATTCTCTCACACAAAGTGCCTTTCTTTGTCTTGACCCGTCCACACATCGACTTTATGTTTCACGCCATGTTCAATTTGTGGAAACCTCATTTCCCTTTCATCAGCTCACTTCCAAGCCTCCTGTTCATCAAGACTCGACCAGTTGGACTCCGCCGCTTTCACTGATACCGCTGTCTGCTCCTCCACTCGTAGAAACTCCTCCTTCGCCTCCTGCGACAACTGAAGCTCCCGACTCTGCTTCTTCCCTGAATCCGACACCATCTCCGGGTGCCTCACCAATGCCTTCTCCGATAACAGATCCGACAACACCACCTGCGTCCACTCCGGTGTCGGATTCATCATCTTCGGATCGGGACTCCACCGTCGCTTCCACTCCGGAGATTCACCCTGAGTCTCCTTCTGCGTCTCGTTCTTCTGAAACACAAAGCGACGTGGACTCCCAATCCAGGCCCACAAACTCCACAGGCCCATTTCGTGATTCTGGTCCATCTACCTCATCATCTTCTCAGTCCAGCCCATCAGCATCCTCATCGTCGTCTTCGCCAGAACAATCACCACCGCCTCCTCCTGTCTCGAATGATCATCCCATGACGACTCGTGCAAAACGTGGAATCGTTAAACCCAACACCAAGTATGCGTTGTCCATTGCCACAATTGATGTCGAACCGAAGACGGTTATCCAAGCCTTGGCCGACGATAAGTGGCGAAGTGCAATGTCCGAGGAGTTCAATGGTCAACTCCGTCGATTTACCTGGTCTCTGGTTCCGCCGGCTCCACACCAAAATGTCATTGATACCAAGTGGATCTTCAAGCTTAAATACCTACCTGATGGCTCTATCGACAGGCACAAGGCGCGTCTTGTCGCACGCGGGTTTAACCAACGGAAAGGTATTGATTACAACGAAACTTTCAGTCCCGTTATTAAATCTACCACCATTCGGATTGTTCTACAGACAGCGGTTGCGTGTGACTGGCCTATTAAGCAATTGGATGTGAATCAAGCTTTCTTACAAGGCAAATTGGAGGAGGAAGTTTACACCAAACAACCGCAAGGTTTTGTTGATGTCAATTATCCCAATCATGTCTGTCGCCTTCATAAAGCGCTTTACGGCTTGAAACAAGCCCCACGTGCCTGGTACCAAGAACTTAAAAACTATCTCCTTCAAGTTGGTTTTTGAACTCCCTTGCAGATGCCTCATTGTTCATCCTTCACCGGGCAAGAGCAAGGTCTACATACTTGTTTATGTAGACGACATCATAGTCACAAGTAACGATGCTGAGCTTCTTCGCCAAACACTTAACTCATTGGCTACACGGTTTGACATCAAGGATCCAGAAGATCTTCATTATTTCCTTGGTCTCGAAGCTCATCGCACACCACATGGAATGCACCTCACTCAACGCCGGTACATCCTTGATCTGCTTACTCGCTGCAATATGCTTCACGCTAAGCCAATTGCCACTCCCATGGCGAAGTCTCCAAAACTCACTCTTGCCTCTGGTACAATCCTAAAAGATCCAACCGAGTACAGAACCGTCGTTGGCAGCCTCCAATACTTAGCCTTTACACGCCCAGATATCTCGTATGCAGTGAATCGTCTCTCTCAGTACATGCATCGACCAACAACCGAACATTGGCAAGCTGTTAAGCGTCTTCTCAGGTACTTGGCCGGAACTGCAAATCATGGGATTTTCTATCATCGGCCAAACAACACCTCTATTCATGCATTTTCTGATGCTGATTGGGCTGGAGACATCGATGATTATGTTTCTACTCACGCTCACATTGTTTACATTGGTCGTAACCCTGTTTCATGGTCTTCAAAGAAGCAAAAGGGAGTAGCTCGGTCTTCTACTGAAGCTGAATATCGTTCCGTTGCAAATACTGCTGCAGAAATACGTTGGATTTGTTCTCTTCTTAAAGAACTTCACGTCACGTTTCCGTTGCCTCCGGTCATCTATTGCGACAATGTGGGTGCTACGTACTTGTGTGCTAATCCGGTCTTCCATTCACGCATGAAACACTTAGCTCTGGACTACCACTTCATCCGCAGTCAGGTCGCCGATGGTACTCTTCGTGTTGCTCATGTAGCCTCCAAGGACCAACTTGCAGACGCATTAACAAAGCCCTTAGCTCGTGCTCCCTTCACGTCGCTATCATCCAAGATTGGTGTGTTCAAGACCCCACCATCTTGAGGGGAGATGTCAGGATACCGTATCAAATCATATATGTTAAATATGTAAAGTATATATTTGTATTAATGTGTATACCCTAGCTCACTATGATCTCCTCCCTTGTATAAATACTCTTCCTAATACTCAATAAGAATCATCACATTCTCTATTACTACAAAAACTGTCAACAAAAAAAAAAAAAAAAAAACTTACTTGGAGATTGAGATGGAGGGCTTGCAGTTTAGGAGAATCTTTGAGTAACTGGACAAGTAACTGCGACCAATTATCCTTGCATATAATATCTAGCTTCAAACTTTCAAGCTGATTGAAGGAAATAGCATCAGGATACACAGTGATCTGCACACACATGACAACAAATTTCAAACTCAAGAAAACCTAATTGATCAGAACTTGAAGTTGACAGATGGGAACATATATTACCTCTGTATTGTTGTACAATGTGAATGAAAGATGTTTGACATATGTAACTGATTTGAGAAGCTTCACATCAATGATTTCTGCATCTTCAAGCTCTGGCATATGCTCAACCAAGTGGGAGATATCACCATCTCTAATATCCCTAAATTTGAAATACCTCAACGAAGGAGTAACTATCACGCATCGTTTAAAAGAATCGTCATAGGGTATATATAAAGATAAACGCTTCAAGGTCGGGACAATGACAACTAAATCTCTCACATTGTCTGTATAGTATCGCTCAATTGTTAGATCTTCCAGAACAGGGCAATGTGATAAAAGCAGTGGAAGAGATTCTTGATTCGAGTATGTCACACATAGAAGTTTCAAAGTTTTCAAGGAAGGGAGACAAACCATTCCAGGAACATCCACAAGAAGCAACTCGCCTGAAAGTTTCAAACTCACGAGAGATTTGCAGGTATACAAATCGCTGGGCAGTGATGCAAAATTGCAATTAAATATATGGACAATTAGCTCACGCACAAAGCGAGAAACTGCAATTTCAACCCACGATCTCAAATCATCAGGTCGAAGTAATCCATTATAAAAATATATGCTCAAGCTTTCTATGATAGGAGCTCTGTTTGATGACATATTCTTGTCAACAAAATCCCGATAGCTTGGACATGAGTCCTCCTGGAATCTATCGAGAGGAGGGGTGTTCTCGAAATCAAGTTTAGGCAACCACATCCAAAGAAACTCCCATTGTTTCGAGAGAACGCTGGTTGATACAGCAGCTTTTGTTGGAAGAAACGATAATATCTTCACCAACAATTCATCAGGCAACTCACTGATTTTGGCCATATCTACTAAAGACCTTGATTTTTTTATATTCCTCCTAAGATGAGAACTCATCATTGTACAAGATAGATTCTATTATTAGCAATAATGAGAACTTGCTGGGTTAAGAAGCCACAATAGAGGAACCAGAACAAAATCTTAGAAAATTCACAAAATCAAGATAAAGTTTTAGACGGTGCCCTAATCCCCCATCATGTCATGTCAAAATATATACAGGCAATAGTCTTTGCCTTAACCTGACGTAAATAAGGAAAATATTTTTTTTTTTGGTAGGAATAAGGAAAATATATTAACATAAATAAAAGTAAATAAGGAACATTTAAATGTCAATAAGAGCATCATGTCAATCCACCGTCTAATATAAAAAGCTCGAACCTAGAAGGCGAACGGGGATGAATAAGAAGGAAGTGTTTGTAAGAAGTTTCCGGATGTGAGGATGGACGTGAAATAGAACAAGCAAATATATGGAGCAGATGAATCAGAGGTCCTCAATGAGGAATGAGAGTGAGAGAGAATCAGTAGAACAAGTTTTGTTGGTTTAACTTGGTTTCATTCCTTTTCATGGTTATATAATTTTTTGTGCTCTTATCATCTGATTTTTTTTTTATAGTTAATCTTTGCTGGTAAATTGTTGAAAATCTCAAATTTACAAAGAAATTAGCTTTCTGTTGATAGATAAAGTGGGGATTCGAAATGATGCTTAAAACTCTTATATGAGTGAAAAAATCTTTTGACTTCTTCAAAAATAGTCTGGTTTTGAGTATCTCAGCTTATAAGATTTGCCTCAACCAAAGCTAAAGATTTATATATCCCATAGCATGCATTCAAAAGAAGCTCAAAATTTTACTGTTAGATGATCAAACATTAGTATGTACCAGAAAAAAGTGAAGACCAAATTATTCAATTACTCAACTAACCAAATCTCAAAATCACAGAATGTCAATCAATTATACTATATCACTACCAAAATCAGATAGTGTAAGGGAAAAAAATCTGAAGAAAAAGAAAAGGTAGATATAGTTGTTACCATTGAGGAGATAAGTCTCCTTTGGTTTAGCAGGAACGGCTCTGCAAGTCCCCAAATCTGGACGGAGTAAAACCAAGTTGCCACCAAAGCTTCTGCCACCAATCCTACAAAGATTCTTGGAACAATTCCTAAACAAGAGTTGACGACTGGTAGGAGAAGAGGTACAAGAACACCCACATGGCATCAGATCAAGAACACTCGTACCCAAGTCAACATTCCGACATCACATCATCATTTCTCAGACAATAATGACGAAAAACTTTTTAGGCAATCCCAAAAACAAAATACGGTTAATAAGTTCCGGAAACAGAGAGTCCAAAGAGAATCTTCGGAAACCAAAGTTACGTTTTTTTTTTTTTTGCTGACGAGAGAGATTTGGTTTGGAGAAAATGAGAAATAACAAAATAAAAGAAAGAAGAAGTTACAAGTGAATAGAGTTTTGATTTTGTTTGGGTGGACGAGACAAAACCACATAAGAAGTCTCTCCTCAAAGTCTGTCCTTTGGAGGACGAAAGAGAGATTTCAGATTTGTGTGTGTGTTGTTGTTGTGTCCTGTCCGTTTTTTTTTCTAATTCAATTGTGTACCATTAGGTATGATAAATCTAAATCCTCAAGTTCCACAACCTGAATTGGTTTTGTTCTTTGAAAAGAGCTTGACTTGAGTCGCAAGGCACACACATACATATAAATCATAGAAAGAATTAGTCATTATAATGATGGCAATTGGCAACAAAAGAAATTAACATAAATAATGTAAATCTTCTATTCTTCTCTCTTCATGTCTCTTCTAGAACAGTCTTAGGCCCTAAGCCTTAGCTCATCATGTCAATCCACTGTCTTATATAAATAGAAGGCGAACGGGAATGAAGAAGAACGAAGTGTTTCGTAAGAAGTTTCAAATGAAAGAATATAATCAGTTGAGACCATGCTTGTTATCTTCATCGTCCTCATCATGGCTCTGCTTGTTGGACTCAACAAGCTAGATTCAAAGTATCAGAGGAACTAAAATGATTTCTTTCTGGCTTGAAGTCAACAACACATCAAGGCCCTTAAGTGATCTTAGAGATTGAAAGTTCATAGAAATCTAAAACCAGAAGTAGTAGTAACTTAAACAGAGATGAAAAACAGTTTTATACGTAGGCGGATTTGGATAGGGTCAAAACCCATTTGATACCCTAATCTAAGACTACATAAAAAAATTGATTTAACTTTTAACTTCCTAAAGAAGCAATTAGCACCGTGTGAGTTGGGTTAAGTTTAACCCTTTGAGCTAACAAACTTGTAGTCGACGAAAGTAAGTGAACATAAGGAGACGAATGTTCCACAAGCTGAATTAATTGGTTCTGTTCTTTGAAAAGAGCTAGACTTGAGTCCCAAGGCACACACATACTGATCGTAGATATTATTAGTCAATAAATTGATGGCAAAAAAATAATTAAAAACAGACGATAGAACTACAATCCACATATAGTTAAACACCCAACAAGACAAAACCTTTTAAAAAAAACCACAACCTTTGATCATTTTCAAGTCTCTACTGTGGAAAACATAACATGATCACTGCGAGATTGATGAAAATTTCACATGAGCAGCATGTTTGGAGATAAAACTCAAGAAATCTCTCTCTTCTAGGCTTCCCTTGTACCCTTTCAACTCAAAAGTTTTTAAACTCTTCAACAAAGATTTAGGAATAGAGCTATCATTGTTGATCCAGCTAACCGATTTATACCCCCCATACCTTGGATTTTTCATCTGTCTCTAAAAAGCAACATAAGAGTTAAAACTACGCTATATATAACTTACCGCAAAACTGTCAAAAAAAAAAAAAACTTACTTCGAGATTAAGATGGAGGACTTGCAGTTTAGGAGAATCTTTGAGTAACTGGACAAGTAACTGCGACCAATTATCCTTGCATATAATATCTAGCTTCAAAATTTCAAGCTGATTGAAGGAAATAGCATCAGGATACACAGTGATCTGCACACACATGACAAGAAATTTCAAACTCAAGAAAACCTAATTGATCAGAACTTGAAGTTGACAGATGGGAACATATATTACCTCTGCATTGTTGTACAATGTGAATGAAAGATGTTTGACATATGTAACTGATTTGAGAAGCTTCACATCAATGATTTCTGCATCTTCAAGCTCTGGCATATGCTCAACCAAGTGGGAGATATCACCATCTCTAATATCCCTAAATTTGAAATACCTCAACGAAGGAGTAACTATCACGCATCGTTTAAAAGAATCGTCATAGGGTATATATAAAGATAAACGCTTCAAGGTCGGGACAATGACAACTAAATCTCTCACATTGTCTATATAGTATCGCTCAATTGTTAGATCTTCCAGAACAGGGCAATGTGATAAAAGCAGTGGAAGAGATTCTTGATTCGAGTATCTCACACTTAGAAGTTGCAAAGTTTTCAAGCAAGGGAGACAAACCATTCCAGGAACATCCACAATAGTCTTGTGGCCGCTAAGTTTCAGTGTCACCAGAGATTTGCAGGTATACAAACTACTGAGCAATGATACAGCAGCTACAGATACTAAAGAACATAAATTGATACTTATCTCACGCACAAAGCGAGAGACTGCGATTCCAACCCACGATCTCAAATCATCAGGTCGAAGTATTCCATAATAAAAACTGATGCGCAAGCTTTCTATGATAGGAGCTCTGTTTAATGATATATTCTTGTCAATAAAATCCCGATATCTTGGATATGGGTCCTCTAAACTATTGCCACGAATAATGTTATCGTAATCATTGTAGTCGAGTTTAGGCGACCAGATCCAAAGAAACTTCCATTGTTTCGAGAGAACGCTGGTTGATACAGCAGCTTTTGTTGGAAGAAACGTTAATATCTGTTTGTACTGGGGATTGCACAACACTAAGTAAATAAAGATTTTTTGGGGAAAGAGTGAAGCTGGTTTTTTTATTAACGATAAAAACGTGAGGTCGTCACTAACACGAGTTAAGATTGAGCTCGTCAGTTCACAGGAGAACTAAAGCGAATAATGACGAGCTCGGAAGCTGAAAAGAATTACACAAAAGACGATAGTAGTTTTAGACGCAAAATATTGCTCTCTGGGTATTTCCCCCGGGTCAGGATCCTTGTTCCCCAAAGAGTATTGTTTCTTTATATAGCAGACTGTTGACCGAGGGTTCTCTAGGGTTTTCGTTGTGAATTCCCGAGATTGCCCTTTACGGATTATTAATGTCGTGCATCCAATTCCGTCGGGCCGAAATTGTAGTGAGCTTGTCATGTTGGGCCGAGTGGCATATAGGGCGCAGCCCATGTCCAACAATAGTCCCCCCCTTAGTCCGGAGAGCGTCAGTTTTTCTGCGATCAGCGGGCGTGCTTGAATTCTGTTAATATGCCTGCTCGGCACAGATCGTCTTGGGTTGCTTGTGAGATTGCTGATGATCGGCGATCGGTGAGACTCCACAGTTGGAGATCGGCACGGTGCTGATGATGTGGAATCGGACAGTGGTCGCCGTGATGACTTGACTTTGAGCGGGTTCGATCGATCTTGCTGGGCGTCTTCGAGGATTGCGAGATGAGTTGAGCGGTGGTAATGAGTTGGGCAGTGGTAATGAGCTCGGCGGTGAAATCGGCGAGATGAGTGAAGGTAATGAGATCGGCGGTGAGCTTGGCGAGATGAGCGGAGGTAATGAGCTCGGCGGTGAGCTCGGCGAGATGAGTGAAGGTAATGAGATCGGCGGTGAACTCGGCGAGATGAGAGGAGGTAATGAGCTCGGCGGTGAGCTCGGCGAGATGAGCGAAGGTAATGAGCTCGGCGAGAGTGAGATTTAGGTCAGCGAGATTGAGATTGAGGTCGCCACCGAGATTGAGGTCGGCGAGCGAGAGAGTGAGATTGAGGTCGCCACCGAGAGTGAGATTGAGGTCGGCGAGATTTAGATTGAGGTCGGCGAGTGAGTTTGAGGTCGCCACCAAGATTGAGGTCGGCGAGCGAGAGTGAGATTGAGGTCGCCACCGAGAGTGAGATTGAGGTCGCCACCGAGAGTGAGATTGAGGTCGGCGAGATTGACATTGAGGTCGGCGAGTGAGTTTGATGTCGCCACCGAGAGTGAGCTTGAGGTCGCCATATGAGATCGGCGGATGAGATCGGCAGATGAGATCGGCGGATAAGGTCGGCGAATTGAATTTGGATCTCACGCGATCGAGAATGATTCCGAGATCGGTTCTACGTGAGGAAGGATGAGATCGGTGGATGAGAGTTTTGGTTACGCAATCGAGAGTAATCTCGAGGTCGGTCTTGCGAGCAAGGAAGGAGATCGGCAAGAAAATGTTGATTTTGCGAGTGAGAGAGATCATCGAACGAAGATCGGCAATTGTGCGCTAGATGGAAATTGTCAGATCGACGAGATGAGATTGGTGTTCATGTTATGCGCTTGCGTCCCATGTCTTCTCATGGAAGCGATAAGGAGAGATTTGATCGTCAACTTGAGGATGGCACTTGTGAGTGCGCGGGAGAAGGTTGTGAGATCGGCACCATGAATGAGAGTGGAGGTAGGCACCAAACTTAAAGAGTGGAAGTCAGACGCAAAGAATGAGAGTGGAGATCGGCGCCAAGCTTGAGAACGGAGGTCGGCACTAAGCTTAAGAGTGCATGTCAGCGCCAAGTTTGAGAGTGCAGGTCGGCACCGGGTAGAAGAGTGGAGGTCGCCACTAATAGTGAGAGTGGACGTCACCACCATGAATGAGAGTGGCAAACGCAAGGGAGGTGAGTGCACCGGCGTTGGGCGTGAGGGTGGCGAGCACGAGAGTGTCAAACATGAGGACGGCGAGGTTGTCGAGCATCAAGCAAGAGAGTCGAGCAAAACAGCGTCGAGCGTGACGAATGTGAGGGCGTCGAGCATAGAGAATGTCAAACATCATGCGTCAAGCGTCGAGCAAGAGAACGTCGAACGCGATAGTGAGAGTGTCGAGAGCGTCAAACACAGAGCGTCGAGCAAGAGAGCGTCGAGGAAGAGAGCGTCAAGCAAGAGAGTGTCGAGCGCGAGAGCGTTGAGCGTGAGAGAGTTGTGCGTGAGAGCGTCAAGGAGCGTTAAGCGTGAGAGCGTTGAGCAAGAGATCGTCGAGCGCGAGGGCGTCGAACATGAAGGCGTTGAGAGCGAAAGTAAAGTGGTAGGCGAGACGGACTTGTCTTACCTTTAGGTCAGGCTTTTTTGTCCGACTTAACCTGTGGATGCTTAGGGTTGGCAAGAACATGCAAGCCGGAGCTTGGCTTATTAGTTCAGGCGCCCTCAAGCTAGTTCAGGCGCCCTCAAGCTTACCCTGTTACGTGTTTCGAATACCAAGTTTTAGGTTGGTAGTTGAGATGTGCTCGTCGTACCTTTTAGGTGCGGCCCTGGTGTCCGGCTTACCCTGTGGGTGCCCCGAGGTCGGCAAGAGTGTGCAAGTAAGAACTTGGCTTATTCAAACTTGACCGCCTGCTAGCTGAATGCGAGACTGGGCTCGGCTTTTTTTGTGCGGATTATTTCACCGCTGCATCCATGTGGAACGCGTTTTAAATCGTACACCTGGCCAGGGCGACAATGTAGAAGCTGGACACTCGTTCGAGAGAGCTTATTTGACTAAGTGTACTCTTGCGAGTGTAACTTTTTTGTTGTTGTAAATGTCTTATTTTGAAGAACAGATGAGCTCGGTATGTCGAGCGTTCCTTTTTTTTTTTTTTTTTTTTTGTTAGCTAATGATATTATGATGTTTAACTTACCGTTGATCTTCTAAACATGCAAGACGAGTAGGTGTTGAGGTTCGAGTCGATCATCGATGTCGAGTTGCGAGCTGATCGAATTGCAAGGCCATCGTTTGTGTTGGGTTTGTGGACAGACCGTTGCGTGGATTCGACATTTATTTGTGAAGATTTGGGGAGCTCTTGCTTGAATTCGACTCCTAGATGGGTGATTTGTCGTTGGTTGGATGATCGGCTTGCAGGTAGCAGAGACGAGCTCGAAAGGCTAACGTCGTGAAAGGTCAATTGTTTGCCAGGTCGCCAAGTATGAATGTTGGGAAGATCAGAGTTAGTGGGGTCATTTCTCGCGATATTGGAGATATCAGAGGGTAGCGTAGTGGTTTGGGCGAGGTCGCCATTGAGAAGGAACAAGAGATGATGGGTTTGCGCGTAACTGATAGTGTCGCCGCTATTGAAAGAGACTTGTTGAGAGGTCGGCAGACTGGGTTTAGTTGCCGCGAGCTTGGCTAGACTTCCCGCGAGGTCGCCTGTGATGGTGTTAGACGAGCTGGAGGGCGGCGTGACCGAGACTTCGCAGATCTGGGTCCTGTTAATCTACGTGAAGGCGGCAAAGGCGGGGAGGCGCGACGGAGGGTGTCGCCGTCACAGATCGTCGGATCAGAGGCGATGCACATAAGGTCTGTAAATCATTAGTTGAGGTCGGCAAATCACCTATTCTTGATCGGCACATGTCCGGTACTTGGTTGTCTGGCAATGACGAAAATGCAGATCGGCTGGCGATTGAGGTCGACACCTCTAGGGTTGGAGGGCGGCGCGAGTTGGGATCTCGTGCGATCAGGATTGAGATCGGTCTTTCGAACAAGGAGGGGGAATTGACTGGTGAGGGTCAGCGTTTGTGCGTCAGAGTTGTCGAAATCGTCACTATGGGTGAGGGGGTCGGCCAATGGAGGTTGGCGGGATGTTGTACGGTGCCGTAGAGGTCGTCCCTGTGTGGGCGGCATATCTCCAATCCATGTCGGCACTTGTCTAACCGTTGGGGTGAACTCCGAGGTCGGCTCATAATTGGAGGTGGCGAGGTTGGCTATACAAGTATATTGGAGGTATATTGGGCGATATGAGCGAGGGTCGGCGTGGCATGCACGCCGATAGTCAGTCGGTAGGAGATTCCGTTGACCGTTGATTGAGATGACCTTATAGTGGTCGGCGGTAGTCCTGGTTCAGCCCGCGCGCCAGAGACTTTGAGGTTGGCATCATAAAAAAAATCCGAGGTCAGCATAGGGCGAAGAGGGCGGAGTGAACTCTGCAGCGGGGGTCGGCGCGGCCTGCACGCGGATCTTGGAATGAGATCGATTGTGGTCGGCGAGGATGGCCATCATGAGGTCGGTGCCAATCTCGGCTTGGGCGGCGACCGCTCTCGAGGTTGGTCTCGAGGTTCGTTGGGTGGAGATGGCTCATAGGAGCGAGAGTGGAAGCATTAACGCTGGTTTTGGTCATCGCGAGATCGGCACCTCTCATGAGATTGGTATGTTTCGTGAGATCGGTATCTCTTGCGAGGCCGGCCGTGGTGATGCTTTGTTAATCGGAGGGTGGAGCGACCGAGAGTCTGCCAATCTGGATCCAGCTAGCTTTGAGACCGATCGAGGGGATGTGGATCTGAGCGGTGATGTCGGGTTTGGTTGTCGCGAGCTTGGCGACACCTCTCATGAGGTCGGCACTTCTCACGGTAATGCTTTCGACTGTATCGATAGATATTAGGGAAGAGTGGAGATTTTGGTTTCACCATCGAGTGTTTGATCGATGATCGTGATTAAGACGACATTCTTGAGTTTGGTGAAAAAGTGGTGGTTTCATGGATCTTTCTTTGGCTAACGAGAGGCCTACTACATCACCCATGGCTGTTACTAGAGGTAGAATGGGCGCTCTGAGCTCCCAAAGTCGATGGTGTGTCGGTGCTTGTTCCTCTATTGGAATGCAATCTTTCCCAGTGTGGTTCGGAGTCTTCTACTGTTGTGGAATGTAAATCTCTCCCAGTCAATCTGGAGAATCATCTCTTTTTCTTAGCTTCCTCCATTCCATAAGAAGGTAACTTTCTCTTTATTTCTTTTACTTTTATGTCTTGTTTATTTCTTTCTCTACTTCTCTCTTCTTGGTTGCATCTTTGAAAACCCTACTTGGCCGAACTAGCTTCTTCGCGAGATTGTCCATGTCCGGGAGATTTCCTTGCCAATGATCGCGGTGTAATTGATGGTTTAGACCCGAGCGTGTTCCGTCAGTTGCGTTCGCCGGATCGAGGGATCCTGGATCAGATCGGTGGATCCGATGGTTCTGAAGTTGGGAGCAGAGGGGCGCATCCTGGTCTCGCTCGCTCGAGCTCGGCGGTGACGGAGAACTCTCCTGAGCTGAGGTCGACACCATTCGTTCGTGAGCCCGGCTCCAGTCTCATGGGTGTTTGCGAGATCGACGAGGGTGTGAGCGACCTCGGGCGACATCTCGAAACAAGGCCGACTGGTTTGCAGGGGATCGAGGTCGGCAGGCTGAATGGTAATAGTGAGGTTGGCGGTTGTCGACTTGATTTTGACAAGAGAGCTGATCGGCTCTGCTCAGGGACCATTAATGTTGCTGAGGTCGGCGAAATGGGGATGATCTCTCTCGATCGGCAGGGAGAAATTGAGATCGGCAGGTTGAGAGAAGCTGTGATCAGTGAGACTGGCGATTGTGATTTCGGCGACTTTCATGAGCTCGGCGACCATCGTGAACTTGGTTCCTGCGAGCTCGGCATTCTTGGTGAGCTCGGCAATCCTTGTGGCCTTGGCATCTCTCGTGTGCGGGTAGTTAATTCAGGGTTGACAAGGACAGACAGATTTGTCACGGAGAGGTTGAATAGATCTATTGATCTTGATTCCGATGATAGTGATGCCGATCTGATGATGGGAGGTCGGCCTGAGGAAAGGTCCGGGAACGTCGGGCGGCGCGACGAGCTCGGCATTAATGCGCTCGGCAATAGCAAAGTCTAGAAGTGATGAGCTCGGCATCGATGAGTTCGGCAACAGTGATGAGCCTAGAAGTAATGAGCTCGGCACCGATGAGCTCGTCACTGGTTCTGAGCTCAGTTGAATTACAGGGAGACTATTGTTGGAGTCAGTTGAATTTGATTATGGAAAGCTTTTTATGTTGTAGCGAGTGTGTCAAGTCGCTTGGTTGTTCGCCTGTCCTGGCTAACGAGTATGTCCAGGATAGTCTGCATCAGACCGTCGAGGTTGTTTCTGTGTCCAGCAAGCAAGGCAGCTGGGAGGGCGGCACCGTTAGTGAACTAGAGCCACGGTTTGGAGATGCTGGGCATGTGTGGCAACAAGAGGTTCTGATGGCGTATCGGGCGCTGGTGTACAGGTTGTGCTCGGTAGGGAGCCTTCGGTTGTGCTCGGCAGGGAGCTCGGCGGGGGGACAGTTCGTGTTCTCGTTGAGGTCTTCGCTGGGGTTCGTCATGAGTCTTGAAACTTTGAGGAAGTGAGGACCGTCGGTCTTGATTCGTCAAAAGAAGCGCTCTACTTTCGCCCCACGGTGGGCGCCAATTGTTTGTACCGGGGATTGCACAACACTAAGTAAATAAAGATTTTTTGGGGAAAGAGTGAAGCTGGTTCTTTTATTAACGATAAAAACGTGAGGTCGTCACTAACACGAGTTAAGATTGAGCTCGTCAGTTCACAGGAGAACTAAAGCGAATAATGACGAGCTCGGAAGCTGAAAAGAATTACACAAAAGACGATAGTAGTTTTAGACGCAAAATATTGCTCTCTGGGTATTTCCCCCGGGTCAGGATCCTTGTTCCCCAAAGAGTATTGTTTCTTTATATAGCAGACTGTTGACCGAGGGTTCTCTAGAGTTTTCGTTGTGAATTCCCGAGATTGCCCTTTACGGATTATTAATGTCTTGCATCCAATTCCGTCAGGCCGAAATTGTAGTGAGCTTGTCATGTTGGGCCGAGTGGCATATAGGGCGCAGCCCATGTCCAACAATATCTTCACCAGCAATTCATCAGGCAACTCACTGATTTTAGCCATATCTACTAAAGACCTTGATTTTTTTGGATTCAGCACTTTACGAGATAGATTATATTATTAGCAATAATGAGAAATTGCTGGGTTAAGCCACAACAGAGGAACGGAACAAAAACCTAGAAAATTTAGAAATCAAGATAAAGTTTTAGACGGGTGCCCTAATCCCCCATCATGTCATAAATATACAGTATATAGATATAGGCAATAATAGTATTTGCCTTAACTTGACGTAATTAAGGAAAATATATTAACATAAATAGCCTATGCGATGCGTGGGTTATAGAACACTAGAAAGTAGCTTATGCGATGTGTGGCTTATGTATGCATGCATTATTAGTTTGAAATAAAGAATCAAGTTTCTATTCAACTAGATTAGGACCCGCCCGATGTGTGGGTTTATAATTTTAAAAATTAAATTAAATTTATCAAATAATATAAAATAAATATTTTTAGTAAGTAAATAGATACACCGAGGTGTCCAATCTGATATTTGATGTAAAAGATGTGATTCTACGGTTGAAACTATTAATCACGTTTTTATTTTGAATGTCTTCGTTCGTGTGAAGTCTGGGATTTATCTCTGACTCCGGTCTTGTCAGAGGGTTTACCATATGAGTCGGTGTACTTGAATTTGGATTTTGTTTTCTGGAGGGACGCCTCTCAACAGGGTGATCCTGATCAACTTCTTCAATTACCATGTATTTTATGGGCAATCTGGAATGCCATAAAAAAAGATCAAGGTTAAGAGATAGAAGCGAATGATATAATTACTCAGACTTTGGGCGATAATTTAGCCTGGGAATAGCCGTTCTCTTTTACGGCAATCATGTCAGCTCCATCTTCGTATTCAGATGTCCAGGTTTCTTCACCTTGTTGTCAGATTGATGGTTCTTGGAAAGCAACCAATGTGCATTCATGATTGGGCTGGTGGTGTTGTGTTAGTGAGGAGTGAACCTTGCTGTTGGGGGTCAAGTGTCTAAAACAGAGCCCCTCCCCTTACATTTGGAGTTAAAAACTTTGTTGTGGGCCATTGAGCGGATACGTGTTGAAGGGATCGCTTGTCAATGTTTTGAGACTGATTGTGCTGAGTTACTCACTATGGTGCAGTCTTCTAAATATTGGCCGTCCTTCTCCAACTTGTTCGATGAGTTTAACTCGCTGGAATTTTTTCCACTATTCTCCATCTCTTGGATACCGCGTGCATCAAATACGAAGGCGGATTGTCTTGTTTGTGCTTCGTGTTCTCTTATCTCTGAAGTTTCTTTTGTAAATTCTTTCCCTCCGGTTTGGGCAGCTAATCTTATAATTGTTTTATTGAAAAAAAAAACTGTAAATATATTCACTTTTAGTTAAAGAAAATAGATGTAGATGAGTTCAAAGTTATTAAAATAAAATTAAATTTAACAAAAAATATATATTTAGTTCTTTTCGTAAGTAAAAACAATATACAAAAGTAAAGAGATAAACTTTTAAGTATAGAAAATAGTTGTTTTTTTTGTTGCTATAATACACTAATGTATATCCATTTACAAATCTATTATCTACATCACCACTAAAAGTGTATTTGTACGCACAAATATATTTTACTGTTAAAATATACTCTTTAGTCTTTACTACTACCAACAAATTGTCTTTATGAACACATTAAAGAGTATATTATATGTCTCTTTACTTTAACATTTGTGTAGTTACAAAAACGCATATATTAATCTTACATACTCCTATCTTATATATTACAATAACAGTCTTTTTGAATAAATTATTTGAATTTAGCCCCTCCCCATGCATTCGAAGTTAAAAACGTTGTTGTGGGCCGTTGAGCGGATACGTGTTGAAAGATCGCTTGTCAATGTTTTGAGACTGATTGTGCTGAGTTACTCACTATGGTGCAGTCTTCTGAATATTGGCCGTCCTTCTCCAACTTGTTCGATGAGTTTAACCCGCTCGAGTTTTTCCCACTATTCTCCATCTCTTGGATACCGCGTGCATCAAATACGAAGGCGGATTATCTTGTCTGTGCTTCGTGTTCTCTTATCTCTGAAGTTTGTTTTGTAAATCATTTCCCTCTGGTTTGGCAGCTAACCTTTTAATTGTTTGATTGAAAAAAACAGTAAATAGATACATTTTTAGTTAAAGAAAATAGATGTAGATGTGTTCAAAGTTATTAAAATTAAATTAAATTTAACAAAGAATATATATTTAATTCTTTTTGTAAGTAAAAACAATATACAAAAGTAAAGAGATTAACTTTTAATTATAGAAAATAGTTGATTCTTTTTACTATAATACACTAATGTATATCCATTTACACATCTACTATCTACATCACCACTAAAAGTGCATTTGTACACACAAATATATTTTACTGTTAAAATATACTCTTTAGTTACTACTACCAACAAATTGTCTTTATGAACACATTAAAGAGTATATTATATGTCTCTTTACTTTAACATTTGTGTAGTTACAAAAACGTATATGTTAGTTTTACATATTCTTATCTTATATTTTACAATAACAGTCTTTTTAAATAAATTATTTGATTGGTGAAAAAAATATGAGACAATCTTTTTTTATGTTTTTTTTTCAACAATATTTTTTTGTGTAAAGGTGAATATTTACATTTTTTTAGAAACAGTTTTATTGTATAATTTTCACAATCATTTTTTCTTATATAAAAAGTAATAGTTTTTCTTGTAAAATTATCAACTTAAAATTAAAATAAGTAAACAATTTTATAATTTCGAATTTTATGATATATATATATATATAATTTCTTTATAATGATTTTTTCTAAATTTTAAAATTGTTTAAATACTTTAAATAAATTAAGTTTTCTTTTCTCTATTTTACTTTTATATAAAACCTTTTTATGGTAGGTTTTGAATATTTACATTTTTATTTTTTTATAATTTTAATAAATTTAAAATTGACATGTGTCAACATCTGAATGATATTGACACATGTCAATTTTAATAAATTTAAAATTGACATGTGTCAACACATGTCACGATCTCGTTAATTAGTAATTTTTTCATCAAGGTTTATATAATAAGATTGCATATGAAATGTACATGTAATTGTTAATATGTTTTGAAAATTAATTTTCATAATATTACGGTTTAACTATAATATTTTAATATATAAATGTTATATGATGCTTCATAAAAGAGTCATTTTTGAGATAGAGAAAAAAATTAAACTACACAGAATTGTTGAAAATATTTAGACAATATGTTACTATAATAATAGGACCATTGTTTTAGTTACCGCAAAATCAATTTAATTTGGTTTTTTCGTTAAGTAATTAAGATAAATTATATTTATTTACATTTTTGTCTTTTTGGAATAAAAACTGATAAGTAGTCTAAAAAGAAAATTGTAAGACCTTACTATATAATTACTTTGATAGATAATTTAATGTTGTTCTATATATTAATTTTACTTTCATCATCTAAAAGTAATACTTAACAACAAGTAATTTTAAAATACCTTTTCTTGTAATCCATTTTCAATAAACTCGTCAATATAAGCAACAACGAAGAAGAGAAAAAAAACCCAAACAGCAAATTTTATCAGAACAGCGAAAAAAAGACTGAAAAAAAACAAAAGTGAAAAAAACGAATTCTCTCAAATCTGTAGCATCCAAATTGGGCGTGAATTAAAAATGAGCCACTCGATTCTCACTTGTATTGTTGAATTTGTCAGCTAATGCCAATGCTTCTTTATCCCATAATGTTCCAGCAAGCTTAATACCTTCACGAGATGCAAAAAAAAAAAAAGTAAAAGGATTTATCTTTTCCTAATCTCTCTCAAATTCAGGCGTAAGTAGACTTACATCCTCGCTCTCGTCGTATCCATCATCCATTAGTAACTCTGTAAAACCCCAAATGTCGATTATAAATTGTTGAAATAGAACTCAGGAACAACTAGCTCTTTTTCTTCTTCAAAGACTTCGATTTTATTCGGATTAGGTTCAACAATACTCGTTTTCTTTCTTACTCTTCTCCGCGTGAGTCTCAAAGGAAGATTTTGGAAACCGACGAGACGGCGCCGCCAAAAATAAAAAACAATTCGGGTTTTTTCTACTCTGATTCATTTTCTTATTCTTACCTTCTCGTGAAGTAGTTGGTGATTCCTCCTTCTGATGAATTCGATGATTAGAGAGATGAAGAGGAAGAAGAGGGAGAAAGAAATAGATAACCGGGATTAATTTCTGGTTTGATATGGTTAGCAAAAAACCGAAAGTTTTTATATTAAAAATTAAAAATTAATTAGATAACCGGAGTAAAATTGGAATTTTGATTTTGTTGAAAAATCGTGTGTATGAAAATAACAATACTACTTATTTTAGGTTTTAAATGACACATTTTTATTATTTGGTGTATTTTTATTCCAATGCAAAACCATTGGGTATTAAACGTCCAAATGAAAATAACTTCGGGTTTTTTTTGACATTTTTCCCTTTTCAATAATATCCTTATATATATGTATATACAAAATAACTAAATTCTAAACCCTAAACTTCAAATACTAAACATTATCTCTCCATCGCTCTTGAATGAACTTGTCTCAACTATTTTTTGTTTTGAATGATTTCGTAAATAAAAAATTTAACTTTTATAAATTTTAAACTATGGAGTATTGATGTACCATTTTTTCTATTGCTTGCTTTTTTTTACGACTCACCTCTGTATAATTAACTTTTATTTTGCTCGGTCCAAATGTTTGAAGTGCCTTTGATATGCCTCCATCTTCATGGATAGTGATTCTCCACAATCCAGCCTGGCCAATATTGTAATACGAAACAAAATCCCTTTCATCCAACAAAATGAAAATGTTGCCACAAATCATAATCCGGCCTTCTTTCCATTTATCATTGAAAATTTTAAATAGTACATTAGTTTAAAAACTATGTGAGACTGTATTAAATGGTTATATTGGACAATACTCCCTCTGTTCCTAATTAATCCATATTTTAGGATTTTCAAACATATTAGAAACTGACTTTAGTTGCATTATTTTTTTCGATTAACAAATTTCAATCATAAAATATTCAGTTTCTTTTTTGAAGTTTACAATTTGTCATTAATTACTTATTAAAAATAAAACTTAGAATTTGTTTTTTTTTTGTGCAACATTTTTTTCTCTCTAAAAAATGGAATAATAAGGATTGGATGTAGTAGATTTTAGTGAGGAAAACATATTGTTTAATGGGACAAAATTATTTTACAAAATATACCTTGTCAATGCATCTATGTAACTACTCTACCAAAAATAAAATGTGTATACGTAACTATAAAAGTTGGAAGAGACTTGGCCATGTTTTTCACTCTTCTTCTCATCTGTAAAACACAGAACACATGACATATATCTTGATTATGGAGAAAAAGAGTAAATATATTTTGATTAATTATAAGGACCCCATGCTAGACATCAAACCTCTGTTTGATCATCGAGGATTGGAGAAGAGTACCATCATATCAAGAAACTTGACGATCTGTTTTCCTCTTGCAGCGATGATGATAAGTTAGAACAGATTTAGAATTTGAGAGTAAATTTAAGTCCAAGTATTTAAGTAAATGTCTACCTATGGCTATGTAGATGTTACTCTTAGGTTCAAAATATTTTATTGACAGTTACAAATATTTTATTGACAATTACAAATATTTTATCTAAATTTAATAGGATTTAAGTGGAACTGACTAACTTTATTGCCTACTCAATTAATGAAAGAAAACATTATATGATTTTAAAATGTGTAATAATTCAGGTTTATAAAATTACATAAAAGCATAATCATAATCATGTATATAAACTATTTCATTTCTCATCCAAGATATGGTTTTTATTATGATATTTTTTTTTATTATAAAATAGTGTGTATTTTTTCACTTTAATTTAAATGATGAAAGTCAAATTAAATAAAATTTGTAAAAAAAATGTATCAATTATCAGTTATTTATTAGTAAATATTATAGAATATTAAATTTTGTATCAAATATATATTATGAGATTTTATTATAAAACAATTTGATTTTGTTTGACAAAAGAACTTAAGATATAAAGGTGGATTTAAAAATATATGTCAATTGTACCAATTGGATAAGAGAAGTATGATTATTTGGAATTGAAAATGATATGAATTTGTTGAAAAAAATAGAAATAAAGGATGACAGGTGTCACTAAAAGAGAATGTCAAATGTCATAATGTGAGTAAGAGTTAAAAAAACCTTCTCATATTATATAAGATTGTCTTTTAGGCCCTAAGACTCTAAGAGCATCATGTCAATCCACCGTCTAATATAAAGCTCGAACCTAGCTAGAAGGCGAACGGGGATGAATAAGAAGGAAGTGTTTTGTAAGAAGTTTCCGGATGTGACGGTGTGCGTGATATATAGAACAAGCAAATAGATGGAGCAGATCTATGAATCAGAGGTCCTCAATGAGGAATGAGAGTGAGAGAGAATCAGTAGAACAAGTTTTGTTGGTTTAAATTGGTTTTATTACTCTTCATGATTAAATAATTTGTTGTGCTCTTATCATCTGATTTTTTCTTTTAGTTAATCTTTGCTGGTAAATTGTTGAAAATCTCAAATTTACAAAGAAATTATCGTAGGGATGATCAATCTAATTAATCATCAAGTTTTGATAAAGATGTCATGAGCAGGGAACATAATGTAAAGAAACAAAAAAAATTCTCGAACTTAGACGGATTTGGATACCGTCAATCATCCCATATAAGACAACATCAAGTTTTCGATTTAATCTTAACTTCCTAAAGTTAAACCCTTTGAGCTTTCAAACTTGACGTGAGTCGCAAGCCACACACATACATACAAATCTTTATAATGATGGCAACAAAAGAAAGTCCACATATATTTAAAGACAAAACCTTTAAAAAATCCACATCTAAATTGACAAAAAACGAGCTTCGTTCTTTGCCGTCGATAATTCACCAATCACCACCACCGCTCATTAGCAAAATGGTTTAGGGGAATTGCACCCTATAACCAACAAAAACTTTTTGCTAAAAACATCTCACTTAAATTGAAACAGAATGAGTAATTTGATTTCTTTCGTTTGCATGATTCTTCCGTGGTTTTAGGTAATCATTGGTTGCGTTGAATCTTGTGTTTAGTTACTTTATGGAAAGTTGAAAAGGAGTATGAGACGATACTAAAGAAGACACTACAGAGTATATTTGATTGTTTGACGGTATTGAGTTAGAAACAAACAAACTGCTAAGTTCTTCTATAGTGGATGTGTATGTGAACCTCTACATGCAACTTTTAAATAATCAAGCACAAAAACTAGCAATGTTTTGAACCAAGCTCTTGGTGTTGTTGTTCGTTACTGTGTTTAATCTCTGTTTTGACTGTTGAGCTAAAGCTCAAAATTGAGCTTATAGTTATATGCAACAACCATACGATAACCAGATGACATAAAATAAAAACGTTTCGTTCAGAAACATGTTCGACATTCAAATTTTAAAAGAAAAAAAAAAAAAAAAAAAAAAAAAACCCTAATTGTTTCTTGGATAACAAAACAAATACGAAACCCCAACCCCAGCCATAAGACGAACGATTCTTGGATCATTTTCAAGATTCTATTATCGAACATCAAATCTTTGGGGCACGATTGATGTAGATTTCAAGCAACGAGCATGTTTGAAGATAAAACTCAAGAAATCTCTATCTTCTTGTTCCTCACTGTCGTACTCTTTAAACTTGAAAGTCTCAAGACTATTCAAGAAACATGTAGGAACGGAGCCCTGATTATTGCTCCAGCTAGCCGGTTCATACTCCACATTTGTATATCCCTTGAACTGACATTCAAACAAATGAAAAAAGAAGAGTAAACAATCAAACCAACACACCATACTGTGGTTTACAGCAAAATGAAACACTTACATCATCGACCTCGAGATCGAGGATTCGCAGGTCAGGAGAATCTTTGAGCAAGTTGACAAGTAACATTGACCAATTCTGGCAGCATATATATAGCTTCAAATTTTCAAGCCGACTGAAGACAATATCATCGGGATACACGGTCTGCAACAGAAATGACGAGAAGACAATAACAAAGGATTTAATAAATTCAAGACCATATGATTTAGTTTTCTAAGTAAAAATAGTGATGAAAACATGTTACCTCTTCTCCAGTGTTGAATTCTACACAAAATGTAAGACGTTTGACAGCTGTGATTGATTTGAGAAACATTTTAATATATTTCTCAGTAGCCTCCATTACCCTGATATTTGCCTCTTCCAGCTCTGGCATATGCTCAATCAAATAAGAGATACTTTCCCTATCATCGCAAACTTGGAAATACTTTAACGAAGGGGTAATTATCACATACTCATCATCTTCAGGACATTCTTCCTCTGTAAATAAAGTTAAACGCTGCAAGGATGGGACACTAATAACTAACTTTCCCACATTGTCTTTGTATTCTCGGTAAATAAGCAGATGCTGAAGAACAGGGCAATGGGATAGAAGCAGCCGAAGAGAATCTTCATTCGAGTATGTCACACGTCGAAGATCCAAAGTTTTCAAGCAAGGGAGACAAACCGTTGGAGGAACATCCACAAGAATATTCTTGCCTTCAAGTTTCAAAGTCACGAGCGATGTGCAAGAATACAAACTACACGGAAGTAAAACCTGAGAATCATCCCAGACATGAAAATGGCTGATACTTAGCTCACGCACTCGGCGAGAAACTGCAATTCCAACCCACAATTTCAAATCTTCAGGTTGAAGTAATTCTAAAGTAAACCTGAGGTGCAAGATTTCTATGATAGGAGCTCTGTGTAATGGTAGATACTTATCAATAAAATCCCTATATCTCTTGAATCCAGTCCCTAAATCACCATAAACGTCATCGTAATCATCGTACTCGATTTTAGGCAACCACAACCAAAGGAACTGCCACTGTTTCGAGAGAAGGCTGGTTGATACAGCAACTTTTGTTGGAAGAAACGTTAGTATCTTCACAAGCAATTCTTCAGACAAGTCACTGATTCTAGCCATATCTTTCACAAACCCACAAGATACTCTCACTGAGCCAGACTCTACAAAGCTTGGGGTTTTCTTACCCTGATAACAAAACAAAAAAACAAATCACAAGAAACGCACCATAAGACAACCAAACAAATTAGTAGAAAAGTGAAAACAAAGCCACAACAAAAGAGGAACATAACCAAAATAAACAAACCTAGGACGATAGATAGACAATAGATTAAACCCTGAAAACAAAAAACAAAAAAAAAACACACCATAAGACAACAAGATTTGTCGGAAGCCAACTAAACAAATTAGTAGAAAACCCTAAAAATTTCAGGTGATTGACTTAGAGTGGGAGCGACTAAAAGAACTCTATACCCATTTCAACTCTGAATTGACAAGAGTTTTTTGAGAGCTAACAACCGAGAAAGTGTAAGGATCTATAAGATGAATCTACAAAGAGAGGAAGAAGGAAGAACAAGTAGTAGGTTGTTTACCAGCAGTAGTTGTCGTAATCGCAGAACTTTGTACTCAGTCACTTCCTTTCCTAATGGTTTAATATATAAATAAAAGAACATATAATGACATGATTACCTGATGGGCTTGTTACTGGGCCAGTTTTATTCTTGTGAAACTCTTTCTGAGTGCATAGTGTATATAGATTTAAGGTCCAAATAAATTGTAGTGTTTTTTTTTTTTTTTTTTCATGTAAATGTGATTGGGTCAATTTGTGGTATAACCAAAATCACTAATATAATTAAGAATATAGCAGTATATTTGAAAGAATTAAGAAACTAACATAGAGGGTAGGAGAAAATACCATTTTAGTGTTTTTATAGAAAAATTTTTCTTATCCCATCATATTATTTTGGATCATTTATACTATTTATAAAATGATTCAAAATTTCAAATCTATCTTAAAAAACTGAAGATTTTTTTCTGTATAAAATGTAATTTGAATTTTTAAATCAAATATAAAAATTATAATAGCAAATAGTGTTTGCAGTTAGATACAAATTATACTATATAGAACATATATAAATAGAATACTATACTATACTATTTTTTGGAAACATAAATTAATCAAAAATAATTCAAAATAAAAAATGTTTATAACTACAATATTTTCTTATCTAAATAGAACACACAAAATGGGATAGTATAAACAACATAAAAATATATACAACAAGTTGTTTCTAAAGAAATATACAATATATGAAACCTAAATAGAACACATAAATAATGAAATAGTATAAAGTGAAATGAAATGTATGAAACAAGTTGTTTACTAAGAAAGATACGACATATGAAAATAACATATATACTGAGTTCAATAGTTTCCTAAGAAAAACACTATACCCTAAGGGATACAACAAAGAGAACCCAAACAATCGAGTCAAACACATATCGAGTTAAACACTAACCATTGTCGAGTTAAACACTAACCATTGTCAAGTTAAACACTAACCATTGTCGAGTTAAACACTAACCATTGTCAAGTTAAACACTAACCATTGTCGAGTTAAACAAATGTTGAAATAAAAATGCTATACCCTAAGGGATACAACATAGAGAACCCAAACAAATAATTTAAACGCACAACGACTAAGAAATTTATATCCTAAGAGATACAATAAAAACAACTCAAACGACCAAACTAATCACATACAGAGTATTTTACGTTATATCCTAAGTGGTAATAATTATGAAAAAATTTGGAACAAAAAATAAAGATTATAATCTAAGAAATACAACTTAAGAGAATTTATTAAATGTTCATTTGAGTAATAGCATTTTTCAAGCTCAAAACATATGTTTAAAAGAAGTTAAAATAAATTCAAAATTTGTAATTTTTTTAATAGAATAGAATAGAATATTTGTTTTGTTCTATATAATAAGAGACTTCATCATGATCAAATTAGTTTGTTTAAAAAACACTAATCATAGTATAAACAAAAAAAAGATATTTCCTTTTAAATGAAATTACATAGTTTAAATAATTCATATGAAAACTTTAGTAGTATATATATATATATATATATATATATATTTATTAAATCAAATGGGGATGAAAAATAAAAGAAAATAAATAATGAAAGAGAAGAAAAAGAAAATAAAAGGACAAAACTGTCATTAATATATATAATACAAGGAATATTGTAGTTTGATGGTTAGAGTGGTTAGACAATGAATTATGGTTTTTTTGTTGGTTATACATTGCAATTCCTCAATGTGATTCTACACTGAATAAACCTCGATCCAAAACTTTACTGTAAATTTTTGTGGAGATATTCCAATAATTCGAACTTTTTGGCTAGAAATTCCATTCCTCTGCCATGCATTAAAAGCTCTGTAACTTATCATCCAAATTTTAAAACAAACGAGACGAGCCATAACCTGTGGCAGAGAATTTGGCAATTTCATCTTCTTCATTTTAAAGACGTTGTTGACATTTACAATCCTAGACGGATTTGGGTTGGGTCAATCCGTCATTGGACACCCTCATAAAGGTAAAAGATATAACAACAAATTCCAAATGGAATGATAAAACTGAGGAATTAAAATGATTTCTTTTTTGGCTTGAATCTACAACACACACTAACTTGAAACTGTAATGTGAACTGACGGCTCTTGCTTATTGTTAAGTTTTTCCAAACGTGATTCTCTCTGTTCTCTTCTTCCGAAGAAGAAAGTGAGCCTGTAGAAAATCATATGAGTTGTCTTCATTGGAAAGAGGCTTGAGTCGCAAGGCACACACATTTACAAATTGTGGAAATCTTATATAATATGAAAATGTTTCACTTAACTTTTCCTTTCGAGCTGACATGTGGTACTTTGATTTTTCGACACCTGTTCCCTCTTCAATAAACATTTGGGAACATTTTGTTTTCAAGCTTCTGCTTTCCATAAATTGGTTAATGTTTTAGTGTGTTAAAAAACTCAATATATATGGGCCTGCGAATGAATTAATGCTACTAATGGGCTATATTTATTCTTCACAGTTACAAAATTAGAACATGGTTAATATTGACTTCTTTATCGTTAATCAATAAACCGTGTATTGAAACAATATTTAGTAAGTCCCATTATCACCTTTAAATCCCAATAAATTAGTTTACATTTATACATTTATAAATTGTTTACTCATAAATATATATTCTAATCTCTTATTTTTCTTCATCTAAAATTCTGTAGAGTCCTATTAATTTAAAACCGGCAAATTGTTCTACTATAGTTAGTGGCTGACTGGCTGGTTCCTTAATATGTTTTTGATGTGATTGTATTCTATTTCGTACCCAAATTATTGTTATGATTCTAGGAAAGTCTCATGTCTCTGAAACTTTTTTCTTTAGATCAGGTAAATGAAACTGCTCATTGCACAATTCTTTTTAAAATGAAAACGGAGGATTCAAGATCTCGGACAATGAATTGAAGTTTATGCAATCATGTAAAGTAGTAGTATGGACTTGTGGTTAGGTGGTGGAGAAAACCTTTACGGAATGACCAAACAATCAATTAAAAATTTTAGTTACTCTTATTTTCTCCTCTTAAGCTTTTTCTCTCAACATATTGAGTAAGGTGTAATGACATTTTTCTGATTTAGCTCAACGAGTTCGTAAAGGTTAATTACGACATGAAGACACAATGAAGCCTATGTGCATGTACACTACGACATATTTATAAAGTCAAAGGAATCCGTAACATTTTTCTTGACAGGGAAGAATTCTTTCCGTTCTACAATTTCACGAGATTTTACCAGAGTTTCACGATGACATCTATCAAAAATAAACAATGCAACTTAGCCTAATTAAGATGTATCCCGGACAAAGGTATAATTGCTTTAGAAAACAAATTTTTTGAGTTTAAAATTTAATTATAAATTATTTTATTTATATATTATTCTAACTTGGATATTTTTAAAGATTACTACTACGGGTAGAGAGACTCAAAGCTTAAAACAGATGATCAGATCTCTAATAGTTTATAGTTAACTAGACGATAAAAAAAAGGAAAACAAAAAAAAAAAAAGAGCGAGGATAGGACCAAGAAGGTTCAAGTTTTGTTTGAAAGCAAATTCCACATATATTCAAACAAAAAAAACCTTAAGAAAATCCTTAAAACAAAATACAGTGACTCATTTTAGGTAGCATAATCACATCATAGGTGCACGATTGATGTAGATTTCAAGCAACAAGCATGTTTGAAGATAAAACTCAAAAAATCCCTATCTTCTGGTTTCTCACTGACGTACCCTTCAAACTTGAAAGTTTCAAGACTGTTCAAGAAACATTTAGGAATGGAGCCGTGGTGGTTATCGCTCCTGCCAACCGGTTCATACTTTTGATAACAGAATGGAAGGTACTGAAATTAAAAGGAAAATGAAAAAGAAAAAAGAGTTAAAAAATCACACCATAATGTGCTTTACCCCAAAGTTGTTTTAAGACGTAGAAATACTTACATCATCGAGCAAGAGATTGAGGATTTGCAGGTTAGGAGAATCTTTGAGCAACTGGACAAGTAACTTTGACCAATTCTCGCTGCATATACGTAGCTTCAATTTTTCAAGCTGACTGAAGACAATACCATCACGATACACAGTCTGCAGCAGAAATGACGACAAGGGAAATAACAAAGGATTTAATAAACTCAAGACAATATGATTTAGTGTTCTAAGTGAAAACTTGTGGATAGAAGGAAACATGTTACCTCTTCTCCACTCTTGAATCCTACGCGAAATGAAAGACGTTTGACAGCTGTGATTGATTTGAGAAGCATTTCAGTATCTTTCCCATTATCTAGCATTACACTGATATCTGCCTCTTCTAGCTCAGGCATATGCTCAATCATATAGGAGCTATTACCTCCATAACCATGAACACTGAGAAACTTCAAAGAAGGGGTAACTATCTCATACCCATCATAAGAACAAAATCGGTTTATATTTAAAGTTAAACGCTGCAAGGATGGCACAATAATAACCACCGCTGTCAAATCGTCATAGTCCTCTCGGTTAATAATCAGATCTTCAAGAACAGGGCAACATGATAGAAGCAGTCGAAGAGAATCATTGTTTGAGTATAAAACACCCAGAAGTTCCAAAGTTTTCAAGGAAGGGAGACAAACCGTTGGAGGAACATCCACAAGAATATCCTGGCCGTCAAGTTTCAGTGTCACGAGCGAGTTGCATGAATACAAACAACAGGGCAATGATACAAAAGGTTGCATTTCGGTATAATATAAATCGATACTTAGCTCGCGCAGACAGCGAGAAACTGCAGTTCCAACCCACGAATCCAAATCCTCAGGTTGAATTGCTCCAGGAAAGGAGCAAAGGGCCAAGCTTTCGATGATAGGGGCTTTGTGTAATGGAAGATTTTTGGCAATAAAATCTCTCAGGCATGCAGACTTTGAAGGAGTAGTAAAGCTGAACTCGAGTTTGGGCGACCACATCCAAAGATACTTCCACTGTTTGGACAAAAGGCTAGTGGATACGGCTTCTTCTGTTGGAAGAAACGATAATATCTTCACCAGCAATTCATCAGACAAGTCACTGATTTTGGCCATATCTTTTACAAGCCCTAAGATACTGTCACACTCTACCGATCTTGGGGTTTCCTGACCCTGAAAAAGAAAAAAAAACAAATCACAAGAAACACAGCATAAGACAACAAGATTTGTCGGAAGCCAAACCAAACAAATTAGTAGAAAAGTGAAAACAAAGCCACAACAGAGAACCAAAAAACAAAACCTAAAAAATTCAGGTGATTGACTTAGTGGAGGCTCCCGTAGAATTGCAAAGCCATTTCAACTCTGAGTAAGAGCGAGTGTTTGTGAGCTAATTAAGAATCGAGAGAGGGTAAGATGAATCGACAAAGACTCAAAGAGAATGGTGTGGCCGATAGTGTTCATGATGAGACTGTTTGGCTTCCCCTTTAATAATGACAATTAATATTGATGGGCCTCGAACTGGGCCAGTCTTCTTATGAATTTCTTTTAGTTTTCACCAAGTGAAGCTGGAGCAGAGGAAACAGAGGTCCACCAAGATTCGTGTTATGCACGTAAAAGAAATCTTCTCCCTTGTCAATGTTGCTGAAATCCCTGCAGAAGGACTCAATGGACTTGGCAGTAAAGGTTAATAAAGAGGATGATTGAGAGATTCACACTAGAACAAGTTTTGTTGGTTTTTTACTTTTGTTGCTGTGATTGAATTAAAAGTCCTGACCTTTCACTTCTTTCTTTCTTTGTAGTGCGACTTGACTTTGCTAATGGAGACGAATGGTCTGGTTATATATATACCTTATATGACATAACTTATCCAAACTTGAGACATAAGGCACAAAGTTTTGTTCGAAATCAAGTTCCACATTTAAAATAAAGACATAATTGTTCATGGATAACAAAACAAATACAAAACCTATAGTACGATCGACGACTCTTGAATCATTTTTCAAGTTTCAATAGTGGAACATAACATCATACTGCAAGATTGATGTGGATGTCAAGCAACGACCATGTTTGTAAATAAAACTCAAGAAATCCCTATCTTCTGGATCCTCGCTGTCGTACCCATCATACTTGAAATAATCAAGACTATCCAACAAACATTCAGGAACGGAGCCCTGATTATTAACGCTCCAGCTAGCCGGATCATACTGCCCATATGATTTGAACTGATATTAAAAAAATGAAAAAGAAGAGTTAAAATCACACCAATTCTCCAACATATTGGTGCAAAGTAGTCCGACGGAGAAACACACTTACATCATCAACAATGAGATTGAGGATTTTCAGGTTAGGAGAACCGTTGAGCAATTATCGCTGCATACATATAGCTTCAAATCTTTAAGCTGATTGAAGACAATACCATCAGGATACACAATCTGCAGACATTACAAAAAAAAAAAAGAATTAAAACTAAAGAAAAAGCCAATTGTCGTGTCCTAAGTGAAATAATGAGACTGAGATGAAAACATATTACCTGCAATGAGTGAAGTGATACGTGCAATGAAAGACGTTTGACAGCTGTGACTGAATCGAGAAGCATTTCAATACCTTGAATTACAGTGATATCTGCCTCTTCCAGCTCTGGCATATTATAAATAAAAAAGTGGACAACTTCTCTACCATCAATAAGATTGAAAGACTTCAAAGAAGGGCTACTTAACTACTTATCACACACCCATGATGAGAACATCCTTGGTCTGTAGTTAAAGTTCAACGCTGCAAAGATGGGACAATGATAACTAATGTTCTCACATTGTCATAGCCTTCTCGGTTAATAGTCAGATCTTCAAGAACAGGGCAGTAGGATAGAAGCAGCGGAATATAATGTTCATTCGAGTATGTCACACGTCGAAGTTGCAATGTTTTCAAGGAAGGGAGACAAACCCTTGGAGGAACATCTTGCCTTCAAGTTCCAAACTTGAAAGTTTCAAGACTCTTCAAAAACCATTCTGGAACGGAGCTGTCCCACCTAACCGGTTTATAACCCACAAAACGTGACTTACTCTGAGATTAAACATAAAAAAGAAAAGAGTTAAAACTACGTACACCACATTTGTGTTTTTAGAACTACAAAACAAATCAACGAAGAAACTTACATCATCAACCAGACTGAGGATTTGCAGATTAGGAGAATCTTTGAGCAACTGGACAAGTAACTTTGACCAATCATCATTGCATATAAACAGCTCTAACTTTTCAAGCCGACTAAAGACAATTCACGATACACAGTCTGTACACACACATAATAAACAAAGGATTCAAACTCAAGAGAATATAATAATGTGAGATTGAAAACAAAGACTTACATTTTCGGCAGAGTTGGATGCTACGCGTAATGAAAGACGTCTGGAAGATGTAACTGATTCGAGAAGATCTTGAGGATTTCTCAGAACAATGATATTTGCCTCTTCAAGCTCTGGCATATGGTCAATAGAATAGGAGAATCCTTTACAATAACAATCTTCAACTTTGTAATCCTCATAGTTGAAATACTTCAAAGAAGGTGTGACTATGATACTCGCACCAATAGAACATGTCGAGTCTATATGTACAGATAACCGCTTCAAGGAAGGGACATTAACAACTAACCCTAGCAAATTGTCATATCCAACTCGATGAATAAACAAATCTTCAAGAACAGGACAACTTTGTAGAAGCAGACGAAGACAATCTTGATCTAAGTATCTCACATGTCGAAGCTCCAAGGTTTTTAAGGAAGGGAGACAAACCGTGCGGGGAACATCCACAAGAATCTTGAAGCCTTCGAGTTTCAAAGTGACTAGCGATTTGCAAGTATACAAGCTACTTGGGAATAACACTTCATGTTCTTTATAGAGAGGAAGGTGACTCGACATGTTCTTTATAGAAGTGTTCTAAGACGTATCCTGACGCGCAAGCTTTCTATGATGGGAGCTCTGTAGAATGGCAGATTCTTGTAAATAAAATACTGACAAAGGTATGAAAATTTTGAAAGATTGAAATCATTAATTTTGTTAGGGTAATCATCGAACTCGAGTTTAGGCGACCACTTCCAAAGAAACTTCCACCGTTTGGACAAAACGCTAGTTGATACAGCAACTTTTGTTGGAAGATACGATAATATCTTAATCAGCAATTTATCAGACAAGTCACTATGTTGGCCATATTTTTGTTAGAAACAGACTAAAAGGATTTGTCAGAAACCAAACCGAAACCAAGCGAAAACAATGCCACAACAGAGAGGAACAGAACAAAAACCTAGAAGGAAGTCGCTAATAATTTTTTTTTTTTTTTTTGGACAATCGAACTATCGAAGTCGCTAATAAATATATAAACCTTTGGTGGGCTTAGGCCTAGGTGAAGCTCTATCAATTACTACTACTACCTCATTATCGAAACTCGAAAGGATCCGACCCGGAAGATCAAGGTTTATCTATATATACTATTAATTTGGGAGTACAAAAGAAGAAGAAAAAAAAAACTTTGTCAAAAATGTCATATATTGCCCCTACGAAAGGAAAAAAAGGAAGAAGAGAAAAAAAATTTTTTAAGGGCAACAAGGTAAATTTAATTGTATATGGGACGCGGATCGTAATTGTTTGGGAGAATCTCATTCGGATCCATGATATATTATAAGTGTATCTAAACACTCTCTTCTTCTTCTTTTACCTGTAGCCTGTAGGATAAAAGAAAAAAAAATACATCATAATCATCATAATTACGGAGGAAATATAGAAATGTCAACTAACAGAATCCCTTATGATCCTCTAGCATATCATAACAAGAGGCGAAATGAAATCAAATCATTAACTGCATATATTTCAGTATAATCACATATATTCTCATTCCAGGCAATCACACCAACCCTTACCTCTTAATTACCATTTGTTCGTACCTCAATAAATAAGTAAATCAATAATCAAAACAGAAAACGGAAACAGTTTGATCCAATCCCTATTCTTACTATCCTATATCATATCAAAATACAAAATCAAATCAAAAACAGAAAATCTTCTATTCAATGCAGCGAATATTCTACCTTTCACCCAAAGCCAACATCAACTACTATATAAACCATAGTATAGAAACGTCAATATTAAACTCATCAAACATACAAACAAACTGAATAGAAAATAGAAAATCACCCTCGTATAAGTCATGGCTGCCACCGATGGTTTCACACATGTTTCTGATCTCAAGGCCTTCAAAACAACATGGAGGATAAGAGTCAAGATAGTTCATACTTGGAAGCAATAAGTGAGTCTATGCATCTACCCCATCATCTAAGCGAGTCTATGCATCTATCCCATCATCTAAGCGAGTCTATGCATTTGAACAATCATTAACACCCAAGAAGTTGTCTATACAACCAATACATTTGGAGAAATATGAAGAAGAAAATGGTGAGCATACGAATGATGTGGATTTGACTGACAAAAAGATCGAGACACTAAAGCTGAAGGTTGTCGACAAATAAGTGATTTGTTGTCGTTTTCTAGCAGTTTAGATTTTTAGATTATGTATAAATCTGTTTATCCAGCTATAAACATTTCTATGAAGAAAATAGAGAAATGCAATGACGAACAGAAATTTTTTTTGATCAAGTAACCTTTAGAATCTTTATTAGTTTTATTCACCATACTTAGCTCCTTTACATGGAATTTTTTTTTTCATCATGTAATAATACAAAATATGGTGAACTGCACCTTACCATTGACTTAATGTGTATATAAGGTTTGAAAGTATATAAAAACGTACCAGGATCTGTAGGAGGAATGGAGGATAGTAGATGAAAATATGAAAGCAAGTCCAGCAAATCTGTGCAATCAAGAAAATATAAATCTCTTAGACCACAAGAATTCATACACTCAGATATAACTTTGCTATAGCCGGAGCATATCTTTATTTCGGTTATCTGAGGAGGCCTTTGCATCAAATCAAAGATCCTATTTGTATTCTCAGAATCTCAATAGTAAAAAAAAAAACATGTACTATTATTATTCTGTTATTGTCTCAGTCTGATTTGTTTTCGCTTTGTCTGATACCAAAAGCAAAGTATGAGATGATGATAAGCAAATCGTTGAGTTAAGATGAGGGATTAAAAAGGAGTCAATAAATAAATATATATATATATATATATATATATATGACTATGATAAGAACTAAAATCTGAAACATGATTACTCTACTTGATAAGCCATTATAAAGAGGCTTTTGCTGTTGCAATTGAACTGCGTGCATGCGTTAATTTCACATCCCATACCAATGCTTTCCATTCTTTTTTGTTTCTCTCCTCTGCAAAACTGAACAAACAAAATTAATGAAAAAAACAAAGGAGCGTCAGCAAAGAAATAATATAAAGATTGAAGAGACAGCTCAAGTCGACGGATTGAAATTGAATACAGGAGAAGGATGATAAAATTTGGACGATACGAAACGAGTTTTTTTTGTTAGTTCCGGTCTGGGATGGGTTTTCTGTTAGTTCCGGTTTGGGACGGGTTTTCGATTAGTTCCGGTTTGGGATGAAACGGTTTGATAGTCCACAGAAAAGGAAGAGACGTGTCTAAACTTTAAACATATCACCTTTCTCTTACTATTTTTTAACGTGCCACTAATAATAATAAAAACAATATACCGAAGTAAAAACAAATCAACGAGTTTGGACATGAATGTTAATAATATTTATATAAAATACGCTTACAACATAATCTAACACATACATAACATATTGTAAACTTGATCGTAAACTTAGTTTTTGAAATCAACCCCGCACGTACGTGCGGGTCCGAACCTAGTTTACATTAGTACGAAGAACTTTATAATCTATATTAACATTTTTGAAATACATTTTTTGTTATGCTTATTGAAGTTTTTTTTTACAACATTAATTCTTAAACAATTTTCAAAAAAACATTGCACAGAAACTCATTTCCTAAAACATATAAATTTAACCAATTTTGTTAGACAACATTTATACATTTTGATTTTTCCAAAAACTACTCTATCCATTAAAATTTTATTCCCTAAAATATTCAAAACTATCTTTCGAGATGGTATAATCTGTCAAATTTAAAGAATATGATCGATTTTCCATAACAAAAAATTTACCAGTCCCATAATTATTTTGACATTAATAAAGTTCCTAAAACGGTAACCCAAATTTCGAATTATTAGAAAATCAATATTCCCAAATACATTTAATTCAGTATATATATATATATATATATATTATTTTAAGTATATTTTGGGTTCTACTCTTTCAGTTTTGCTTATTTAAAATTTTATTCACAAAATTGATCTCCACATATTTGCCAAAAAAAACTAATCAATTTATGTGAAATCGACATAATGAGTTAGTTTGCCAAAATATATCTCACAAAATCGACAAAAAAAAAACAAATACCATAAATTCAGAACTTCATGAATATATTAAACAAAACATGGCATAAAAATCACATAATCATATATCCGTATTTCTATTGCCTTATATTTTTGGAAACATACTCCCTCTGTTTTATATTAAGTGTCATTTTAGTATTTTCACACAGATTAAGAAAATCATTAAATTTTCTGTTTTACCTTATATAAATATATTATTTATTTTTTTCTATTGGTCAATACATTAAATTGGTAGGGATAAAATTGGAAAATTTACCAAACATCTACATTGGAAATACAAAATGACACTTATTTTGTAACAAAATATTCAGCCTCAAATGACACTTAATATGAAACAGAGGGAGTATTAATTAACATTACAGAGTAATTAATTATTTATATATCATATGATTTCAACTTTGAATTGCAATTGGAAATTTATTGTAACATCCGCAAACCAATTTTTGTAATTTTGGTGTGGGTGTCGATCGACACCCTTGATGGCATCGATCGACACCATGTTTTTCCGGTTTGGTCGGGTTTGATTTAATTGCTGATTGGTTCGGTTTGGTTCAATTAAAACCCTAATCGTTTTGTTAAGTGTCTGGGACGAACTGAGGGTTTCAGAAAGTCTCTTTTGTCGCCGTTTGTGTTTTTGGAGAGAAAGAAAGAGAGAAAAGGGAGAAAACGTTTTTGTGGCTTTCTGGGCTTGTTCTTGGAGATTTTGGAGAGATCTGAGGCTGTAGGAGGGTTAGCTGTTGCTGGAAACGAAGGGAGAGCTTCTGGAGGTGTTGTTTTCCACGTTTCTCAATCCAATCTTCTTGTTCTTGAGGTGAGTGCTTGACCATGGTTGATCTAAGCATGAGATCTCTCTTGTTTGAGTGTTTTCTTTGCTGTTTGTGTTGTTTTGTTGCTTGGGTTCGTTGTTTGTGTGTTTCCCAGTGATTTCCGTGGTAATGGGTGTGTTTGAGACGGATTCGAGATGATTTGGGAGGAGAGTTTGACGTTCGGATTCGCGCAGATCGTGTCTGCAGATGAGGCATCGATCGACACTCAAGGAGAATCGATCGACACCATTCTGAGGAGCATCGGTCGACACTGTTTAGCATCGGTCGACACCCGTGTTTGTAGCATCGATCGACACCGTTAGGCATCGGTCGACACCAGTCTTATCCGAGACTTGTTTTCCTGGTTTGATGTTTTGTTGTGTGTTGTTTGTTTTGCTTAAACTTGAGGTTCTCATATGCTTGTGTGTATAACCTAGTAGATGGGAGGACGGCCTCACTAAGTATTTGTGATAATACTTACGCATCTCAATTGTTGTTTGTGGTGTGCGGTATGTGACGTGGAATCATGGCGATGAGGAGGAGGATGATCTAGGGTCTCGTTTGTGTGTTGTTGGTCTTTGCTATATTGTTTATGATGGAACCTTGGTTAGAGATATGCTAGGTTGATGGATAAGATGCTTAGGATTGTTATTGTATTGAGGTTGAAATGGTTCTGTATGGTTGGTATGTTTCCGCTGTGTGTATTGGTTGTTATTGGTTTAAAGAGGTGTTTGTGATTTGGGTTGGTCTAGTTAAGTAGTATGGGTTGCTTAAATTTTATATTGTATTTATTATTATAAAAAAAAACGGGTCGGGTTGTTTCATTTTGGTATCAGAGCCTTTACGGTTCTAGGATGGTTAAATGGATGGTTAGAGCGGTTAGGAATTTAATTGGGTGAATTATTTTCCTTTTGCTTGATGCATGATGTTGTGTGATGGAATTGATTATGAGTAGTTAGTAAATTTGTTTGCGGTATGGAGTCCTAGTATCATCCTCTTCGAGCCTTCAATGAGATTCCACGGTAAGATGTGTACTCAATGTGCGGTTTTTGAATTGTGTGCTTAGCCTTCTGTTCTGGTAGTGCAGATGGCTAGAGAGGGTGCTGTTGGTCGCGGTCGTGGTCGTGGTCGTGGGCGTGGTCGTGGTCGTGGTCGTGGGCGTGGTCGTGGTCGTGGTCGGGGACGAGGTCAGGTTCCTGAGGCCAGTGTGAGTGTAGCCCAGAGCATGGCCAGTGAGGAGGTAGCGGAGTCACAGGCTGATCCTATTGTGTCTGGAGACCAGTCTGGTTTGGGTGACGGTGTCGGTCACGGTGTTGCCCGGGTGTGGGGGTTGCAGCAGAGGTGCTCCAGGCAGGAGGATGTCTTGATGGACTTGCTAGCTCAGGTAGCTCAGGCTTTGCAGCGACTTCCAGCAGTTGTGCCGCCAGTGGTTGGTGGGCAGGATCCAGTAGTGCCGCCAGTGGTTGGTGGGCAGGATCCAGTAGTGCCGCCAGTGGTTGGGGGACAGGATCCAGTAGTGCCGCCAGTGGGTGGTGGACAGGTTCCAGTGGTACAGCCTGCAGCGGGTTTGCAGGCAGGTGTGCAGCCGGGAGCCGAGGTAGTGGATGCTCAGTATGTTCGGATGATGGAGCAGCTGCGGCATGTGGGGCAGGGTATTTCTCAAGTACCGATCCGAGTGTAGCGGATGAGTGGAGAGAGCGGATGGAGGATATTTTCCTTTCGCTTAGGTGTCCCGACCGGTACAGGTGGATCTGGCAGTGTTTTACTTGTCGAGATGCACGTGTGTGGTGGAGGTCGGTGACAGCACGGAGGGTGCAGCGGGGTATGTCTTGGGGAGATTTTGTGAGGGAGTTTAACTCCAAGTATTTTCCTCGGAGGCTCTTGATCGTATGGAGGCACGGTTCTGGGTTGACTCAGGGAGACCGTACAGTGCGGGAGCTGGATGCAGAGTCAGTCGGCTTGGGGTATGCAGGCAGGGCATGGGAGCCAGAGTCGGCTCAGGTGCGGAGGTTTTTGTTGGCTCTGCGGGATGATTTGAGGACTCGGTGCAGAGTGAGGAGCTATGCTACGAGAGCGGAGCTGGTTGAGGTTACAGCTGGGATAGAGGATGACTTGAGGACACAGTTGGTGGTGGTCAGTCCAGCGGCTCAGACAGAGAAGACATTGGAGCAGGGCATTCCAAGCAAGGATAGGCAGTCGGAGCAAAGGCGTAAGAGGAGGCGGGAAGAGACGACAATGGCAGACCAGGGTAGCCAGAGATGCTATGGGTGCGGGAGCACGGATCACACGTTGGCAAACTGTTCCAAGAAAGGTGACTTGCAGGAGTATCGTCGTTTGTGTTATCATTGTGGGGAGGAGGGGCATATCAGGCCTTTCTGCCCTAAGAGGAGGCAGATGATGGAGGTTGTGGCACAGCCGAAGGAAGGACTGGGTGCCCATTCCGGCGTTTAGTTTTAGCTTTTGTTTTTCATTCTTTCATTTTGTATTTTTGTTTGGATTTGTAAACGATTATTGCATTTGAGGTTCTAATAAAAGTTGGAGTTCTTTGGTTTGGGAATTGTGAAACCAGTGGAAAGGAAATAGCTCGGGAATTCTATAAGTGGAAAGTTTCCATAAATAGAAAGTTGCTATAAATGGAAAGCTTTATAGGAGTAGAGCTTTTCTATTTTTTTGGAAAGTGTATGGAAATACCTTGAGAGTAGGGTGTTCCAGGGTGACCGGGTGGTGGTCATGGTGGTGTTCGGGTTATGAGTTTTCGTGAAAGCGCAATGCTGAAAGCGGAAAGTTTCTAAAAATAGAAGTTTCCAGAAATGGAAAGGGTTGAGGTAGATCTAGTCGGGAGATACTCGTTGACATCAGACTTGTTTGCTCAGTATTGTGTGGGCCCAACTCATGTGATACCGATAGCTCGATGGACTTTGTGGCCAGAGAGTGGGAGTGGTATGTTTGCTTCGGATGACGATCCGAGAGCATGCTTTAGGGTGACGACCCAAGAGCGGGATATTTGAGACTCCCGGATACCGTAGCTGTGAGCCGTGGCTCGGCAGTGAGCCGGTATGTCTCGAGGGTTGCACCCGAGAGCGGGGGAGTGGCATGTGAGACTCTCTGGATACCGTAGTTGTAGGCTGTGGCCTGGCAGTGAGCCGGTATGTCTCGAAGGTTGCGACCTGAGAGCGGGGAGTGTGTGTGTGAGTGACTTCCTGGATGCCGTAGCTTAAGGCGGTTGGCCTGATAGCGAGCCGGCATGATTCGTTGGTTGCGACCACGGACGGGGAAGCACCGAGTTGTGAGCAAATAGTGTTTTGATGTGAGTATATTGACTAGAGGAAGACCTCGAGGGTCAGTCGGAGGTGTGCGGGCTGTTGCGACAGTGGCACGGGAAACCTTGGCTGATGGTGTTTAGTCCGGTCTGGGGACGTGCGGGCCGTGTTGACGGTGGCACGGAGGTCCTTGGAGGATGGACGGTACTGCGGGATTCGAGGACGAATCCTTATTGGTGGGGAGAATTGTAACATCCGCGAACCAATTTTTTAATTTGGTGTGGGTGTCGATCGACACCCTTGATGGCATCGATAGACACCATGTTTTTCCGGTTTGGTCGGGTTTGATTTAATTGCTGATTGGTTCGGTTTAGTTCAATTAAAACCCTAATCGTTTTGTTAAGTGTCTGGACGAACTGAGGGTTTCAGAAAGTCTCTTTGTCGCCGTTTGTGTTTTTGGAGAGAAAGAAAGAGAGAAAAGGGAGAAAACGTTTTTGTGGCTTTCTGGGCTTGTTCTTGGAGATTTTGGAGAGATCTGAGGCTGTAGGAGGGTTAGCTGTTGCTGGAAACGAAGGGGAGCTTCCGGAGGTGTTGTTTTCCACGTTTCTCAATCCAATCTTCTTGTTCTTGAGGTGAGTGCTTGACCATGGTTGATCTAAGCATGAGATCTCTCTGTTTGAGTGTTTTCTTTGCTGTTTGTGTTGTTTTGTTGCTTGGGTTCGTTGTTTGTGTGTTTCCCAGTGATTTCCGTGGTAATTGGGTGTGTTTGAGACGGATTCGAGATGATTTGGGAGGAGAGTTCGACGTTCGGATTTGCGCAGATCGTGTCTGCAGATGAGGCATCGATCGACACTCAAGGAGAATCGATCGACACCATTCTGAGGAGCATCGGTCGACACTGTTTAGCATCGGTCGACACCCGTGTTTGTAGCATCGATCGACACCGTTAGGCATCGGTCGACACCAGTCTTATCCGAGACTTGTTTTCCTGGTTTGATGTTTTGTTGTGTGTTGCTTGTTTTGCTTAAACTTGAGGTTCTCATATGCTTGTGTGTATAACCTAGTAGATGGGAGGACGGCCTCACTAAGTATTTGTGATAATACTTACGCATCTCAATTGTTGTTTGTGGTGTGCAGGTATGTGACGTGGAATCATGGCGATGAGGAGGAGGATGATCTAGGGTCTCGTTTGTGTGTTGTTGGTCTTGCTATATTGTTTATGATGGAACCTTGGTTAGAGATATGCTAGGTTGATGGATAAGATGCTTAGGATTGTTATTGTATTGAGGTTGAAATGGTTTCGTATGGTTGGTATGTTTCCGCTGTGTGTATTGGTTGTTATTGGTTTAAAGAGGTGTTTGTGATTTGGGTTGGTCTAGTTAAGTAGTATGGGTTGCTTAAATTTTATATTGTATTTATTATTATAAAAAAAAAAATGGGTCGGGTTGTTTCATTTATAGATAATATATTCTCACGTTCATAAACACAATAGCATCTGTGAAGTGACCTTAGTGCAATGGCAGGAGGTAAGTCCATTTGTAGAAGGCACCATCACACCCGGAATCGAGTCTCGGTTCCTACGAATGTAGGAATTTGGCTAATGAACTGGCCAGTTGTGACCCAATGATTGACAAAAAAAAAACATAATAGCATCTTCTCAGCATATTCCATAGTTAATTTCTAATTTCTACTCAACTATTTCCAAAAGTGTAGGTTTGAAGATATTTTAGAATATTTCATATGCTTGCTCACCAAATATTTTTCTACTCACTATAAATATGTCCATCGGTGAATTTGTGATCTATATCATTATTCTCAATGCTTTAGTTTTTTGGGTTTTTTTTTTTCAAAACGGATAGATATTTGCAAAACAAAGGTTTATGTGAATTTCTTTTTGTTTTCGTGTACTTTTTTGTTTGTCGTTTGTTGTTAATCGTTTTTTTTTTCTTTGACTTGGTTTTCTTTAGAACCCATGAGAGATCTCTATATTTACATCAAAAAAAAAATATATATATATATATATCTATATATAAGTAAAGAGGTCTTCTTTGGCTTGGTTTTTATATATGTATTACATTAAAAAAATTCTTCTAACATATCTTTATATTGTTCTACATAAAAAAAAAAAAAACTCAATTATGCGGTGTACCACGGGTCAAAACCTAAATAATATTTTAACATCTATATTAAAAATAAAAAAAAAAAACTTAGATCATTTTATTTTAAAAAAACATAAAGTTATATATAAAAAATTAAAACCGTCTTGGTAAATCAAATAAATATTGATAACTAAAAAAACTAAAAATTAATAAAACAATAACAAAATAACAAACAAATACAACATAAATATTAAATTTATAAATTATAGCTCCGCGCTATACTGCGGGTTAAATCCTAGTATGATATTAGATACCAATGTATTTTTAATTTTATTCTTAAATATGTTAAGAACCTCACTTACTAGATATTTGGTATTTAATCATGACTGAATTTGTCTCTTTTGTTAGCTTGATCAGTCTTCTGTGGCCATATGTGATTACCGAGTACTGGTTTCGTTAGACTAATTATTTTGACTTTTGTTTGATTTTAGGAAAATTTGAAAGAGGAGTATGAGATTGAGATTGAAACTACAAAAGACATGTACATTTGTGTTTTGACGGTTAATTCAAATACAACAACATCAATGAGTAGTTTTATTAACTTAAGCAGTGTTGTGTATGTTATGTGACAACTAAGAATCTCAAATTTTTATCGAATTGAGTTGAATCTGATATTTTTAGTTCTTCTTTGGCTTTGTAGTGTAGCGTATGCAAACGTCAAATTTTTATAAGATGTCATGAGCAGGAAAATACACCCATATGCGTGCTCAGATCGGTTTATATAATTATGGAACCTAGACGGATTTGGGTTGGGTCAAGTTACCTATTTGACTCTTTACGATAAGACAACATCAAATTTTCGTTTTAGTTGTAACTTTTTTTAACAAGCATAAGAGTCATGACTGTGTGTGATTCGAGTCTCGAGATGAGGTGACCTTTAATTTAAGCTTCCAAACTTGAAATTTACGACAATATTTGAGCATAAGGAGACGGGTGTTCCAAAAACCTGATTTGGTTCTCTTCTTTGAAAAGAGACTTGTGTCGCAAGGCATACACATACAAATTGTAGGTGATACAAGACGATATAATTTATCAACCAAATGATAAGAAGGCAATAGTTTTTTTTTGAAAGAAGTCCCAAATCTACAGTTAAATATCTAATTCCTGGATAGCAATACCGACTCTTTGATGATTTCCAAAGTTTCTTCTACGTTGCGACATAAAATGATCAGTCCAAAATTGACGAGTACTGTGCGTCAAGCAACGAGCATAATTGAGGAGAATACTCAAGAAATATCTCTCTTCTTGTCTTCCTTTGTACCCTACAAAGTCGAAAGTTTCAAGACTCTTCAAGAAACATTTAGGAACAGAGCTCCCTTCAAGATTAGGCAACTCGTGGAAATTCATGTTCCGTTGAACGTTGCCAAATTGTATATAAGCCTGAGACAACAATAGGATATAGATAAGATTAGTAAATTAAACTATACGCTTTCATACTGATAAATTTTATATCAATAAAAACTTACAGAAGCGTCGAGATAGAGGACTCGGAGTCTAGGTGAATCTTTGAGCAACCGGACAAGTAACTTGGACCAATAATCGTTGATTATACATAGCTTCAGATGTTCAAGCTGATTGAAGACAATACCAGCATCATACCCGGGCTGTACACATGATAAGGCTTACAGATTTAGTGTTAAGTAAACTTGATGAAAACGTGGAAGTTTATAGATGGAAAACAGAGCTTACCTCTTCCTTATTGTTGAAGTCTACTCGTAATGAAAGACGTTTGACAGATGTGATTGATACGAGAAGCTTCTCGGGGTTTTGCTTAACAAAGATATTTGCCTCTTCAAGATCAGGCATATGCTCAACCAAATAGGAGCCTTTACTTCTAGTATCATCAACAGAGAAAGACTTCAAAGAAGGGGTAACTATTACAGGCCCATCAGAAGAACATGCACGGTTTATATTTAAAGATAAACACCGCAAGGAGGGTACATCAACAACTAAAGCTCTTATATTGTCATTATAGCCTCGGTTAATACTCAGATCTTCAAGAACAGGGCAGTAGGATAAAAGCAGGGAAAGAGAATCTTCATTCGAGTAAGTCACACGGAGAAGTTGCAAAGTTTTCAAGCAAGGGAGACAAACCGTTGGAGGAACATCCACAAGAATGTTCTTGCCTTCAAGTTTCAAAGTCACGAGCGATTTGCATGAATACAAACTACACGGCAGTAATACCTTAGAAACATCCCAGAAATACAAATAGCTGATACTTAGCTCACGCACTCGGCGAGAAACTGCAATGCCAACCCACTGTTTAATATTCTCGGATTTAAAACGAAACCTGAGGAGCAAGCTTTCTAGGATTGGAGCTCTGTGTAATGGCAGATTCTCATAACGATACATCAGAAGTGAAGACTTTCTATGATTGATATCGTTGTAATCATCGTACTCAAGTTTAGGCAACCACATCCAAAGAAACTTCCATTGTTTCGACAAAACACTGGTTGAGACAGCAACTTTTGTTGGAAGGAACGATAATATCTTCACCAACAAATCATCAGACAACTCACTTATTTGCGACATATTGTCACGGGTTTCGTTGGATAAAATCCCTAATCTAGGATCTCACCAAGAGAAAAGGCAAATACGTATTTGTTAGCACTGAGGTAGAAGGATCGCTTCGATCGAAGGACTGGATTTGATGGTTGTAAGTGAAGATGATATGATGATGAGACAGAGAAGAGAGATTGAAGCAGATTGTTTATGTTGATTTTTGCTTGATTGATTTCATCGTAACTAGCCAAAGGCATACAAATAGAATCCCTAATCTGAGTTGACCGTGTAGCGAACCAAACCGGTTTGATAATCCTGCCACAACATATCACAAAACCAAGATAGTACAGTATTACAATCGTCGATACTTTGGTTTTTCCGAACCAGGGGAAAAAAAAACTAAAGAGGAAAAAAATGAATACCGTGAGATACAAACAATGCCACACCTACACCGAGCAACAAGAGACAAAACCCTAGATAAGATCATGTGATTATAAATATCGACGCCTCTAGCAGAACCTTAGCTTGAGCAGGACTTCAATTACTTAGACCTATGATTGAATTAAGCTGACCCGTTAATATTAACCAGACCCGAATCAGGGTTTAAGAGAGGAGCTAGAGAGTTATTAATTTGCTGCAATGGAGATTGGACAGAAGATGGAGGAACTAAGAATAAGCTGAGACCGCTTGCTTGTTCTTTATCGTCCACAGGGTTCTGCTTGTTGAACTCAAGGTACATTTTTTTTGTCAATCTCCATGTTTCAGGGGATTTTCAACTGGGTAATTGCATTTTGTTTTCAGGGGATACAAAATTTGTAGCTGCAGTTTATGGACCTAAAGCAGGAACAACGAAGTGTGCCCTAAACCCAGCATGTGAAACACTTGCGTAGATGCAGGATTGAAATCCCTTAAAAGAATCTTGCCGCGTAGAATCTATACTTTCAAAGTTTACTACTCTATTGTAATTTGCTCATCAGTCGATATCTTTTTTATGACCCTCTTCATCGTTAATAATAAAGCTCAAAACCTATACATTTTCTTGTTCGTTACTCTGTTGATCTCTGTTTTGACTTTTTGAGGTAAAAAATGGAAAAATAAAAGAAGGACGTCAACAGCAGGATTCGAACCTGCGCAGGCAAAGCCCAACAGATTTCGAGTCTGTCTCCTTAACCACTCGGACATATTGACTTTTGTTTTCTTTCATATTATCTAATTCTAAAACTTTAAATTGAAAAACTTTCGGTTTCCAATTGTTATCAACATAGTTTTGTCCAATCATTAATATAGAGTTTGTGGTATATATAACTGAATTTGGTAAATCGGGATAATCGAACAAAACCAGTAAAATCAAAAGTCAAAAAACCATACAATTTCCATTTAACCAACTTAAAGTAAACTAAACCGTGTCGGTTATCAAAACCAGACCAGTTAATAAAAAACGAAATTGTGTTTGTAGAGATGTATGTCTAGAGAAGAATCAGAGATCAGCTTTTCCAGGATACCTAGGGAAAGGAATAACGTCTCTGATGTTATCAATTCCTGTAGCGAACAGAATCATCCGCTCGAAGCCAAGTCCAAATCCACAATGCTTCACAGTTCCATAACGGCGCAAGTCAATGTACCACTTATATGGCTCAATTGGTAGACCCATCTCCTTGATCCTGTATATATAAAAAAACAGATTTTGTTTCATAAACGATCGCAAAAGACACCAAAGAAAGAGCAAAATATTTGAATATTGGTTTCATCTTCACGAACCTCTGTGTGATGACATCATATCGTTCTTCCCTTTGGCTTCCACCAATGAGTTCTCCAACCTGATTCATACAAAGAAAACAGATAACCAAAACAGCCAGTTGATGTGTGTTTTCCTTCAATTGATTGAATGGCACTATAAGAAGACTGGCGAGTTTTATTATTACCTTTGGAACGAGGACATCCATAGCAGCAACTGTCTTTCCATCATCGTTAAGTCTCATGTAAAAAGCTTTGATTCCTTTTGGGTAGTTATATACAATAACTGGCTTTTGAAACATAACCTCTGTCAAGTATCTGTAAGTGCAAAGACATGTTTGGTTAGCAATCATTTCTTGCAAGTGTTTAAAGTTGAGGAATGGTTTTTAATAAGAATTATCACAAACCTTTCATGCTCTGAGGCCAAGTCGATACCCCACTCCACATTGTTTTCAAATTTCTTTCCTTCAGCTACAGCTCTCTCAAGTAGCTCTATTGCTTCAGTGTATGTTATACGCCCAAACGGGGTTGAGGCAACCAATTGTAGCCTCTCAATGCATCCCCGGTCGAAATTCTTAGCCATAAGTTCCATGTCATCGTAACACTTCTCGAGCAACCACTTGCACATGTATTTCACATACGCTTCTGCGCAGTTCATGTCGTCCTACACAAATTTCAAAGAAGGTTTCTAAGATACTGCAGCTTTATATTGTAATTAAGAAGTGACAAAAGAATACCATATGTATATTACCTGTAGATCTGCAAAAGCAATTTCAGGCTCAACCATCCAGAACTCAGCTAGATGCCTTGTAGTGTGAGAGTTCTCTGCCCGGAAAGTAGGGCCAAACGTATACACACTGCTCAGAGCGCAAGCATAGGTCTCCACTTGTAACTGACCAGAAACTGTCAAGAAAGCTTGACGGCTAAAGAAATCATTAGAGTAATCAACTTTTCCATCTTTTTAGGTAGTCCAGGCTTAAGCTTTGACCTTTCTTCAATTTGAGCTAAATTCGCCTTTGCTAAAGTAAGTTCAGCAACAGGAGCAGTGGTTGCAGCATCGATTTCATCCTTGGTTGCTCCGGCAACTTTCAATTGCGCTTTCAATTCCGTTACAGCTGCACCTCTCTCCTTAACAATAAGCCTCGCCGCTTCAACATCAGCCTCGGTGGGTGGAGGGTTAACAATGAGTTCCTTCTCAACCTGCTCAGTGTGGTTGATCAAGGTTGTTACTTGGAACATTTCACCAGCACCTTCACAATCACTAGTCGTAATGATAGGAGTGTGAACGTAAAGAAAACTATGTTCTTGGAAGAAACTGTGTGTGGCGAAAGCAAGAGCATTACGGATTCTTGCAATTGCTGAGATCTGAAATCATAACAAATTATCACCATAAGCACACAAGTCTATGAAAGATACTTCACAAGTCAACTTATTCAGTGATACTAATCAAACATAGAGAGCATTCAAATCAATCACAGTGAACGAAGTAAGAAGTAATTACCGAGTTAGTCCTGGAACGAAGATGAAGCATATCTCTGAGAAACTCAAGAGTCAACTTAGTCTTAGGAAGCGGATACTTATCCTCCACCGTTCCAACATCAATCACCTTCTCAACGCTAAGCTCAATCATCTGCTTATCTTTACCTTCCGGAGGAAGCTTCAAAACTCCATCAACAGTCACACAAGTTCCCGTCGCTACCAACTTAGAGAGATCATAAAGAGACGAATCAACCATAACCTGAAGATTCGCTGGACAAGATCCATCGTTCACCGCAAGGAAAGCAAAAGCTCCTTTCCCTTGCTCTCTTCCGGTTTTAACCCACCCTCCGATTCGAACTTTTTGACCGGCGAGACTAGCTCCGCCGTCAGGTCGACCTAGAATCGATTTAATCAGAACACGGTTAGAAAATTGGGCTTTCTGCACCGTGTCGTTACCCAATGCAACGGCGGCTAACTCGTTCGCTGGTGGCACAATCTCATCAGCCATTGCTTTAGATCTTCGGAATCTGAAACACGGAATTTTGGGAGGCGTCGCGATTTGAGATAATAAAACCCTAAAAGAGAGAGGAAAGGGAGGTTTCAGAGTCTTTGTTATTTGAGATGTGAGAATCACCGTTGGATCTTTTCGATTATAATTGCAAATCACCGTTGGGGATTCTGTAGGGTTAAAATTGAGATGTGAGAATTCTGTAGGGTTAAAATTGGAAATTTCATAATACCAAAAGATTCCAACGAATAAGATTGAATCTTATGTTTTCGTATCTAAATTTTTTATCTATAGCAATTAATAATTCGAGATTATTGCCTTTTTCAAAATTAATGGGAACGTTATTTTTAGAAAATTACAGTTATTATTACAAACAATAATGGAAAGGTTTTTAAAATATTTGCCAAAAATCTTGGTGATTTGTTTTTTTTTTTTGTTTTAATAACAATTTTAATGGATTCTCGAACTTGTGTTGATATTGGGCTTTATAAGCCCACTATATATCGGCTTACAATTTATTTATTGAGTCTAAGCCTAATAAAAGGCCCAATAGATCAACGTCAAGGTGATATATAAATTACACATTTGTTATCTAAAGAAACCCTAATTCCTGAGCTTACGCACTCACTCGTCTCAGCTTCTTGCAGCCGTCGGTAACGGAAGAACAAAGAGAAGAAAAGCAAATTAATCATGGGTAAGATCCTTCGGAAGCTTCTTCATTTTGTTTATTTTTTTCTTCTTCTGCTCGATCTGTTTAACGGTGAGTGTTTTTTTTTGTTAATGATTTACAGGAAAGGTTCACGGATCTTTGGCTCGTGCCGGTAAGGTTAGAGGACAAACACCTAAGGTTGCGAAGCAAGATAAGAAGAAGAAGCCTAGAGGTCGTGCTCACAAGCGTATGCAGCACAACCGTCGTTTCGTCACCGCCGGTAATTTTCCCGATCTCGCGATACTTTTACTTTTTATTTGATTAAGACTCTTGCATTGTTGCGTAATTAATTAGCTGAGAATTGCTTTGGGGAATTGGTGATAACTAGAAATGCTTTGTTGAACCAATGAAGCTATCATTTTGTAAATGGATTTTGTAAAACAAATTATTTACACTTTGTTAAATTGATTTGTGCAGTTGTTGGTTTCGGAAAGAAGAGAGGACCTAACTCTTCTGAGAAATAGATTGGTAGAGAAGCTTGAAAGATATGCAAGAGATGTTTTCGTGAAGCTTTTGTCTCTCACTGAACTTGTATGTTTTGGTAGAGAAGCTTGATAATTCTATTTTGTAACTTTGGGAATCTCTGTTCTTCTTCGTTTAATTTCTTTTGGCACTTGACTCTTATGTTTTGAATCTATGCTATGAAATACAGTTTTTTATAGTTATTGTTTTGGTCGCAAATCTATCATAGCACAGCAATTGATATCTTCTTTGGATTTCAAATTATGCCACAAATTGTTTGACAAGAAATTTGCAAATAACATTCATTTCCGTGGGTGTGACTTTTACTATTACTAAGAAAACATGAACGAGTCTATAACTTTTGATTTGAGTAAATAAGTCTAGACAAATTCAGAGTTCGTCATGAAAGCCTGAGGCAGAATCTTTAGAAGCTTTCTCTTTGAGGTATTGTACAGCCATGGATGCATGGATTGCAGCACCATATGGAAGCACATCCTCGTTAATTCTATAGAGTGGTGAATGAGAAGACGCATACCCTTTGGTCTCATCTTGCATTCCCAGGAAAGAGAAATGGCCAGGGATTACTTCTGCAAACTTTGAGAAGTCCTCTGATCCCATCAACGGTTGTGCTTCCCCAACAGCTTCTTGACCCAACAAGTCTCCGACAACCTTCTTGAATTGCTTGTATAAGTCCATGTCGTTCACTGTTGGTGGTAACGGTTCTTTGCCATTTGGTGTTAGATTCACAGATGCATTGCATCGATGGACAGTTGCTTGCTTGGTAATCACCTAGAATAAAAAAGTTGAAACTGGGGATTGGTTCTATGGTAAAGTATAATACTGCGAAAATCTTTTTAAGGCACAATCATGGATCGCGTCACCTCTTTGATTCTCTGTTGAAGCTGACTAAACCCGGTAAAGGCTCGAAGAGTTCCTCCTATGGTGATTGAATCAGGGATGACATTAAACGCATTGCCACCATGAACCTTAGACACTGTGACCACCTGAAATGGAAACACAAATAAGTTTTCGAAAGCCAAGACCAGGTATGAGATCAAAGAGTAAGAAAATGTAACCTTCGAATCCAAAGGGTCAGTTTCACGTGAAACAATGTGTTGAAGACTGAGGACAATGCTTGAAGCTGCAATAACAGGATCTATCGTATGCTGAGGGATGGCAGCATGACCTCCTTTCCCAGTGATTACAGCTTCAAAGAATCCAGCTCCAGCAAGCATGGGACCTGCACGTGAAGCAGCTTTCCCAAAGGGAACTCGGTTGGTAAGATGTAACCCAAAAATAGCTTCAACGTTCTTCAACGCTCCTTCTTCTATCATCTTTTTAGCTCCTCGCAAACCTTCCTCAGCTGGCTGAAAGATAAGCACCACAGTTCCCTAACAAAAGAAATGAAATGTATTAGGCCAATGTTACTCATGAAAGTATATTAAAAAGGGCAATTGTAGAAAATGCATCAACCTGTAAATCGCGGCGATGTTCTTGAAGAATCTTAGCAGCACCAAGAAGCATAGCAACATGACCATCGTGTCCACAAGCGTGCATTTTACCAGGATTTTTGCTCTTATGCTCCCACTCAACAGCTTCCTGAGTTCAAGAATCATATCAAACAATATTATTTTAAACCTATGATTCAAACCTATGGTATTGGTGTATGTGTAATCAAACCTATGATAAGGCATCAAGCAAGTAGATTAATCTAATTCCATCAAGTTTCTAACTAAAAGAGTAAAATCAAAGACCTAATTACCTAAATGTATCGAAGCTACGAACTAATAAGAGAATCCTAGGAATTTGGTACTACACCTGAATAGGCAAAGCATCCATATCAGCTCTCAGAGCAACGAACGGTGGTTCTCCAGAGCCGATATAACCGATAACACCGGTGATAGCTACGGGATACCTATACTTAACTCCGATAAGGTCAAGCTCCGACCTAATGAGTTTACTGGTTTCGAATTCTTCGTAACCAAGCTCAGGATTCTCGTGAATTTTCCTTCTGATTCTCACCATCCGATCGAAGACCTCCGGACTCTTGGCTAACTCGAGGTACTTCTTCGGGACTTGAGTCACATCTCCGGCGGTGATCCATGGTGATTCCGATGAAACACCGAGTAGAAGGAAAAGTAGTTGTAAAGTCAAACTGAAGAAGAGCACAACAAAATTATTCAGAGCCATGGATGAAAAAGGAAGATGACAAACAAACTCGGATTTAATTGATGTGCACTGAAGTGAAGTGAGTCCACAAAATCCGATTTTAGTAGGCTATAAAGCCCATTTTGATGATGGAAAGGGCCTAAGTTTATCATCACAAGGTCCTTCTTCTTTGATTTTTTTTCTTTTTTTTTTTCTAGCTCCGATTTTGTTATCTTCTTGTGACAAATATCCAAAAATATAATTTTCTTTTATTTTAACATTAATATTTTTATAAAGTAATTGGTTTTTGTTTGGTTTGTAATTAATTATTAATTTTGTGTTTATTTTCTTTGAGAATGGACTTTTTTTTTCTGGGCAATTTGGAATTTGTTTATTTTATTTCAATTATGTTTAGTTTTAAATATCTAAATATTTCCTCAAAATTTTTGAAATGATCAAAGAAGTAATAACCCATTAAAATAATTAATAAATTATATTATTATTCATCTTTGTTTTATTAAATTTAAAAATATGTAAAGCATATACTGTCTCTGTTATTCAATTAGGACATATTGTTTTGTGATGTAAGACCATGTTACAATAGATTCATGGTGAAATTTGTGATTGCAAGGTAGTTTAATATTTTCATGTCTTTTTACCACTTCTACATCAAGTTTCCTTGTAGTATTTGGATTGTGATCTTCGATTTCGAAAAAATATTAGGTAGTTGGGGGTTGTCCGCTCCAAATGAGAAAATATATGTTTTTATAAATCTGTTAAATTATTGATTAAACATATCTGAGATTGTTTCTTCAATATCACAAAAATTTTGGATCGAAACCACGATATAAAATTTTGTATTAATGTATATCATTTGGTTGTAGTATGTGGCCTTTGGAGAAAGAGATTGTATAGCTCATGTTACTTGTCGATGTTGTCGTTTGATTTTGAGTAGGAGTTGGTTGTATTGCTTTATGTAATCTATTTGGGTTTTCTTGCTGAAATAAGATTTGGATTTCTGAGTAATTTGTTTTTTTTTTTGTCATGCATTTGGTATACTTATTTATAGATGAATGTGATTATTTGTTACTGTAATTATATCCCATTTAGTTTTCATTATTCTTTGTATTAAATTTTAATTTTACCGTTGATTTCTTTTGTGTTGTTAATAATATTTATATATATTTAATTGTTATTATCATGTAATCAATTTGACCCTTCAAAACCTAGTGTCTAATTTAACCATTCAGTTTTGATTACGAAGCGAAAAACAAGCATGTTACTGTTCTATTATTAAGTTTGGTTTAGCTCTTATTCTATT
>CP094636.1:27294867-27578295 GCA_023657505.1 Camelina hispida | reverse complement strand
TCCTTCCAACAAAAGTTGCTGTCTCAACCAGTGTTTTGTCGAAACAATGGAATTTCTGTTTGGTGTGGTTTGCCTAAACTTGAGTACGATGATTACAACGATATCAATCATAGAAGTCTTCACTTCTGATGTATTCGTTATGAGAATCTGCTATTACACAGAGCTCCAACCTAGAAGCTTGCTCCTCAGGTTTCGTTTTAAATCCGAGAATATTAAACAGTGGGTTGGCATTGCAGTTTCTCGCCGAGTGCGTGAGCTAAGTATCAGCTATTTGCATTTCTGGGATGTTTTCTAAAGTATGGTACTGCGTGTAGTTTGTATTCATGCAAATCGCTCGTGACTTGAAACTTGAAGGCAAGACATTCTTGTGGATGTTCTCCACGGTTTGTCTCCCTTGCTTGAAAACTTTGCAACTTCTCCGTGTTGACTTACTCGAATGAAGATTCTCTTTCGCTGCTTTTATCCTACTGCCTGTTCTTGAAGATCTGAGTATTAACCGGGCTAATGACAATATAGAGCTTTAGTTGTTGTGTACCCTCCTTGCGGTGTTTATTCTTTAAAATAACCGTGCATGTCTTCTGATGGGCCTGTAATAGTTACCCCTCTTGGAATCTTTCTCTGTTGATGATACTAGAAGTAAAGGCTCCTATTTGGTTGAGCATATGCCTGATCTTGAAGAGGCAAATATCTTTGTTAAGCAAAACCCCGAGAAGCTTCTCGTATCAATACATCTGTCAAACGTCTTTCATTACGAGTAGGACTTCAACAATAAAGGAAGAGGTGCTCTGTTTTCCATCTATAAACTTCCACGTTTCATCAAGTTTATTGAACACTAAATCTGTAAGCCTTATCATGTGTACGGCCGGGTATGATGCTGGATTGTCTTCAATCAGCTTTGAACATCTGAAGCTAGTATAATCAACGTTATTGGTCCAAGTTACTTGTCCGGTTGCTCAAAGATTCACCTAGACTCCGAGTCCTCTATCTCGACGCTTCTGTAGTTTTTCATTGATATAAAAATTTATCAGTATGAAAGCGTATAGTTTAATTTACTAATCTATCTATATATCTATTGTTGTCTCAGGCTTATATACATTTGCAACGTTCAACGGAACATGAATTTCCCGAGTTGCCTAGTCTTGAAGGGAGCTCTGTTCCTAATGTTTCTTGAAGAGTCTTGAACTTTCGACTTTGTAGGTACAAAGGAAGACAAGAAGAGAGATATTTCTTGAGTATTCTCCTAAATTATGCTCGTTGTTGACGCACAGACTCGTCAATTTGGACTGATCATTTTATGTCGCAACTTAGGAGAAACTTTGGGAAATCATCAAAGAGTCGGTATTGTTATCGGGAATTAGATATTTAACTGTAGATTTGGGACTTCTTTCAAAAAAAAATATTGGCCTTCTTATCATTTGGTGATAAATTATATCGTCTTGTATCACCTTACAATGTTATGTGTAGTGCCTTGCGACACCAAGTCATTTCAAAGAAGAGAACCAAATCAGGTTTTGGAACATCCGCTCCTTATGCTCAAATATTGTCGTAAAATTCAAGGTTTGGAAGCTTATAAGGTCACCTCATCTCGAGACTCGAATCACCACAGTCATTACTCTTATGCTTGTTAAAAAAGTTACAACTAAAACGAAAATTTGATGTTGTCTTATCGTAAGGAATCAAATAGGTAACTTGACCTACAACAGTCATATGCGTGCTCAGTCGGTTTACATTATTATGGAACTGACGGATTTGGGTCAAGTTCCTACACAGTCATTTAATGTAAACCGATCTGAGCACGCATATGGTGTATTTTTCCTGCTTATGACTTCTTATAAAAATTTGACGTTGCATACGCTACACTACAAAGCCAAAGAGAACTAAAAATATCAGATTCACTCAATTCGATAAAAATTTGAGATTCTTACGTGTCACATAACTTACACACACTGCTTAAGTAATAATACTACTCATTGATTTGTTGTATTTGAATTACCGTCAAAACACAATGTTACATGTCTTTTGTAGTTTCATCTCAATCTCATACTCCTCTTTCAAATTTTCCTAAATCAAACAAAAGTCAAAATAATTAGTCTAACGAAGCCAGTAATCAGTAATCACATATGGCCACAGAAGACTCAAACTAACAAAGAAACAAATGTAGTCATGATTAAATACCAAATATCTAGTAAGTGAGGTTCTTAACATAAGTATTAAATTAAAAATACATTGGTTATCATATTAAATAGTAAGTCCTTCGTAATAATGTAATTAAACCTTGATCATCCGGTCGGATCCTTTCGATAATTGATAGAGCTTCACCTAGGCCTAAGCCCACCAAAGGTTTATTATATTTATAAGCGACTTCCTTCTAGGTTTTTGTTCTGTTCCTCTGTTGTGGCTTTGTTTTCGCTTGGTTTCGGTTTGGTTTATGACAAATCCTTTTAGTCTGTTTCTAACAAAAATATGGCCAACATCAGTGACTTGTCTGATAAATTGCTGATTAAGATATTATCGTATCTTCCAACAAAAGTTGCTGTATCAACTAGTGTTTTGTCCAAACAGTGGAAGTTCTTTGGAAGTGGTCGCCTAAACTCGAGTTCGATGATACCCTAACACCATTAATGATTTCAATCTTTCAAATCTTCATACCTCTGTCAGTATTTTATCTACAAGATCTGCCGTTCTACAGAGCTCCCATCATAGAAGCTTGCGCGTCAGGATACGTCTTAGAACACTTCAAAGTGAGGATTTCGAATCGTGGGTTGGACTCCACATTTATCGTTGTGCGCGTGAGCTAAGTATCAGCTACCTCCTTCTATAAAGAACATGAAGTGTTATTCCCAAGTAGCTTGTATACTTGAAAATCGCTAGTCACTTTTGAAACTCGAAGGCTTCAGATTCTTGTGGATGTTCCCCGCACGGTTTGTCTCCCTTCTTAAAAACCTTGAGCTTCGACATGTGAGATACTTAGATCAAGATTGTCTTCGTTGCTTCTACAAAGTTGTCCTGTTCTTGAAGAATTGTTTATTCACGAGTTGGATACGACAATTTGCTAGGGTTAGTTGTTAATGTCCCTTCCTTGAAGCGTTTATCTGTACATAATAGACTCGACATGTTCTATTGGTGCGAGTATCATAGTCACACCTTTTTTATGAATGTTTGGTACCAAAGGACATTGGTGAGAGATAAAGGTTTAGAAGAAGAGGCAAGGACATTGAACCAGTGTGAGAGATCGGAATGCCAGAGCCGTCTCACCATGGTACGGCTGATGCAGTTGCCAGATTGCCAAGGTCACTGGTCATATGGTGAGTGGCACCACTGTCAAGGATCCACGGATTTGTTGGCTGTTGATGTCCTAAGGCCAAGTTTGCACGCGGTTGCCAATGGTCGAATGGAGATGGAAGGAGACCAGACTGAGAACCATAGGAGGGTTGTATTGGGCTGAGAGCATCGCTTTCGCACTGTGTCCAAAAACACCACAAATCTGGCACTTGCCTTGGTATCCTCGGGTGACACGATTGTCCTGTCGTGGATATTGCTGCTGGTGCTTGTTGTTGGACCACGGCTGGCGAGGGCGATGAGGATGCTTTCCTTGGTTGTGTGAAGAACGAGTGACAGAACATTAGCGGAGTTGGACCGGTGGTGACATTGGACAGGCAACTGCGAGGAGCTTGGCTTCTTTGTTGATGAGCTTCTCATGAACTTCGATGATCGATGGAGGGGTCTCGACCCTCAACTTGTCGATGACAGACTTGTAATCTTCAGGGAGTCCACCGAAGATGAACTCAAGCTGTTCTTCATGAGCAAGCGGTCTTTTCCGAGAAGAGAGAGTTGGTCGGCGGTTGTGAGGGATGCATGTATTCATCAACAGATTCTGTCACTTTGACGGCTTGCTTAATTTGCAAACGTAGTTGTTGTATGTGACCCCAGCTTGGATTTGCGTATGTTGCAGAGATTGTCTTCCACATCTCGGCTGCAGATTTTGTCTTGGATACGAGGGGTATGCAGAGCAGGGGAGGAGAGTACCGAGAAGACCACTGTAAATGAGCTATATTCTGACGTCTCCATGTCGCATAAGCTGGATTTGGTGTTGGCAGATTGGTGTTGGGTAGCGTCTGATCGGGAGGGACAGAGGAGCCATCGACGTAGCCAGCAAGGTTGTATCATCAAGGAGGGAATGAACCTGAAGGCTCCACGTCATGTAGTTTGTGGAAGTGAGTTTGGTGATGTTCTCATGGTTGAGTGAGAGACCTTGAGTATCGACAGTTCAGCAATGGCAGCCATGGATTGAGAAACGAAGAGACGGAAGAGCAGATCTGAGAGTGGAGGAAGGGGAACGAGAGAAAACAGAGAAAGAAAGAAAAGGCGGCTGAAAAAAAAAAAAATGTAGAGGAGTATCGATGTGGCTCTTGATACCATGAAACTGTGTATTATTATATTCTTAACAGAAGAGTTACAGCTGTATATTATACCTGAGTCGAGATAGAGGTGCTCTAGGTTTAGCTAACTAGGAATGTAATATACAAGGGAACAATATATTGCAGGCGTGATTATACGATGCTGTCATATCCTTGACATGATACGTGCATATCCTTAACATTTCAACTATGAGGATTACAAAGTTGAAGATTGTTATTGTAAAGGCTTCTCCTATTCTATGACCATATGCTAGAGCTTGAAGAGGAAATATCGTTTTCTGAGAAATCTCAAGATCTTCTCGAATCAGTTATCTTCCAGACGTCTCTCATTACGCGTAGCATTCACTCTGCGGAAAAGGTAAAGTCTTTGTTGCAATCTCCATTATTTATATTCTCTTGAGTTTGAATCCTTTGTTTATTATGTGTGTGTGATGTGTGCGACTGTGTATCGTGAAGTATTGTTTTAGTCAGCTTGAAAAGTTAGAGATGTTTATATGCAATGATGATTGGTCAAAGTTACTTGTCCAGTTGCTCAAAGATTCTCCTAATCTGCAAATCCTCAGTCTCATCGTTGATGATGTAAGGTTCTTCGTTTTTTGATCATGATGTGTTTTGTAGTTCTAAAACACAAATGTGGTGTACGTAGTTTTTAACTCTTTTTGTTTAATCTCAGAGTAAGTCACGTTTTGTGGGTTATAACCGGTTAGCTGGACGCTCCGTTCCAGAATGGTTTTTTTGAAGAGTCTTTGAAACGTTCAAGTTTGAAGGTTACAGGGAGACAAGAAGAGGGATTTCGTGAGTTTATCTCCAAACATGCTCGTTGCTTGAATCTACATCAATCTGGCACGGATGATCCATGCATGTTATGCTCCCTTTAAAAGAGTCAATTGATTCGTTAAGATGTTTCTGGTTGTTTACTCTTAGATGTGGAAATTGCTTTCAAACAAAATATGTGCCTTCTGTCACAGATACGTTCTTACTCCTTATAAGATATTATCAGTTGCATAAAACAAAACAAAAAAGATAAAGAAGGTCGTCGAAGTGTCTTCAAACTTTGGACGAAAAGGTAATATACAATGTTTCATACATATCACATCTAACAGCTTGATGCAAGTGGTAGACGGTTCTTCCACCAAGCGGAAGCTCACACATCGAAGTGTAAGCTCAAACCAGTTAGGATCGTAATCTCTTATGACTACTAATATTTTATTCATCTTTTTTTGGTGTGACACGTCTATACTTTGAATCTGTAAGTTACCTTTTGTTTAACTTGCAAGGCCCTATTCACCTATTCATTGATTAAAAAAGCATATGCAAAGGCGATTATAGTTATCTGTTAATAATATATTACATGGTATATAAGAAAATTGAAAATTGTCTTTTCAATTTATTCATAGAAATTTAAAAAAAAAAATTTAAAAAAAGCTCTGGTTATGTTCATATAAGCTCAATTTTGAGCTTTAGCTCAACAGTCAAAACAGAAACCACATTAGTAGTGAACAACACACACCAAGGCTTGGTTACCTATTATGTTGAGATGAGAGGTTTACATACACAGACTATAGAAGAACTTAGCGTTTGTTTATTTCTAACTCAAGTAAGAGCAAACATCTCTGTAATGACTTCTTTAGATCGTCTCAGACTCCTTTCAACTTCCATACAGATAAACAAAGGATTCAACCCAACCAATGATTACCTCACAGAGGAATCATTCAAATAAAAGAAATTACTCATTCCTTGATGTTTAGCAAATTTTTTTTTTGTTTCATTGTATCTGGTAAGTGATGTTTTACATTTCTATGCAAAATTAATGTGTTTTTAACTCTTCTTTTTCATTTTTATAGAATATCGCAAAGAAGAGTTAAATCACACCAATTTATCTTTTTCATTCTATTCAACATTCTATGCACCAATATGATGGAGAATTGGTGTGTTTTAACTCTTCTTTTTCATTTTTATAATATCAGTTCAAATCATATGGGCAGTATGATCCGGCTAGCTGGAGCGTTAATAATCAGGGCTCCGTTCCTGAATGTTTGTTGGATAGTCTTGATTATTTTCAAGTAATGTAGGGGTACGACAGTGAGGATCCAGAAGATATGATTTCTTGAGTTTTATTTTCAAACATGGTCGTTGCTTGACATCCACATCAATCTTGCTCGTATGATGTTATGCTCCACTATAGAAACTTGAAAAATGATTCAAGAGTCGTCGTACTATGGTTTGTTTTGGTTTGTTTTGTTTTGTATCCATGAACAATTATGTCTTTATTTTAAATGTGGAATGATTTCGAACAAAACTTGTGCCTTATGTCTCAAGTTTGGATAAGTTTATATATCATATAAGGTATATATAACCAGACCTTCGTCTCCATAGCAAAGTCAAGTCGCACTACAAAGAAGAAAAGTGAAAGGTCAAGACTTTTAATTCAAAATCACAGCAACAAACTTGTTCTAGTGTGAATCTCTCACATCCTCTTTATTAACCTTTACTGCCAAGTCCATTGAGTCCTTCTGCAGGGATTTCAGCAACAGTGACAAGGAGAAGATTTCTTTACGTGCATAACACGAATCTTGGTGACCTCTGTTTCTCTGCTCCGCTTCATAAGAAGACTGGCCCCAGTTCGAGGCCCATCAATATAATTGTCATTATTAGGAGCCAAACAGCTCATTCCATGAACACTATCGTCCACCGTCCACCCATTCTCTTTGAGTCTTTGTCGATTCATCTTACCTCTTTCGTTCTTAATTAGCTCACAAAACCCTCCTATTATCAGAGTTGAAATGGCTTTGCAATTCTACGGGAGCCTCCACTAAGTCATATCACCTGAATTTCTAGTTTTGTTTTTGGTTCTCTGTTGTGGCTTTGTTTTCACTTTTCTACTAATTTGTATGGTTGGCGTCCGACAAATCTTGTTGTCTATGCTGTGTTTCATGTGATTTGTTTTTTTTTTTTTTTTCTTTTGTTCAGGGTCAGAAATCCCAAGTTCTGTTGAGTGTGTACAGTGGTATCTTAGGGTTTATAAAGTGATATGGCAAAATCAGTGACTGTGTCTGATGAATTGCTTGTCAAGATATTATACGTTTCTTCCAACAGAAGAAGCCGTATCCACTAGCCTTTTGTCCAACAGTGGAAGTATCTTTGGATGTGGGTTGCCCACACTCGATTTCAGCTTTACTACTCCTTCAAAGTCTGCATGCCTGAGAGATTTTATTGCCAAGAATCTTCCATTACACAAAGCCCCTATCATCGAAAGCTTGGCCCTTTGCTCCTTTCCTGGAGCAATTCACCTGAGGATTTGGATTCGTGGGTTGGAACTGCAGTTTCTCGCTGTCTGGTGAGCTAAGTATCGATTTAATTATACCGGAATGCAACCTTTTGTATCATTGCCCTGTTGTTTGTATTCATGCAACTCGCTCGTGACACTGAAACTTGACGGCCAGGATATTCTGTGGATGTCCTCCAACGGTTTGTCTCCCTTCTTGAAAACTTTGAACTTCTGGGTGTTTTATACTCAAACAACTGATCTCTCGACTGCTTCTATCATGTTGCCCTGTTCTTGAAGATCTGATTATTAACGCGAGAGGACTCATGACGATTTGACAGCGGTGTTATTATTGTGCCATCCTTGCAGCGTTTAACTTAAATATAAACCGATTTTGTTCTTATGAATGGGTATGAGATAGTTACCCCTTCTTTGAAGTTTCTCAGTCATGTTCCTGGTTAGGGGTAATAGCTCCTATATGATTGAGCATATGCCTGAGCTAGAAAGAGGCAGATATCAGTGTAATGCTAGATAATGGGAAAGATACGAAATGCTTCTCAAATCAATCACAGCTGTCAAACGTCTTTCATTTCGCGTAGGATTCAAGAGTGGAGAAGAGGTAACATGTTCCATCTGTCCATCAAGTTTTCACTTAGAACACTAATCATATTGTCTTGAGTTCGAGCTTTTAGCCCTGTTCATCAAATTCTGTTGCAGACTGTGTATCGTGATGGTATTGTCTCAGTCAGCTTCAAAATTGAAGCTACGTAATGCAGCGAGAATTGGTCAAAGTTACTTGTCCAGTTGCTCAAAGATTCTCCTAACCTGCAAATCCTCATCTCTTGCTCGATGAGTAAGTATTTCTACGACCGAACAACTTTGCGTAAAGCACATTATGGTGTGTTGGTGTGATCTTTAATAAGTCTCTTTTCATTTTCCTTTAATTTCAGTACCTTCCATTCTGTTATCAGAAGTATGAACCGGTTGGCTGGAGCGATAACCACCACGGCTCCGTTCCAAATGTTTCTCCAACAGTCTTGAAACTTTCAAAGTTTGAAGGGTACGTCAGTGAGAAACAGAAGAAGGGATTTTTGAGTTTTATCTTCAAGCATGCTTGTTGCTTGAAATCTACATCAATCGTGCACCTATGATGTGATTATGCTACCTAAAAATGGAAGTCCATTGTATTTTGTTTTAAGGATTTCTTAAGGTTGTTTTGTTTGACTAGATGTGGAATTTGCTTTCAAACAAAACTTGAACCTTCTTGGTCCTATCCTCGCTCTCTTTTTTTTTTTTTTTTTTTCCTTCTTTTATGGTTAGTTAATTTCCACAATTGTAAATGTGTGTGCCTTGCGACTCAAGCCTCTTTCCATGAAGACAACTCATGATTTTCTACAGGCTCACTTCTTCTTCGAAAGAAGAGAACAGAGAGAATCACGTTTGGAAAAACTTAACAATAGCGAGAGCCGTCAGTTCACATTACAGTTCAAGTTTGTGTGTTGTTGATTCAAGCAAAAAAAAATCATTTTAAATTCTCAAGTTTATCATTCCATTTGGAATTTGTTGTTATATCTTTTACCTTTATGAGGGTGTCCAATGAACGGATTGACCCAACCCAAATCCGTCTAGATTGTAAATGTCACAACGTCTTAAAATGAAGAAGATGAAATTGCCAAATTCTCTGCCATATGCTGACACCTATGGCTCGTCTCGTTTGTTTTAAAATTTGGATGATAAGTACAGAGCTGTTAATGCAATGGCAGAGGAATGGAATTCTAGCCAAAAAGTTCGATAATGATTGGAATATCTCCACAAAAATTTTATGTTCCTTTATTCAGGTGTAGAATCACATTTACATTGAAAAAAACACTATAATTTTTTTTATTTGGACCTTATCTATATACACTATGCACTCAGAAAGAGTTTCACAAGAAGAAGACTGGCCCAGTACAAGCCCATCAGGTAATCATGTCATTATAGGTTCTTTTATATATATATTAAGGAAGTGACGACTACAAAGTTCTGCGATTACGACAATACTGCTGGTGAAACAACCCTACTACTTGTCTTTCCTTTTTCCTCTCTTTTGTAGATTCATCTTATAGACTTACACTTTCTCGGTTGTTAGCTCTCAAAAAATCTTGTCAATTCAGAGTTGAAATGGGTATAGAGTTCTTTTAGTCGCTCCCACTCTAAGTCAATCACCTGAATTTTTAGGGTTTTCTACTAATTTGTTTGGTTGGGTCCGACAAATCTTGTTGTCTTATGGTGTGTTTTTTGTCTTGAATTTTGTTTTCAGGGTTTATCTATTGTCTATCTATCGTCCTAGTTTGTTTATTTTGGTTATGTTCCTCTTTTGGCTTTGTTCACTTTTCTACTAATTTGTTTGGTTGTCTTATGTGCGTTTTTGTGATTTTTTTTTTTGTTTTGTTATCAGGGTAAGAAAACCCCACGATTTGTAGGAGTCTGACTCAGTGAGAGTATCTTGTGGTTTTGTGAAAATATGGCTAGAATCAGTGACTTGTCTGAAGAATTGCTTGTGAAGATACTAACGTTTCTTCCAACAAAAGTTGCTGTATGTTCCTCCAACGGTTGTCTCCCTTGCTTGAAAACTTTGGATCTTCGACGTGTACATACTCGAATGAAGATTCTCTTCGGCTGCTTCTATCCCATTGCCCTGTTCTTCAGCATCTGCTTATTTACCGAGAATACGAAGACAATGTGGGAAATTTAGTTATTAGTGTCCCATCCTTGCAGCGTTTAACTTTATTTACAGAGGAAGAATGTCCTGAAGATGATGAGTATGTGATAATTACCCCTTCGTTAAAGTATTTCCAAGTTTGCGATGATAGGGAAAGTGTCTCCTATTTGATTGAGCATATGCCAGAGCTGGAAGAGGCAAATATCAGGGTAATGGAGGCTACTGAGAAATATATTAAAATGTTTCTCAAATCAATCACAGCTGTCAACGTCTTACATTTTGCGTAGAATTCAACACTGGAGAAGAGGTAACATGTTTCCATCACTATTTTTACTTAGAAACTAATCATATGGTCTTGAATTTATTAAAGCCTTTGTTATTGCCTTCTCGTCATTTCTGTTGCAGGCCGTGTATCCCGATGGTATTGTCTTCAGTCGGCTTGAAAATTTGAGCTATATATATGCTGCCAGAATTGGTCAATGTTACTTGTCACTTGCTCAAAGATTCTCCTGACCTGCGAATCCTCGATCTCGAGTCGATAATTATTGTGTTCCCGTCAACTACTTGCTTAAAGCTCAATATGGTATATTGCTGTGATTTTAATTCTTCTTCATTTTTTTGCTTAAACCACAGTATGGTGTGTGGGTTCGATTGTTTACTCTTCTTTTTTCATTTTGTTTGAATGTCAGTTCAAGGGATATTGTTAAGGTCCCAGTCAAAGCAAAGATAAAAAACACAACACAAGTTTCTTCAGGCAAATTTCTCTGCCTTTCTTTTTGGCTTTTCTCATTTATATAGAAACAAATAACATGAGCAAATAACAAATGGATCCAATCGTGATTCCTAAATAGCGGGTAAATGGAAGTGATAAAGTGGTTCCTCACAACAAGGAAGACCACTTCACGATTATTTGCAGAAAACATTTGAATAAATAAACCAATTGGTTAAGCCCAATTACTCTGGTACTCCTTTCTAATTTTCATATGGTTGATCGTCGGTTAAGCACTTGACCATTTGTTGACCCATCAATACACCCCCCCTCAACAGAACCTTGTCCTTCAAGGTTCTCGTACTCAGCATCCTCATCCGCCATACTCTCCATTATAAACAATTGTGGTTGCTCTACACCGATGCCCGGGATGGTATCGTTCATCACAACTAAAACATAAACGAGGACTTCGTTTGCTTTCAGAGCATCCCAGCTAAGTTTGCGTGGTTGTGGAGTGGCTGTCTCGCGTGTTGGAGTATCTCGTTGCGTGATTGGGCGCCGAGCTGCAAGGGTTCTATCATAGCCATCTGACCCTTGCTTCTGCTTTTGTAGTTGTCGTCACCGCTCCTTGCGGAGTCCAATCACTTCTTTCAATGAGCGTGGCCTGAACATCCGAATGGAATCTGCTATGGATGGATTCAACCCGCCAAGGTTGGTACCAACAAGGCCTTTTGGGTCCAGCCATAGCAATTCCATTCGGATGTTCAGGCCCACGCTCATTGAAAGAAGTGATTGACTCGCAAGGATGCGTGACGACCAACTACAAAAGCAGAAGCAAGGGTCAGATGTCTATGATAGAACCCCTGCAGCTCGGCGCCCAATCACGCAACGAGATACTCCAACACGCGAGGACAGCCACTCCACAACCACGCAAACTTAGCTGGGATGCTCTGAAAGCAAACGAAGTCTCGGTTTATGTTTTAGTTGTGATGAACGATACCATCCCGGCATCGGTGTAGAGCAACCACAATTGTTTATAATGGAGAGTATGGCGGATGAGGATGCTGAGTACGAGAACCTTGAAGGACAAGGTTCGTTGAGGGGGGGTGTATTGATGGTCAACAAATGGTCAAGTGCTTAACCGACGATCAACCATATGAAGAATTAGAAAGGAGTACCAAGAGTAATTGGCTTAACCAATTGGTTTATTTATTTCAAATGTTTTCTGCAAATAATCGTGAAGTGGTCTTCCTTGTTGTGAGGAACCCACTTTATCACTTTCCCATTTACCCGCTATTTAGGAATCACGATTGGATCCATTTGTTATTTGCTTCATGTTATTTGTTTCTATATAAATGAGAAAAGCCAAAAAGAAAGGCAGAGAAATTTGCCTGAAGAAACTTGTGTTGTGTTTTTTATCTTTTGCTTTGACTGGGACCTTAACAATATCCCTTGAACTGACATTCAAACAAATGAAAAAAGAAGAGTAAACAATCGAACCCACACACCATACTGTGGTTTACAGCAAAAAAATGAAGAAGAATTAAATCACAGCAATATACCATATGAGCTTTAAGCAAAGTAGTTGACGGGGACACACATAATTATCGACCTCGAGATCGAGGATTCGCAGGTCAGGAGAATCTTTGAGCAAGTTTGACAAGTAACATTGACCAATTCTGGCAGCATATATATAGCTTCAAATTTTTCAAGCCGACTGAAGACAATACCATCGGGATACACGGCCTGCAACAGAAATGACGAGAAGGCAATAACAAAGGCTTTAATAAATTCAAGACCATATGATTAGTTTTCTAAGTAAAATAGTGAGGAAACATGTTACCTCTTCTCCAGTGTTGAATTCTACGCAAAATGTAAGACGTTTGACAGCTGTGATTGATTTGAGAAACATTTTAATATATTTCTCAGTAGCCTCCATTACCCTGATATTGCCTCTTCAGCTCTGGCATATGCTCAATCAAATAGGAGACACTTTCCCTATCATCGCAAACTTGGAAATACTTAACGAAGGGTAATTATCACATACTCATCATCTTCAGGACATTCTTCTCTGTAAATAAAGTAAACGCTGCAAGGATGGGACACTAATAACTAAATTTCCCACATTGTCTTCGTATTCTCGGTAAATAAGCAGATGCTGAAGAACAGGGCAATGGATAGAAGCAGCCGAAGAGAATCTTCATTCGAGTATGTCACACGTCGAAGATCCAAAGTTTTCAAGCAAGGGAGACAAACCGTTGGAGGAACATACAGCAACTTTTGTTGGAAGAAACGTTAGTATCTTCACAAGCAATTCTTCAGACAAGTCACTGATTCTAGCCATATCTTTCACAAACCCACAAGATACTCTCACTGAGTCAGACTCTACAAATCTTGGGGTTTTCTTACCCTGATAACAAAACAAAAAAAAAAAAAATCACAAGAAACGCACATAAGACAACCAAACAAATTAGTAGAAAAGTGAAACAAAGCCAAAAGAGGAACATAACCAAAATAAACAAACCTAGGACGATAGATAGACAATAGATTAAACCCTGAAAACAAAATTCAAGACAAAAAACACACCATTAGACAACAAGATTTGTCGAACCAACCAAACAAATTAGTAGAAAAACCCTAAAAATTCAGGTGATTGACTTAGAGTGGGAGCGACTAAAAGAACTCTATACCCATTTCAACTCTGAATTGACAAGAGTTTTTTGAGAGCTAACAACCGAGAAAGTGTAAGGATCTATAAGATGAATCTACAAAGAGAGGAAAAAGGAAGAACAAGTAGTAGGTTGTTTACCAGCAGTAGTTGTCGTAATCGCAGAACTTGTAGTCAGTCACTTCCTTAATCTATATATAAAAGAACCTATAATGACATGATTACCTGATGGGCTTGTTACTGGGCCAGTCTTCTTCTTGTGAAACTCTTTCTGAGTGCATAGTGTATATAGATTTAAGGTCCAAATAAATTTAGTGTTTTTTTCCATGTAAATGTGATTCTACACTGAAATAAGGAACATAAAATTTTTGTGGAGATATTCCAATCATTCGAACTTTTTGGCTAGAAATTCCATTCCTCTGCCATTGCATTAACAGCTCTGTAACTTATCATCCAAATTTTAAAACAAACGAGACGAGCCATAGGTGTCAGCTATGGCAGAGAATTTGGCAATTTCATCTTCTTCATTTAAAGACGTTGTGACATTTACAATCCTAGACGGATTTGGGTTGGGTCAATCCGTCATTGGACACCCTCATAAAGGTAAAAGATATAACAACAATTCCAAATGGAATGATAAACTTGAGGAATTAAAATGATTTCTTTTTGCTTGAATCAACAACACACACTAACTTGAAACTGTAATGTGAACTGACGGCTCTCGCTTATTGTTAAGTTTTTCCAAACGTGATTCTCTCTGTTCTCTTCTTCCGAAGAAGAAAGTGAGCCTGTAGAAAATCATGAGTTGCTTCATGGGAAGAGGCTTGAGTCGCAAGGCAACACATTTACAAATTGTGAAATTAACTAGACCATAAAAAGAAGGAAAAAAAAAAAAAAAAAGAGAGCGAGGATAGGACCAAGAAGGTTCAAGTTTTGTTTGAAAGCAAATTCCACATCTAGTCAAACAAAACAACCTTAAGAAAATCCTTAAAACAAAATACAATGACTCATTTTAGGTAGCATAATCACATAGGTGCACGATTGATGTAGATTTCAAGCAACAAGCATGCTTGAAGATAAAACTCAAAAATCCCTATCTTCTGGTTTCTCACTGACGTACCCTTCAAACTTGAAAGTTTCAAGACTGTTGGAGAAATTTGGGAACGGAGCCGTGGTGGTTATCGCTCCAGCCAACCGTTCATACTTCTGATAACAGAATGGAAGGTACTGAAATTAAAAGGAAAATGAAAAAGAAAAGAGTTATAAAATCACACCAACACACCATGTGCTTTACCGCAAAGTTGTTCGTCGTAGAAATACTTACATCATCGAGCAAGAGATTGAGGATTGCAGGTTAGGAGAATCTTTGAGCAACTGGACAAGTAACTTTGACCAATTCTCGCTGCATATACGTAGCTTCAATTTTTGAAGCTGACTGAAGACAATACCATCACGATACACAGTCTGCAACAGAATTGATGACAAGGGCTAAAAAGCTCGAACTCAAGACAATATGATTTAGTGTTCTAAGTGAAAACTTGTGGACAGATGGGAAACATGTTACCTCTTCTCCACTCTTGAATCCTACGCGAAATGAAAGACGTTTGACAGCTGTGATTGATTTGAGAAGCATTTCAGTATCTTTCCCATTATCTAGCATTACACTGATATCTGCCTCTTCTAGCTCAGGCATATGCTCAATCATATAGGAGCTATTACCTCCATAACCATGAACACTGAGAAACTTCAAAGAAGGGGTAACTATCTCATACCCATCATAAGAACAAAATCGGTTTATATTTAAAGTTAAACGCTGCAAGGATGGCACAATAATAACCACCGCTGTCAAATCGTCATAGTCCTCTCGGTTAATAATCAGATCTTCAAGAACAGGGCAACATGATAGAAGCAGTCGAAGAGAATCATTGTTTGAGTATAAAACACCCAGAAGTTCCAAAGTTTTCAAGGAAGGGAGACAAACCGTTGGAGGAACATCCACAAGAATATCCTGGCCGTCAAGTTTCAGTGTCACGAGCGAGTTGCATGAATACAAACAACAGGGCAATGATACAAAAGGTTGCATTTCGGTATAATATAAATCGATACTTAGCTCACGCAGACAGCGAGAAACTGCAGTTCCAACCCACGAATCCAAATCCTCAGGTTGAATTGCTCCAGGAAAGGAGCAAAGGGCCAAGCTTTCGATGATAGGGGCTTTGTGTAATGGAAGATTCTTGGCAATAAAATCTCTCAGGCATGCAGACTTTGAAGGAGTAGTAAAGCTGAAATCGAGTTTGGGCAACCACATCCAAAGATACTTCCACTGTTTGGACAAAAGGCTAGTGGATACGGCTTCTTCTGTTGGAAGAAACGATAATATCTTGACAAGCAATTCATCAGACAAGTCACTGATTTTGGCCATATCACTTATAAACCCTAAGATACACTGTACACACTCAACAGAACTTGGGGATTTCTGACCCTGAAACAAAAAAAAAAAAAAAACAAATCACATGAAACACAGCATAAGACAACAAGATTTGTCGGACGCCAAACCAAACAAATTAGTAGAAAGTGAAAACAAAGCCACAACAGAGAACCAAAAAACAAAACCTAGAAATTTCAGGTGATTGACTTAGTGGAGGCTCCCGTAGAATTGCAAAGCCATTTCAACTCTGAGTAATAGCGAGTGTTTGTGAGCTAATTAAGAATCGAAAGAGGGTAAGATGAATCGACAAAGACTCAAAGAGAATGGTGTGGACGGTGGACCGATAGTGTTCATGATGAGACTGTTTGGCTTCCCCTTTAATAATGACAATTAATATTGATGGGCCTCGAACTGGGGCCAGTCTTCTTATGAAGCTGGAGCAGAGGAAACAGAGGTCCACCAAGATTCGTGTTATGCACGTAAAAGAAATCTTCTCCTTGTCACTGTTGCTGAAATCCCTGCAGAAGGACTCAATGGACTTGGCAGTAAAGGTTAATAAAGAGGATGATTGAGAGATTCACACTAGAACAAGTTTTGTTGCTGTGATTGAATTAAAAGTCTTGACCTTTCACTTTTTCTTTCTTTGTAGTGCGACTTGACTTTGCTAATGGAGACGAATGGTCTGGTTATATATACCTTATATGATATAACTTATCCAAACTTGAGACATAAGGCACAAGTTTTGTTCGAAATCAAGTTCCACATTTAAAATAAAGACATAATTGTTCATGGATAACAAAACAAAAACAAACCAATAAAACCGAGTCGACGACTCTTGAATCATTTTTCAAGTTTCTATAGTGGAACATAACATCATACGAGCAAGATTGATGTGGATGTCAAGCAACGACCATGTTTGAAAATAAAACTCAAGAAATCCATATCTTCTGGATCCTCACTGTCGTACCCATCATACTTGAAATAATCAAGACTATCCAACAAACATTCAGGAACGGAGCCCTGATTATTAACGCTCCAGCTAGCCGGATCATACTGCCCATATGATTTGAACTGATATTATAAAAATGAAAAAGAAGAGTTAAAATCACACCAATTCTCCATCATATTGGTGCATAGAATGTTGAATAGAATGAAAAGAAAATTGGTGTGATTTTAACTCTTCTTTGCATATTGCTATAAAAATGAAAAGAAGAGTTAAAAACACATTTAATTTTGCATAGAATGTGAACATCACTTACAAGATACAATGAAACAAAAAAAAAATTTGCTAAAACATCAAGGAATGAGTAATTCTTTTATTTGCATGATTCCTCTGTGATTTAGGTAATCATTGGTTGGTGAATCTTTTGTTTGATCTGTATGGAAAGTTGAAAGGAGTATGAGACGATTCTAAAGAAGTCATTACAGAGATGTTTGCTCTGTATTGAGTTAGAAATAAACAAACTGCTAAGTTCTTCTATAGGGATGTGTATGTAACCTCTTCATCTTCAACATATAGTAACAAGCTCTTGGTGTGTGTTGTTACTACTGTGTGGTTTCCTGTTTTGACTGTTGAGCTAAAGCTCAAAAAAATTGAGCTTATATGACATAACCAGACTATAGAATAAATTAAAGACAATTTTCAAATTTCTTATATACCATGTAATATATTATTAACAATAACATAATCGCCTTTGCCGATATGCTTTTTTAATCAATGCAATATGGTGATAGGGCCTTCAAGTTAAACAAAAGGTAACTTAAAGATTCAAAGTATAGACGTGTCAAAAAAAAAAGATGAATAAAATAATTAGTAGTCAAAGAGATTACTGATCCTACTGGTTTGATCTTACACTTAGATGTGTGAGCTTCCGCTTGGTGGAAGAACCGTCTACACACTTGCATCTAAGTGTTTAGATGATATTGTATGAAACATTGTAATTACCTTTTCTCCAAAGTTTGAAAACACTTGCGACGACCTCTTTATCTTTTTGTTTTGTTTTATGCAACTGATATCTTATAAGGAGTAAGAACAGTATCTTGTGAAAGAAGGCACATTTTTGTTTGAAAGCAATTTCCACATCTATAGAGTAAACAACCAGAAACATTCTTAAACGAATACAATGACTCTTTTAAAGGGAGCATAACATGCAGGATCATCCGTGCAAGATTGATGTAGATTCAAGCAACGAGCATGTTTGGAGATAAACTCAGAAATCCCTTTCTTGTCTTCCTTGTAACCTTCAAACTTGAAAGTTTCAAGACTCTTCAAAAACCATTCTGGAACGGAGCTGTCCAGCTAACCGGTTTATAACCCACAAAACGTGACTTACTCTGAGATTAAACAAAAAGAGTTAAAAACTACGTACACCACATTTGTGTTTTTAGAACTACAAAACACATCATGATCAACGAAGAAACTTACATCATCAACGATGAGACTGAGGATTTGCAGATTAGGAGAATCTTTGAGCAACTGGACAAGTAACTTTGACCAATCATCATTGCATATAAACATCTCTAACTTTTCAAGCTGACTAAAACAATACTTCACGATACACAGTCTGCACACATCACACACACATAATAAACAAAGGATTCAAACTCAAGAGAATATAATAATGTAGATTGAAACAAAGACTTACCTTTCCGCAGAGTGAATGCTACGCGTAATGAGAGACGTCTGGAAGATTAACTGATTCGAGAAGATCTTGAGGATTTCTCAGAAAACGATATTTGCCTCTTCAAGCTCTAGCATATGGTCATAGATAGGAGAATCCTTTACAATAACAATCTTCAACTTTGTAATCCTCATAGTTGAAATTTAAGGATATGCACGTATCATGTCAAGGATATGACAGCATCGTATAATCACGCCTGCAATATATTGTTCCTTGTATATTACATTCCTAGTTAGCTCCAACCTAGAGCACCTCTATCTCGACTCAATGTATATATATAGCAGCTGTAATCTCTTCTGTAAAATATAATACTACACAGTTTACATGGTATCAAGAGCCACATCGATACTCCTCTAAATTTTTTTTTTTTTCAGCCGCCTTTCTTTCTTTCTCTGTTTTCTCTCGTTCCCCTTCCTCCACTTCTCAGATCTGCTCCCGTCTCTTCGTTTTCTCAATCCATGGCTGCCATTGCTGAACTGTCGATACTCAAGGTCTCTCAAATCAACATGATGAACATCACCAAACTCACTTCACAAACTACATGACGTGGAGCCTTCAGGTTCATTCCCTCCTTGATGATACAACCTTGCTGGCTACGTCGATGGCTCCTCTGTCCCTCCCGATCAGACGCTACCCAACACCAATCGCCAACACCAAATCCAGCTTATGCGACATGGAGACGTCAGAATCAGCTCATTTACAGTGGTCTTCTCGGTACTCTCTCCCCTGCTCTGCAACCCCTCGTATCCAAGACAAAATCTGCAGCCGAGATGTGGAAGACAATCTCTGCAACATACGCAAATCCAAGCTGGGGTCACATACAACAACTACGTTTGCAAATTAAGCAAGCCGTCAAAGTGACAATCTGTTGATGAATACATGCAGTCCCTCACAACTCGCTTCGACCAACTCTCTCTTCTCGGAAAAACCGCTTGCTCATGAAGAACAGCTTGAGTTCATCTTCGGTGGACTCCCTGAAGATTACAAGTCTGTCATCGACCAAGTTGAGGGTCGAGAAACCTCCATCGATCATCGAAGTTCATGAGAAGCTCATCAACAAAGAAGCCAAGCTCCTCGCAGTTGCCCTGTCCAATGTCACCACCGGTCCACCTCCGCTAATGTGCTGTCACTCGTTCTTCACACAACCAAGGAAAGCATCCTCATCGCCCTCGCCAGCCGGGTCCAACAACAAGCACCAGCAGCAATATCCACGACAGGACAATCGTGTCACCGAGGATACCAAGGCAAGTGCCAGATTTGTGGTGTTTTTGGACACAGTGCGAAACGATGCTCTCAGCCCAATACAACCCTCCTATGGTTCTCAGTCTGGTCTCCTTCCATCTCCATTTCGACCATGGCAACCCGTGCAAACTTGGCCTTAGGACATCAACAGCCAACAAATCCGTGGATCCTTGACAGTGGTGCCACTCACCATATGACCAGTGACCTTGGCAATCTGGCAACTGCATCAGCCGTACCATGGTGATGACGGCTCTGGCATTCCGATCTCTCACACTGGTTCAATGTCCTTGCCTCTTCTTCTAAACCTTTATCTCTCACCAATGTCCTTTGGTACCAAACATTCATAAAAGGTGTGACTATGATACTCGCACCAATAGAACATGTCGAGTCTCTTATGTACAGATAAACGCTTCAAGGAGGGACATTAACAACTAACCCTAGCAAATTGTCGTATCCAACTCGATGAATAAACAATTCTTCAAGAACAGGACAACTTTGTAGAAGCAACGAAGACAATCTTGATCTAAGTATCTCACATGTCGAAGCTCAAGGTTTTTAAGAAGGGAGACAAACCGTGCGGGGAACATCCACAAGAATCTGAAGCCTTCGAGTTTCAAAAGTGACTAGCGATTTTCAAGTATACAAGCTACTTGGGAATAACACTTCATGTTCTTTATAGAAGGAGGTAGCTGATACTTAGCTCACGCGCACAACGATAAATTGCGAGTCCAACCCACGATTCGAAATCCTCACTTTGAAGTGTTCTAAGACGTATCCTGACGCGCAAGCTTCTATGATGGGAGCTCTGTAGAACGGCAGATCTTGTAGATAAATACTGACAGAGGTATGAAGATTTGAAAGATTGAAATCATTAATGGTGTTAGGGTATCATCGAACTCGAGTTTAGGCGACCACTTCCAAAGAACTTCCACTGTTTGGACAAAACACTAGTTGATACAGCAACTTTTGTTGGAAGATACGATAATATCTTAATCAGCAATTTATCAGACAAGTCACTGATGTTGGCCATATTTTTGTTAGAAACAGACTAAAAGGATTTGTCAGAAACCAAACCGAAACCAAGCGAAAACAAAGCCACAACAGAGGAACAGAACAAAAACCTAGAAGGAAGTCGCTTATAAATATATAAACCTTTGGTGGGCTTAGGCCTAGGTGAAGCTCTATCAATTATCGAAAGGATCCGACCGGATGATCAAGGTTTAATTACATTATTACGAAGGACTTACTATGTAATATGATACCAATGTATTTTTAATTTAATACTTATGTTAAGAACCTCACTTACTAGATATTTGGTATTTAATCATGACTACATTTGTTTCTTTTGTTAGTTTGAGTCTTCTGTGGCCATATGTGATTACTGATTACTGGCTTCGTTAGACTAATTATTTTGACTTTTGTTTGATTTAGGAAAATTTGAAAGAGGAGTATGAGATTGAGATGAAACTACAAAAGACATGTACATTTGTGTTTTGACGGTTAATTCAAATACAACAACATCAATGAGTAGTATTATTAACTTAAGCAGTGTTGTGTAAGTTATGTGACAACTAAGAATCTCAAATTTTTATCGAATTGAGTTGAATCTGATATTTTTAGTTCTCTTTGGCTTTGTAGTGTAGCGTATGCAAACGTCAAATTTTTATAAGAAGTCATAAGCAGGAAAATACACCCATATGCGTGCTCAGATCGGTTTACAGGTAACTTGACCCAAATCCGTCTAGTTCCATAATAATGAACCGACTGAGCACGGATTGTGTGTTGGGTCAAGTTACCTATTTGATTCCTTACGATAAGACAACATCAAATTTTCGTTTTAGTTGTAACTTTTTTAACAAGCATAAGAGTAATGACTGTGTGTGATTCGAGTCTCGAGATGAGGTGACCTTATAAGCTTCCAAACTTGAATTTTACGACAATATTTGAGCATAAGGAGACGGATGTTCCAAAAACCTGATTTGGTTCTCTTCTTTGAAAAGTGACTTGTGTCGCAAGGCATACACATAAAATTGTAGGTGATACAAGACGATATAATTTATCAACCAAATGATAAGAAGGCAATAGTTTTTTTTGAAAGAAGTCCCAAATCTACAGTTAAATATCTAATTCCCGGATAACAATACCGACTCTTTGATGATTTCCAAAGTTTCTCCTAAGTTGCGACATAAAATGATCAGTCCAAATTGACGAGTACTGTGCGTCAAGCAACGAGCATAATTTAGGAGAATACTCAAGAAATATCTCTCTTCTTGTCTTCCTTTGTACCTACAAAGTCGAAAGTTTCAAGACTCTTCAAGAAACATTAGGAACAGAGCTCCCTTCAAGACTAGGCAACTCGTGGAAATTCATGTTCCGTTGAACGTTGCCAAATTGTATATAAGCCTGAGACAACAATAGATATATAGATAAGATTAGTAAATTAAACTATACGCTTTCATACTGATAAATTTTATATCAATAAAAACTTACAGAAGCGTCGAGATAGAGGACTCGGAGTCTAGGTGAATCTTTGAGCAACCGGACAAGTAACTTGGACCAATAACGTTGATTATACATAGCTTCAGATGTTCAAGCTGATTGAAGACAATACCAGCATCATACCCGGGCTGTACACATGATAAGGCTTACAGATTTAGTGTTCAATAAACTTGATGAAAACGTGGAAGTTTATAGATGGAAAACAGAGCTTACCTCTTCCTTATTGTTGAAGTCTACTCGTAATGAAAGACGTTTGACAGATGTGATTGATACGAGAAGCTTCTCGGGGTTTTGCTTAACAAAGATATTTGCCTCTTCAAGATCAGGCATATGCTCAACCAAATAGGAGCCTTTACTTCTAGTATCATCAACAGAGAAAGACTTCAAAGAAGGGGTAACTATTACAGGCCCATCAGAAGAACATGCACGGTTATATTTAAAGATAAACACCGCAAGGAGGGTACATCAACAACTAAAGCTCTTATATTGTCATTATAGCCTCGGTTAATACTCAGATCTTCAAGAACAGGCAGTAGGATAAAAGCAGCGAAAGAGAATCTTCATTCGAGTAAGTCACACGGAGAAGTTGCAAAGTTTTCAAGCAAGGGAGACAAACCGTTGGAGGAACATCCACAAGAATGTTCTTGCCTTCAAGTTTCAAAGTCACGAGCGATTTGCATGAATACAAACTACACGGCAGTAATACTTTAGAAAACATCCCAGAAATGCAAATAGCTGATACTTAGCTCACGCACTCGGCGAGAAACTGCAATGCCAACCCACTGTTTAATATTCTCGGATTTAAAACGAAACCTGAGGAGCAAGCTTTCTAGGATTGGAGCTCTGTGTAATAGCAGATTCTCATAACGATACATCAGAAGTGAAGACTTCTATGATTGATATCGTTGTAATCATCGTACTCAAGTTTAGGCAACCACATCCAAAGAAACTTCCATTGTTTCGACAAAACACTGGTTGAGACAGCAACTTTTGTTGGAAGGAACGATAATATCTTCACCAACAAATCATCAGACAACTCACTTATTTGCGACATATTGTCACGGGTTTCGTTGGATAAAATCCCTAATCTAGGATCTCACCAAGAGAAAAGGCAAATACGTATTTGTTAGCACTGAGGTAGAAGGATCGCTTCGATCGAAGGACTGGATTTGATGGTTGTAAGTGAAGATGATATGATGATGAGACAGAGAAGAGAGATTGAAGCAGATTGTTTATGTTGATTTTTGCTTGATTGATTTCATCGTAACTAGCCAAAGGCATACAAATAGAATCCCTAATCTGAGTTGACCGTGTAGCGAACCAAACCGGTTTGATAATCCTGCCACAACATATCACAAAACCAAGATAGTACAGTATTACAATCGTCGATACTTTGGTTTTTCCGAACCAGGGGAAAAAAAAACTAAAGAGGAAAAAAATGAATACCGTGAGATACAAACAATGCCACACCTACACCGAGCAACAAGAGACAAAACCCTAGATAAGATCATGTGATTATAAATATCGACGCCTCTAGCAGAACCTTAGCTTGAGCAGGACTTCAATTACTTAGACCTATGATTGAATTAAACCCGTTAATATTAACCAGACCCGAATCAGGGTTGAAAAGAGGAGCTAGAGAGTAATTAATTTGCTGCAATGGAGATGGACAGAAGATGGAGGAACTAAGAATCAGCTGAGACCACTTGCTTGTTCTTCATCGTCCACATGGCTCTGCTTGTTGGACTCAAGGTACATTTTTTTTTGTCAATCTCCATGTTTCAGGGGATTTTCAACTGGGTAATTGCATTTTGTTTTCAGGGGATACAAAACTTTTAGCTGCAGTTTATGGACCTAAAGCAGGAACAAAGAAGTGTGCCTAAACCCAGCATGTGAAACACTTGCGTAGATGCAGGATTGAAATCCCTTAAAAGAATCTTGCCGCGTAGAATCTATATTTTCAAAGTTTACTACTCTATGTAATTGCTCATCAGTCGATATCTTTTTATGACCCTCTTCATCGTTAATAATAAAGCTCAAAACCTATACATTTTCTTGTTCGTTACTCTGTTGATCTCTGTTTTGACTTTTTGAGGTAAAAAATGGAAAAATAAAAGAAGGACGTCAACAGCAGGATTCGAACCTGCGCAGGCAGAGCCCAACAGATTTCGAGTCTGTCTCCTTAACCACTCGGACATATTGACTTTTATTCTCATTCTTAATATCTAATTTTAAATTGAAATTTTTTCGGTTTCCAATTGTTATCAACAAAGTTTTGTCCAATCATTAATAGAGAGTTTGTGGTATTAACTGAATTTGGTCAATCGGGATAATCGAACAAAACCAGTAAAATCAAAAGTAAAAAATCCATACAATTTTCATTTAACCAACTTAAAAAACTAAACCGTGTCGGTTATCAAAACCAGACCAGCTAATAAAATCCGAAATTGTGTTTGTAGAGATGTCTAGAAAAGAATCAGAGATCAGCTTTTCCAGGATACCTAGGGAAAGGAATAACGTCTCTGATGTTATCAATTCCTGTAGCGAAAAGAATCATACGCTCGAAGCCAAGTCCAAATCCACAATGCTTCACAGTTCCATAACGGCGCAAGTCAATGTACCACTTATATGGCTCAATTGGTAGACCCATCTCCTTGATCCTGTATATATAAAAAAAAAAACAGATTTTGCTTCATAAACGATCGCAAAAGACACCAAAGAAAGAGCAAAATATTTGAATATTGGTTTCATTTTCACGAACCTCTGTGTGATGACATCATATCGTTCTTCCCTTTGGCTTCCACCAATGAGTTCTCCAACCTGATTCATACAAAGAAAACAGATAACCAAAACAGCCAGTTGATGTGTGTTTTCCTTCAATTGATTGAATGGCACTATAAGAAGACTGGCGAGTTTTATTATTACCTTTGGAACGAGGACATCCATAGCAGCAACTGTCTTTCCATCATCGTTAAGTCTCATGTAAAAAGCTTTGATTCCTTTTGGGTAGTTATATACAATAACTGGCTTTTGAAACATAACCTCTGTCAAGTATCTGTAAGTGCAAAGACATGTTTGGTTAGCAATCATTTCTTGCAAGTGTTTAAAGTTGAGGAATGGTTTTTAATAAGAATTATCACAAACCTTTCATGCTCTGAGGCCAAGTCGATACCCCACTCCACATTGTTTTCAAATTTCTTTCCTTCAGCTACAGCTCTCTCAAGTAGCTCTATTGCTTCAGTGTATGTTATACGCCCAAACGGGGTTGAGGCAACCAATTGTAGCCTCTCAATGCATCCCCGGTCGAAATTCTTAGCCATAAGTTCCATGTCATCGTAACACTTCTCGAGCAACCACTTGCACATGTATTTCACATACGCTTCTGCGCAGTTCATGTCGTCCTACACAAATTTCAAAGAAGGTTTCTAAGATACTGCAGCTTTATATTGTAATTAAGAAGTGACAAAAGAATACCATATGTATATTACCTGTAGATCTGCAAAAGCAATTTCAGGCTCAACCATCCAGAACTCAGCTAGATGCCTTGTAGTGTGAGAGTTCTCTGCCCGGAAAGTAGGGCCAAACGTATACACACTGCTCAGAGCGCAAGCATAGGTCTCCACTTGTAACTGACCAGAAACTGTCAAGAAAGCTTGACGGCTAAAGAAATCATTAGAGTAATCAACTTTTCCATCTTTTTAGGTAGTCCAGGCTTAAGCTTTGACCTTTCTTCAATTTGAGCTAAATTCGCCTTTGCTAAAGTAAGTTCAGCAACAGGAGCAGTGGTTGCAGCATCGATTTCATCCTTGGTTGCTCCGGCAACTTTCAATTGCGCTTTCAATTCCGTTACAGCTGCACCTCTCTCCTTAACAATAAGCCTCGCCGCTTCAACATCAGCCTCGGTGGGTGGAGGGTTAACAATGAGTTCCTTCTCAACCTGCTCAGTGTGGTTGATCAAGGTTGTTACTTGGAACATTTCACCAGCACCTTCACAATCACTAGTCGTAATGATAGGAGTGTGAACGTAAAGAAAACTATGTTCTTGGAAGAAACTGTGTGTGGCGAAAGCAAGAGCATTACGGATTCTTGCAATTGCTGAGATCTGAAATCATAACAAATTATCACCATAAGCACACAAGTCTATGAAAGATACTTCACAAGTCAACTTATTCAGTGATACTAATCAAACATAGAGAGCATTCAAATCAATCACAGTGAAAGAAGTAAGAAGTATTTACCGAGTTAGTCCTGGAACGAAGATGAAGCATATCTCTGAGAAACTCAAGAGTCAACTTAGTCTTAGGAAGCGGATACTTATCCTCCACAGTTCCAACATCAATCACCTTCTCAACGCTAAGCTCAATCATCTGCTTATCTTTACCTTCCGGAGGAAGCTTCAAAACTCCATCAACAGTCACACAAGTTCCAGTCGCTACCAACTTAGAGAGATCATAAAGAGACGAATCAACCATAACCTGAAGATTCGCTGGACAAGATCCATCGTTCACCGCAAGGAAAGCAAATGCCCCTTTCCCTTGCTCTCTTCCGGTTTAACCCACCCTCCGATTCGAACTTTTTGACCGGCGAGACTAGCTCCGCCGTCAGGTCGACCTAGAATCGATTTAATCAGAACACGGTTAGAAAATTGGGCTTTCTGCACCGTGTCGTTACCCAATGCAACGGCGGCTAACTCGTTCGCTGGTGGCACAATCTCATCAGCCATTGTTTTTGATCTTCGGAATCTGAAGCACGAAATTTTGGGAGGCGTCGCGTTTGAGATAAAACCCTAAAAGAGGAGACTAGAGAGGGAGGTTTCAGAGTTGTTATTGAGATGTGAGATAAACCGTTGGATCTTTCGATTATAATACCAAAAGATTCCAAAGAATAAGATTGAGCCCTGATTGGTAACGGCTGTTACTTGTGGCTGTAAATGCTTTGACTGTAACGACTTTGCTGTAGAGATTTTTGCTGTAGAGACTTTTGCTGTTAAAACTTTAATGGCTGTTATTTTTCTCGTATGTTTTCATGAATATAAATTATGCTAAGAATAAATTTATGTGGCAACATAATAAATTTTATTTAAAAAATAAAAAATTTAAAATTAAAATACAAAAACTCATAAACAATAAATAGATAAATATTTTCAACAAATTAAAAAATATAAAAATATGACATAATTGATTATGTGTTATAATTGTTTTTGATGCAAAAATAATTATAAAAAATAGATCTCAAAATAACAAAAATAAAAAATCTATTTTTAATGAATTATAATATATTTGTGATAAATTATACATAGATTGAAAATGAATGTTTAATCATCATGGATAATAAGAAAGAGAAAAATAACAACAGTTTTATTATTATTTATTTTTTTACAGCAAAAAAAGTCTCTTATTTGTGACTTAAAAAATTTGTACCTACAAACTAAAAAAGTGGACAGATATACTTTTAAGACTTTTAAAAATAATAAAGCAGTAAAAGCATGATTGGTAAATATTTGGCTTTTAAGACTTTAAATTAATTTTAAAGTCTTAAAAGTCTCTCCCAATCAGAGCCGAATCTTTTGTTCAATGTTTTTAAACCCGACCCGGAAAGCAAACCGGAACACCTTCCGGGTTGCCGGGTTATCGGTCGACCCGGTCCGACCGCGGGTCAATAATTCACTCAATTTCATTATATACAATCATATATATATATATATATATATGTATTAAATTATATCTTGGTTTTATGAATATCAAAACAATTTTTTTCATATCTTATCATAATTAATCTTTGAACATTAATTATAAATTTCTAAACCTTATGATTTTGATTCAAAAAAATTTGACTAGCAGTAAAATATAATAGGAAAATCCTAATAAAAAAAAATGTTAGATGAACAAATTAAAAAAATGGTGACCGAAGAAATAGAAAAAAAGAACTGGACAGTATTCACTTTGTCCCACATCGATTGTATAGAGGAAGAAGTACGTGATTGCTTCACTATATAACTCAAAAAGAGAAATGCATTAGTCATAGATTAAGAATTACCAATTAGTCATTGGTTTTAACTCAAATCGCTGGGCCAACCGCCGGTTCAACCACTGGGTCAACCACCGGTTAGCCGAGTTTTCCCAGTTTCATCCGGTTTTTTTATTGTCCGGGTTTGAAGTGTAATCCGGACCGGAATACCTTCCGGTTAAACCGGTTCGACCGGCCGGTCCGGTCCGGGTTTCAAAACATTGCTTTTGTTTCGTATCTAAATTATTTATCTATAGTAATTAATAATTGGAGATTATTCCCTTTTAAAATTAATGAAAACGTTTTTTTTTCAAGGGCCATAACAGACGCCCATTAGCATAATCCCTACGAATAGGGAATAGGGAGTGGGATTCGATCTCTGATGTCATAGTGTCTTTATGCATTAAGGATTTATCTTTGAGCTGCACTAAAGTCATTTCACGGAAATGTTTTTTTTTAAATTACAGTTATTAATCATGATAGAACCTTAATTGTTTTCTGATGATTTGGATTCTTTAATGGAACAGGTTTAAGATGCATGGAAAACCAAACACCAAAGCCACCAAACCCTTTTGGAGCTCAAGAGCAAGTTTGAAACATTTCATATCGAATACATTGACAGCGTAAGCCACCAAACCATTTTGGTTTAGCTACTGATTTGTGATCTTCAATCATGTTTGGTTTTAAGAGTTTTCTTGCAAGCTAGCATCCAATACTTTTTGCATTGCATAATTTATCATTTTTATAAAAAACTAAAATGGTTAAACATTCAAACTAATTATGCTCTACTTAAAATATTTTTATTTTGAAAAAAAAAATACTTTTATCAAAAATAAGAATCCCAACTAGAGTTCTACCATTGGAGGGGAATAATTTAATTAACATTCTAAAAGTTATATAAATTAACTTAAAAAATAACTCCCAATGGAGATACCCTTATCATAGCGAGGTTGATGAAGAATTGAAGTTTTCACATGAGCAGCATGTTTGGAGATAAAACTCAAGAGATCTCTCTCTTCTAGGCTTCCCTTGTACCCTTTCAACTCGAAAGTTTTTAAACTCTTCAACAAAGATTTAGGAATAGAGCTCTCATCATTGTTGCTCCAGCTAACCGGTCCATCATACCCTCATATCTTAAATTTTCTGCCTGAAACTAAAAAGCAAATAAGAGTTAAAACTGCACCATATATTTGTCCTTTTACCGCAAAACTGTCAAAAAAAAAAAAAAGAAAGAAACGTACTTCGAGATTGAGATGGAGGACTTGTAGTTTAGGAGAATCTTTGAGTAATTGGACAAGGAACTTGGACCAATTATTCCTGTATATATATAGCTTCAAACTTTCAAGCTGATTGAAGGAAATAGCATCATAATACAGACTCTGCACACACACACATGACAAACAGATTTTAAACTCAAGAAAACGTAATTGAGAACTTGAAGTTGAGACTGATGGGAACATATATTACCTTGTTGACCTTGTTGAGCAATGTGAATGAAAGATGTTTGACACATGTGACTGATTTGAGAAACTTCACATCACCGATTTTTGCATATTCAAGCTTTGGCATATGCTCAACCAAGTGGGAGATATCACCACCTCTATCATCCATAAATATGAAATACCTCAACGAAGGGGTAACTATCACGCATCGATCAAAAGAATTGTCATAGGGCATATCTAAAAATAAACGCTTCAAGGTCGGGACAATGACAACTAAATCTCTCACATTGTCTTCATAGCATCGATCAATTGTTAGATCTTCCAGAACAGGGCAATGTGATAAAAGCAGTGGAAGAGATTCTTGATTTGAGTATCTCACACGTTGAAGTTGCAAAGTTTTCAAGGAAGGGAGACAAACCGTTGGAGGAACATCCACAAGAGTCTTGTGGCCGCTAAGTTTCAATGTCACCAGAGATTTGCAGGTATACAAACTACTGGGCAATGATACAGCAGCTTCAATTACTAAAGAATCTAAATGGATACTTAGCTCACGCACAAAGCGAGAGACTGCGATTCCAACCCACGATCTCAAATCATCAGGTCGAAGTATTCCATAATAAAAACCGATGCGCAAGCTTTCTATGATAGGAGCTCTGTTTAATGATATATTCTTGTCAATAAAATCCCGATGTCTTCGACATGGGTCCTTTAAACTATAGAAATCATCATACTCAAGTTTAGGCAACCACATCCAAAGAAACTTCCATTGTTTCGAGAACGCTGGTTGATACAGATTCTTTTGTTGGAAGAAACGTTAATATCTTCACCAGCAATTCATCAGGCAACTCACTGATTTTAGCCATATCTAGCTCCTGAGACGATCCGATATCCTGGGACTACAGGATCCATCATTGTCAGTGTAGATAGCCCAAAAGACTATCCAACCAATTGTAGCCTCTCGGATATCCGGGATCGAAATCCTTAATAAGTTCCATGTCATCCGCGGAGATCCGGATCCATAATTTTTCTTCGCTTCTGCAACAAACAAACCCTAGCAAACAACCACAAACTTAAATCTTTCTCAGACTTTTTTTAATTATCTTCCATTCGATGTACCTTTTGATTCTATTAATTACCAAGCAAAACTCGCTAGATCTTGTAGATCCGTCCAAATCTTGCCCAAATAGATCCATCGGCTTGAAAAACCATCAAAGCGCATACATCGTTTCCATTTTCTGTTATAACTGTCAAAAAGAAAGAAATCTGAGAAATAAGAGAGTAAGAAGTTAAAAGAACAAAGAGAGGTTTGATCAAAAAGAACAAAGCCTTTGCTAGAGGAAGAGAACGAGCAAGAAAAAGCATCAAAACAGATTAGGTTATTTTGTGTTTAGTGCACAATAGTTTTAGTTAGGCCCATTAATATTGTTAGGTCCACTAGTTTGGAGGGTAACAATGAGCTTAAAAACCCCATTTATTGATAAAGGTTGTTATTGGACATCCGGCTTCAAAATAACCACTATCCGGATAGGCCCGTGATCGTAAAGAAAAATTTTTGGGGAGGCTGGTTTAAGAAAAAATTTTAATGACTTGTGTTTTTAAAAATCTTCGCTAATCTCATAGCAATTATTTGAAAGAATTTTAAGTCAACTTATTCAGTGATAAGAGATTGTTTAGAAGTTATTTTAAATCAATCGATTTTTGTTTCTAATCTTGTAAATTTTCAGTTAATCTTCAAAATCTTTCATTCTGATGAGAGTTTTCAAGAGTCAACTTTGTTATGAAGAAATAATATAAAATCCTAACCAATATCAATCAAATTTGAATTCATTAACAATCTGATTCTTTTTGTTTTAATTGAATAACAAAAACTTTTCATGACTTTAAAGACTCTTAATCCAATAACACCAGATCAAGATTTTAGATAACTTTACAAATCCACAACCAATAACACCAAATTTTTAAAGAGTTTTAAAAGTCTTGATTTGACTTTTTGACCGGCAACTATATTTTACTATAATTTTAAAGTCATTAAAATTCTTTCTAAATCCTAAACCAATAACCCTAATATCCGTTCGCTTCCGTTACAACCGGATATCCATTGCTTTCGGATCGGATCCCGGATTCGATCCGATATCCGCGGATACCTGAGGATATCCCAGGCCTAGCCATATCTAAAGACCTTGAGTTTTTGAATTCATCCTAAGAAGAGAATCATCATTTACGAGATAGATTCTATTATTAGCAATAATGAGAACTTGCTGGGTTAAGGAATTCAACAGAGGAACAGAACAAAATCTTAGAAATTTCACAAAATCAAGATAAAGTTTTAGACGGGTACCCTATAATTCTCCCATCGTGTGATAAATATATATAGAATAGTCTTATTATTATTACAAAAATAATGAAAGTTTTTTAAAATATTTTCCAAAAATTTTGGGTGATTTGTTTTTTTTTTTTGTTTAATAACAATTTTAATGGATTCTCGAACTTGTGTTGATAATGGGCTTTATAAGCCCACTATATATCGGCTTACAATTTATTTATTGAGTTTAAGCCTAATAAAAGGCCCAATAGATCAACGTCAAGGGAATATATAAATTACACATTTGTTATCTAAAGAAACCCTAATTCCTGAGCTTACGCACTCACTCGATTCAGCTTCTTGCAGCCGTCGGTAACGGAAGAACAAAGAGAAGAAAAGCAAATCAATCATGGGTAAGATCCTTCGGGAGCTTCTTCATTTTGTTTTTTTTTCTTCTGCTGCGGGATCTGTTTAACGGTGAGTGTTTTTTTGTTAACGATTTACAGGAAAGGTTCACGGATCTTTGGCTCGTGCCGGTAAGGTGAGAGGACAAACACCTAAGGTTGCGAAGCAAGATAAGAAGAAGAAGCCAAGAGGTCGTGCTCACAAGCGTATGCAGCACAACCGTCGTTTCGTCACCGCCGGTAATTTTCCCGATCTCGCGATACTTTACTTTTTATTGATTATGACTCTTGCATTGTTGCGTAATTAATTAGCTAGAATTGCTTTAGGGAATTGGTAAATTTAGAAATGCTTTGTTGAAGCTATCATTTGTAAATGGATTTTGTAAAACAAATCATTTACACTTTGTTAAATTGATTTGTGCAGTTGTTGGTTTCGGAAAGAAGAGAGGACCTAACTCTTCTGAGAAATAGATTGGTAGAGAAGCTTGAAAAATATGCAAGAGATGTTTTGTGAAGCTTTTGTCTCTCACTGAACTTGTATGTTTTTGGTAGAGAAGCTTGAAAATCTATTTTGTAACTTTGGGAATCTTTGTTCTTCTTCGTTTAATTTCTTTTGGCAACTATTCTGTTTTGATTCTATGCTATGAAATACAGTTTTTTTAGTTATTGTTCTGGTCACAAATCTATCATAGCACAGCAATTGATGATATCTTCTTTGGATTTCAAATTATGCGACATTGTTTGACAAGAAATTTGCAAATAACATTCATTTCCGTGGTGTGACTTTTACTATTACTAAGAAAGATGAACGAGCCAATAACTGATGAGTTGAGTAAACAAGCTAGACAAATTCAGAGTTCGTCATGAAAGCCTGAGGCAGAATCTTTAGAAGCTTTCTCTTTGAGGTATTGTACAGCCATCGATGCATGGATTGCAGCACCATACGGAAGCACATCCTCGTTAATTCTATAGAGTGGTGAATGAGATGACGCATACCCTTTAGTCTCATCTTGCATTCCCAGGAAGGAGAAATGGCCTGGGATTACTTCTGCAAACTTTGAGAAGTCCTCTGATCCCATCAACGGTTGTGCTTCCTTAACAGCTTCTTGACCCAACAAGTCTCCGACAACCTTCTTGAATTGCTTGTATAAGTCCATGTCGTTCACTGTTGGTGGTAACGGTTCTTTGCCATTTGGTGTTAGATTCACAGATGCATTGCATCGATGGACGGTTGCTTGCTTGGTAATCACCTAGAATCAAAAGTTGAAACAGGGGATTGGTTCTATGGTAAAGTAAATACCACGAAAATCTTTTAATGCACAATCATGGATCGCGTCACCTCTTTGATTCTCTGTTGAAGCTGGCTAAACCCGGTAAAGGCTCGAAGAGTTCCTCCTATGGTGATTGAATCAGGGATGACATTAAACGCATTACCACCATTAACCTTGGACACTGTGACCACCTGTAAGGAAACACAAATGAGATCTCGAAAGCCAAGAGCAGGTATGAGATCAAAGAGTAAAAAAATGAAACCTTAGAATCCAAAGGATCAGTTTCACGTGAAACAATGTGTTGAAGACTGAGAACAATGCTTGAAGCTGCAACAACAGGATCTACCGTATGCTGAGGGATGGCAGCATGACCTCCTTTCCCAGTAATTACAGCTTCAAAGAATCCAGCTCCAGCAAGCAAGGGACCTGCACGTGAAGCAGCTTTGCCAAAGGAACTCGGTTGGTAAGATGTAACCCAAAAATAGCTTCGACGTTCTTCAACGCTCCTTCGTCTATCATCTTTTTGCTCCGCGTAAACCTTCCTCAGCTGGCTGAAAGATAAGCACCACAGTTCCCTAACAAAAGAAATGAAATGTATTAGGCCAATGCTACTCATGAAAGTATTTAAAAGGGTAAATACAGAAATGCATCAACCTGCAAATCGTGGCGATGTTCTTGAAGTATCTTAGCAGCACCAAGAAGCATAGCAACATGACCATCGTGTCCACAAGCGTGCATTTTACCAGATTTTTGCTCTTATGATCCCACTCAACAGCTTCCTGAGTTCAATAATCAAATCAAACAATATTTTAAACCTATCATTCAAACCTATGGTATTGGTGTATGTGTAATCAAACCTATGATCAAGGCATCAAGCAAGTAGTTTAATCCAATTCCATCAACATTTCTAACTAAAGAGGTATAATCAAACCTATGATCAAGCAAGCACCTAATCTAATCCATGTAAGAATCAATCGAATTCTAGTTCTATGGAATTCTACACCTGAATAGGCAAAGCATCCATATCAGCTCTCAGAGCGACGAACGGTGGTTCTCCAGAGCCAATATAACCGATAACACCGGTGATAGCTACGGGATACCTATACTTAACTCCGATAAGGTCAAGCTCCGACCTAATGAGTTTACTGGTTTCGAATTCTTCGTAACCAAGCTCAGGATTCTCGTGAATTTTCCTTCTGATTCTCACCATCCGATCGAAGACCTCCGGACTCTTGGCTAACTCGAGGTACTTCTTCGGGACTTGAGTCACATCTCCGGCGGTGATCCATGGTGATTCCGATGAAACACCGAGTAGAAGGAAAAGTAGTTGTAAAGTCAAACTGAAGAAGAGCACAACAAAATTATTCAGAGCCATGGATGAAAAAGGAAGATGACAAACAAACTCCGGATTTAATTGATGTGCACTGAAGTGAAGTGAGTCCACAAAATCCGATTTTAGTAGGCTATAAAGCCCATTTTGATGATGGAAAGGGCCTAAGTTTATCATCACAAGGTCCTTCTTCTTTGATTTTTTTTTTCTTTTTTTTTTCTAGCTCCGATTTTGTTATCTTCTTGTGACAAATATCCAAAAATATAATTTTCTTTTATTTTAACATTAATATTTTTATAAAGTAATTGGTTTTTGTTTGGTTTGTAATTAATTATTAATTTTGTGTTTATTTTCTTTGAGAATGGACTTTTTTTCTGGGCAATTTGGAATTTGTTTATTTTATTTCAATTATGTTTAGTTTTAAATATCTAAATATTTCCTCAAAATTTTTGAAATGATCAAAGAAGTAATAACCCATTACAATAATTAATAAATTATATTATTATTCATCTTTGTTTTATTGAATTTAAAAATATGTAAAGCATATACTGTCTCTGTTATTCAATTAGGAAATATTGTTTTGTGATGTAAGACCATGTTACAATAGATTCATGGTGAAATTTGTGATTGCAAGGTAGTTTAATATTTTCATGTCTTTTTACCACTTCTACATCAAGTTTCCTTGTAGTATTTGGATTGTGATCTTCGATTTCGAAAAAATGTTAGGTAGTTGGGGGTTGTCCGCTCCAAATGAGAAAATATATGTTTTTATCAATCTGTTAAATTATTGATTAAACATATCTGAGATTGTTTCTTCAATATCAAAAATTTTGGATCGAAACCACGATATAAAATTTTGTATTAATGTATATCATTTGGTTGTAGTATGTGGCCTTTGGAGAAAGAGATTGTATAGCTCATGTTACTTACTTGTCGATGTTGTCGTTTGATTTTGAGTAGGAGTTGGTTGTATTGCTTTATGTAATCTATTTGGGTTTTCTTGCTGAAATAAGATTTGATTTCTGAGTAATTTGTTTTTTTTTTTGTCATGCATTTGGTATACTTATTTATAGATGAATGTGATTATTTGTTACTGTAATTATATCCCATTTAGTTTTCATTATTCTTTGTATTAAATTTTAATTTTACCGTTGATTTCTTTTGTGTTGTTAATAATATTTATATATATTTAATTGTTATTATCATGTAATCAATTTGACCCTTCAAAACCTAGTGTCTAATTTAACCATTCAGTTTTGATTACGAAGCGAAAAACAAGCATGTTACTGTTCTATTATTAAGTTTGGTTTAGCTCTTATTCTATTAGTACAATTGAATATATTTTTTCATATGGTTTTACTTAGAAGGGTGTGTTTTGTTTTTTGTTTTTCATGTTTTTTTTGTTTATAAAATTTGTTTGTGTTATGGTTTTTAATATTGACTGTAATTATTATTTTTTTTATCTTACTTGATAGTGGGATTATTAGTTGTTATATATTTTTAGTATTTTATGGGTTGTATATTGTTTTGGCAAATATTATAATTTATTTTTCAATAAATCTAGTTTAACTGTATCAGTTTGTAGCTGGTGTAACATATGAATAATTTTATTGGCATGATTGTGAATTCAATTTTGTCCTCTTAATTCCAAGGACTATTGTAAACATAAATATATGTGAAACACATCCACTTTTTGTTAAGTCAAACTAATTTAGAGTTTAAGGAAAATAATCTTCCATTAAACCAAACCAAACCAAACTATGTATATTTTTTATTTAAAACAGTCCAAGGAATGAAAGAAATTCTAATATAACTTCAGAATTCAATTTTTTTATTTAACTAATTGAACTTATTTTAATGTTTTCAATGTAGAGAATCTTAGAAGAAATTTGTGTTTGCTTGACAAAAAAAAATTGTGTTAATGATTCATTTTATTTTTGTATAAATACACCCCGGTAACAGTTTTAACAAAATTATCTCTTCTAATATAATTAGTTTTGGTTTTTATTTAGAAATTGGTGGATTAAGAGAAACTTTTTCTTTTTGCAAATATGAGAAATAATTTTTTATTCTAGAACAGGTGTGAACTCCAGATGTGCCACGTGTTAAGCTCAAAAAATAAAGTGTTAGAAGGTAATTCTACTTGGTTGTGTTTGTTGAACAGGAAAAAAAAAAGATTGTGTTAATGTTTTATTCTCTTTTTGTATAAATACACTTGGGTAAAAGTTTTAGCTAAATTATTTATTCTAATATAAATAATTTTATTTTTATTTAAAAATTGGTGGATTTAGAGAAAATTTGTTTTTGCAAAATGAGAAGTAAAATTTTTTACAGGACATGTGTGAGCTCTAGATGTGTCACGTGTTAAGTTCAGAAAATAAAGTGTTAAAAGGTAATTCTACTTGTTTGTGTTAGTTGAACAAAAAAAAGAAAATTGTGTTAATGTTTTATTCTCTTATTGTATAAATACATTTGGGTAAAAGCTTTAACTAAATTATTTATTCTAATATAATTAATTTTGGTTTTCATTTTAGAAATTGGTGGATTAAGAGAAAATTTGCAAAAATGAGAAGTAAATATTTTTCTAAGGCAGGTTTCAGCTCCAGATTTGCCAAATATCAAGCTCAGAAATAAAGATTTAGTAGGTAATCCTACTTTATTATATAAGAAACAGAATATTTCAGATTCCAAGAATATTATAATTAAAAACCATAAAGTCTAAACTGAAAAGAATCTAAAAATAAATCAGTTATAACAAAACTGAAAATCCAAGTGTAATTAAAACTAACACTTGTAAACAGATTAGATGTTAGTGTATCTCTATATAGCTGGACATGACACATATCCTGGTTCTAAAAAGGAAACTAATGTGTAAGAAGTTGACCAATTTAAAAAAATTTCGTTAAGGAAGTTAATCTAGTATATACAATACTTGTTAACAAATAATATTAGTCAGATTTGATTTTAATTATGGATTCTGTTTGTTTTAGAGGGTGTGTGGATAAATATAATTGGTTGGCTAATTAAAGGTCAAAGATAATTGGGTAGATTTGTCTCTAATTATAGAGGTAAGAACTTATCGTCTCTTATCTTTTTCCTTAAAGCCATATCATCCATCTCTCACTACAAATACCCCTTTTGTGTCTCTAATTCATAGACATTCTCTCTTGGATCTTTTTGTTTTCACAGTTAATTCATCTTCTCTTTATTTTTTTACATTTTGAAGATGACTATCTCTGTCCAAACCCCTGTTTTTGGTAAACATATATTTATCTTCTTGTGATCATTCTTCAATTTCTTTGATTCTTGTTTTTTTAAATCTTGTTTAATCGTAAATTTAACAATTTTTCGTTTTTTTTTAAAGAATACGAGGACTCTACGACGAATAAAAAGACCGGAGAGATACAATTGGACAGCGGAATCCCAATGTCGAAGATATCATCTGATGATGAAGTGTTTTTGGCTCCTGAGATGAATGCATTTGGTCGTCAATTCAGGTTTTTTTTTTAGAAAGACGATAAGTTACGATCTTCAAAAATATCTAAAAGATTTGGATTTGATTTGATGTGAATTGTTTACAGAGACTACGCTGATACAAAGAGCGAGAGGCAGAAGGGAGTCGAACTTTTCTATAAAACACAACACACTAATCAAACTGTAGATTTTGTAAGATCTCTTCTATATTATCATTTCCGGTTTATTTGTTCTTGCATCGTTATTATGTTTGCATGGACGTGATTTATGAACTACTAATGCAACTAATATATTTCCTATAGCTTTTAAGCCAAAATATATACGATACAGATTTGAGTATTGTTGTTTTTAACATATATCTAACAATAATGTTAATTAATTAATTAATTTATTATACTTTTGCAGGTGAAGAAAATGAGAAGCGAATATGGCAAATTGGACAAGATGGTGATGAACATTTGGGAATGTTGTGAACTCCTTAACGAAGTGGTGGACGAGAGTGATCCTGACCTTGACGAACCACAAATTCAACATTTGCTTCAATCTGCGGAAGCAATCCGTAAAGATTATCCTAATGAGGATTGGCTCCATCTCACTGCTCTTATCCATGGTAATTAATTGTTATTTATTATGGCTATATAATTAAAGAACCTAAATGATCATATATATATGAAAATCCTTAAGAAAAATGCTAAAATGAACTCAATCCAGATCTTGGGAAGGTCCTGACTCTTCCACAGTTTGGAGAGCTTCCTCAATGGGCAGTTGTTGGTAAGTCTAATTTGTGATTTCTTAATTAGTAAACTTATAATTTTTTGAGTAACTTATGGATTCTCTATTATCCAAAACCTGCAGGTGACACATTCCCTGTTGGATGTGCATTCGATGAATCTAACGTACACCACAAGGTACATATTCGTAGTTAAAATCTAATTTCTTAAACAATTGATCTAGAGTTTCATATTATGTTCCTATTCATTTTATGCAGTACTTTATGGAAAACCCTGATATTAACAACCCAAAGTACAACACCAAAGTTGGGATCTATTCTGAAGGATGTGGACTAGAAAATGTTAATATGTCATGGGGACATGATGACTACATGTACATGGTAATTACACTATTTGATTCATAATTCATTAGATAATTTTTATAAAAATATTAAATATTAATTATGATATACAATGATTAGTTTACAATTCGTTAATTATATGTTAAACAGGTAGCCAAGGAGAATGGAAGCACCTTGCCATCCGCGGGACTGTTCATCATTCGATACCATTCATTTTATCGTAAGCTTCCTAATCTAATAAGATGATTATTAACGATCTTATATAATTTGAATGATTGATTAGCATTTAATTATATGTGATTAATATGAGTGTAGCATTGCACACGGCTGGAGCTTACACTCACCTTATGAATGAAGAAGACAAGGAAAACCTCAAATGGCTCCATGTTTTCAAGTAATTTATTTATTTTAAATTAAAATCTTAACTTAACTCCATGATAATTTTTTCCCCAGTGATCGAGTTTTAATCCTTAAATTTGTGTTTATTATATAGCAAGTACGATTTATACAGCAAGAGCAAAGTACAGGTCGATGTTGAGAAGGTTAAGCCGTACTACATGTCTCTTATCAAGAAAGTAAGAATTTTAAATTTATATTTTGACAGCATTGTGAACATTTTTTTGTATGTTGTTGTTTTGTTATCTTCAATCTAAAAAAAAACTTTTGTTTGGGATTTTTTTTTTCCAGTATTTCCCGGAAAATCTGAGGTGGTGATGATGCACCATAAATGGCGTTTAATTGATTAGTAGTCGATTAAGCAGCACCTGGAAAGCATTATTTGTCCAGCTGATAAAGTTATATTGTTGTTTTGTTATCTTCAAGCATTACATTAGCATTAGCTAATGTTGAAATCAACTATATTGTATTATGTCTGTCCTATTATTAATATATAAAAAAGTATTTTATCCTCTTATGTTTCAAAACTTCCGAGGTGTATCGTTTCTTCAATAAAACCAGCAAAAGAATGAATTACGATTAGATCCAAAACGCTTTTAACAGCACCAAATCATTAAGATTTAACTTTAAACCAAATTTCCTATTAAGTATTTTACTTATATTATTATACATTCACCTTTCTAATTTTCTTTGTATTATAAGTTATGTGTAAGTGTAAATGAAAACTACAATAACAAAAAACGTTACTAAGATTACTTTATTCATTCATTCAGATGTTAAAACTTGAAAGTGCAAAAAAGATTACAAAACTAATAAACATCATCTAAGAAGAAAACTAAAATTTGTGTTTTGTGTATGCCAACAAAAGGGCAAAATCGTCAGGGTAATAATTATTCCACTTTCGCCTAAAACGGCATCGTTTTCAGAAACCTCTGAGCAAAATACTGTATGAATATGTGCCATGCATGCCCTGAAACTTCACTTAGTGACCTCTTTAGTCACAGGAGGGATATCGACAGCTCCGTCGTCAAGAAGCGGCGTCTCTGGCATCTCTTTCTTCTCTTCAGATATATCCTTAGGCCCCAAGAAACTTGGCTGGTTCGTAGAAGACAATAGCCTCGCCCACATTCTATCCGTAATTACTACATTGTTCTGTTTCTCTGTTATCCTCTGCATCAGAAAGGACAAACAAACAAAAAAGCAATGACATGAGTCAGAACTTCTCACAAGTAATAGGACCAAAAGATCAGAGTTAGACAGGTATTAGTAACTTACGTAGTAAGGGATGTATGTTTGTCTTCCATTGACAAGACCACTGGTGTAGCCAGTGTAACCAGCCATTGCACCATGAACTGCGCTCTGAGCAAGAAGTGTACAGTAAACATTGTCTGATGCATTGCTTGGAACAGCCCGGATCATGTATGTAGGATCAATGTATTTGAGATTCATCACCATCTTAATCTTCTTGAAATAATCCTACAATAAGAGAGAGGGAAAAAACATCAAACACTATGATGAATTCTGTAATGGCATAAGAATCTCATGAAAGTAGTCTTACCTTGATGCTTTGTGCTAACCACAAACCGACATCTTTAAGAAGTTTGTTCCCAGAAGCATCCTTAAGAGTAGATTCCATACTTTTGGACATCAAATCTTGTCCTGCACCTTCAGCAAGAACAATCACCATGTGACCATGCTCCTTGAGACGTTTTTCTATGAACTCCAAGAGTCCACCTTCTCCTTCGAGGTAAAATGGTGACTCAGGAATCAAGCAACAATCAACATCTCTGCTGGCTAATGTAGCATACATCGCTATGAACCCTGTAAAAACAATCATCACCTAGCCTTAATCAGGAACAAGCTCAAAAAGGTTATAAGTTGTAATGCTTTCAATCAAGAACTTACCGCTGTAACGACCCATAAGCTTGACAAAACCGATACCATTCTCATTACTCTCGGCTTCAACATGTGCTGCGTTAATCGCTCGTTGAGCTTCCTCCACAGCAGTGTCAAACCCAAAAGATTTATCTATTACCGGAATATCGTTATCAATCGTTTTTGGAATTCCAACCACAGCAACTTTAAGTCCACGCCTTCTAATTTCCTACATGGTTATATACAATTTAGGTTCAGTTGTTGATTGTTAAAACTTATAACTATTATTTCTAATAGTATATCACAATAGCATTACCTCAAATATTACAGAAGCACCTCGCTGTGTTCCATCTCCTCCAATAATATAAACCTAAACGATGACGAAAACTACATCAAGAACAGGTGGATTAACTTTTTCTTCATACAAAGTTAAAAACAGTGGCTGTGTTTCTTCTCAAACCTGATTGATTCCTCGATCTTGAATGCTATCAACTATCTTTGTGGTATCGTGTCCACCTCTTGAAGTCCCGAGGATTGTTCCTCCTCGCTTATGGATATCATTCACAACTTTAGAGTTTAAGGGGATAGTATTCTTGGCGTAGAATCCTCTGTATCCACCCTGAAAGAGTTTTTCAAATGAGAATCATAAAGGACAATAGTTATGAAAACCAAACCGTAAAATGAAGAAACTAACAATGATTCACAAAACTCACATCAATTCCAAGAATTTTCTTTACTCCATACATGTACGATAAGCTGCTAACAATTTCTCTAATGACGGTATTGAGACCGGGACAGAGACCTCCACAAGTAACTATGCAAGCATGCACTTCATCAGACTCAAAGTAAACCCTCTGACGTGGACCAGCGCGTCTAAAATGGATTCCTCTTGGACCATCCTTGTGAACAACAACCTGAATAACAACAAGAGGAAAAGAAAAGAGAGCAGTTTTAATCCTCGCTTTGAGAAAAACATAATCAAACTAACATCACTTGTCTCTTGATGAAATTTACCTTCTCAGGAACACTATCGTCTGCATCAACAAAGTATTGCCTGATAAATTGAAGAAAGACAAATACATAAAACATTCAAATGTGAACAAAAACTAAGCAATCAAAACGTATGAAATAGGTAAAGATACACTTACTTAACCACTGAGTAAGCTGGATTGTCTTGCAATGGATTCGTATAAGTCTGCAAAAACATGGGAATAGAATAAAAAAAACCACTACACATACTCAAAAAAGTCAAAACTAAGAAACAGATCAAAGCTAAAGGTTCCTCCTTTAATTAACTAGAGCGATCACAGATTCGATATCTTTTGTGTAGATCGAGAAAAATATTAATCAAACCAAAATTAAGCAACAGAATCAAAAAGATCACAAGTGAACAACACATACAGGAAGATCAGGAAGGTAATCGATGAGATGAGGAACGTCTTGTAAAATATAACCACCAGGGCCGTTGACGATCTTAGGCTTGTTACTTGTCGGACTAGTCATAACGGAAGGAAGGAGACAATCAAATCAAATCAGATCAACAAACTTCTTCAATGGGTGACGAAAAAAATCCAATCTTTTGAAATGAATCAAACACGTTGATCCAATAAAAGGCAACCCGCTTTTGTAGGAGTGTAACAAAATGATTCAGATTAAACAAAAAATCAGAAGAGGTGAGAGAGAGAGAAGAGAGTGAGAGAGAAAGAAGAAAGTTGAAGCTTTTTGTTGGTTTAGATGAGGAATTTAATCGAACAGGTGGTGGGCATTTGAAGAAAGCTTAAGATATTAAAAAAAGAGAATAAAATTTGTTATATATACATATACACACATTTACATGTATGTATATGTTAAATTGGGTTACTGGAATCTCGTGTGTATATATAAAAAAGGTGATGATCAGATCACAGAGAATCGAACGTTGAAACTTGGAGAAGATGATTCACAGTTTCTTCTAGAACAAGACTTTTTTTTTTTTTTTTAAATTTCATTAAATTATAAGTTTCCTTTTATTGACATATTAATTTTTGGACCTTGCAAAACAAGTTCAGAATTTTTTTAAAAAATCTTATTTTTGTGAGAAGTCACTATTTCAGATCTTTTGGAATATTCCTGTTGTTTTAAAGAAGAATATTTTTAAAGAGAGAAAGACAAATCAAAATTGTGTATGTCGGCTGATCTCTTTTTTAATGTTTTGTGTATTAGTTTAATAGTGTTTCGTCGATTTGGAGATTGTTTTTGTTGTTGTCAAGCAACTATTTGCTGGTTATAAACTTATAATAGTATATTTGAAATGAAATAATAAGAGTTGACAATTAATTAGGTCATCTAATGTTATCAGATGACATACTTGCTTAGTTGTTTTACAATAGAAAACAATTGTATATATGTGATGACAAACAGCTTGCGTAATGCTAATTATGTAATGGGACAGAAACTAAACTAATGTGCATTTATTTGCAGCCTTGCAGGTCACTTTCGAATCAGAGAATCACAAATTCAAGTAGTAGTAGTGAAGTTGTATTAAAGATGGCCGTTATTTCCGTTTCTTTCATATGATTCGCTAATCTCCCGCAAATTAAAATTGAATAAAAATATATTAAAACGTTACACAGTATTTTGAGATCGATCTCCTGCTGCATACATCACCGTGAGGTCCATGACCGTGAGAGTGCCCCACACTGCCCACACACATAACGTAGGACATACCTATTGGGCCGGATATGAAATCAATTTTTTGAAAAAAACGTAAAAGAAAGAAGCTAACTTGGTCGATTGTGAAAGCCCAATAAGTATAAGTTACAGGTTGATGAAAAAAGAAAATGATTCACCACTTGGTTTTTCAGTGTGCAACACCGCCATAATATTGTAGTGTGTGAATGTGTGATCATATAATGTTTGAAAGATATTTTAAAATGTCTAGGCTTTTGATCATCAACTAGAATACAAAATATCTGATAGACAGCCGATTAATCCAAATACCATGGTTTATTTATTTATTTACTGCAGACTATGAATTCTTACGTCTATAAAAATCGTAACAAAAAATTAGAAGGAAAAACTAATTGATCTGAAAGCATTATAGTATAGCAGTTTGAGCAACAACTCTTATCAAATTTTAATATAGTACCCAAAAAAAAAATGTTCATATATATACAGCTAATATATATGTTTATTCTAGTATAACATACATTGTGTAGCCTTCTCACCGAATTTTTTATTTTTTTTTCTTTTTCCCTTTATACAAAGAAAAAGAGAAGAAAATGAAAATGAGAAACCTAAAATAGTAGTAATCATTAGATCAAAATAAATGATGACCGTCTGATCTGTTGTTCAAACAAATCTGCGGCTAGGCCCCATCCTCCCGACACCATCATTGGACCTACTACAGTGTGTAGAAACCGTTGTGTTCAAACGTCTAAAGAATATTACTGCATATATAGTTATATATTGCATATTTCAAATAATGTGAAAGAAAGTAAAAAAGAACAAGATTCTTAAAACATGTGTTTGTCCTATAATCCAAAGAGATTATCCTTAACTGCTTTTGTTTCCTATGTTCTTTTCCTATGTTCCTTCTTTATTTTAAACTAACAAATTTGCTTCTGCTAAATTAACCCGTAACTATATATGTTCAAAAAGTTTCGTGACCACAAAGGTTAAAGAAGGTTTACTAATTTTATACAGTATTCAATAATCCATGTAAGTAGAATAGTACTTACTATCAAATTTTACGTAGAGACATAATGAGAGGAAAACCTCAACAAAGTTGGGGAGGATTTGTATAATTATATGAATGGATCCTCTATTGATTATTTCTTTTTCTTTAGTTGATATATACATCTGTCAAAAAAACCCTTCCCAAAATTGTAGGAAACATGAGTACAATTCTCTTATTGTCACAAATTTACAAAGTTAAAAATATATTTAGAAAATTGATTCAATCATTCACCTATATATTTCGTTTTCAATATAACTCCATCGTTTATTTTAAACACACACAAAAATCAACTGATAAGAAAAACATACGAATTTATATAATCTAAGAAAGTTAGATTTCATCATCTCGAAAAATTATCATAATAGATCATATTAGAAGGCCTTAATTACATCTTTTAGTACTACAACTAAAACTTAAATCAGTATATATATCTTCACATTGCTAAAAAAATAAAGTGGTCGACATGGTCTGATATGTGTAAAATGTGTCATACAAATATAGTTTGCACAAAAAGCAACATATATGCATATTTTTGTACAACAACTCTACTTGCAGCTTGACAAAACAAAAGAAAAAGGCTACTGTATTATTCAGACCGCCTTAAATATGAACACAATAATACAGAATACGCTACACTTTACTTAACTTAAGACAGAAATAAATAGATAAAACAAAAAAGAAAAATAAATAAAAAGTTTGGTCAAGAGACTGTTGAGTCGCACAAAGACAAGAGAGAGAGTGAAACTAGGGTTTTAACCTTTTCAGTCTCAACTCCTTTTATTTCCTTTACTCTTCTTCTTCCTCATTTCTTCTTCATTTCTTTATCTACTTGACATAGAATTTTTCTGTACTTAAAGTCGTATCTACATGTGTTTCTGTGTCTCTTCTGGAACCAAAAGAGAGATAATAACAATAATTATAATTAAAAAGCACAACTATATATACTTATCTTAATATAAATCTCTCTTTACTATATATATTGAGATCACTCCCGTCTTTATCAAATTCTTCTTCCTCTCCCCTTTTCTAATCCAGTCGATCTCATGTAGATCTGGTAATCTTTATATTTGTTTTCACTTCATCTTTTCTTGTTTTTTTTTTTCTTTCTTTTGTCATATTTTTCAATTGTACGTATGTGATCATTAATCTCTAGCTATATGCATGTTAATGACATCATGCTCATCTTTCAGTTCTTTTCTTTTACCTTTTAATTTCGGTAGATCTCGTACTGACGTAAAAATCTGATAATCTTTATATTCATTTACTATCTTTTGTCTTCTTTTGGTTACGCTAGGAATTGTGTATCTCGGTCAATATCTTTGAAAGCTTATTTTTTTGTTATAAACTGCAGATCCTCATGCAATATCGAGATAAATCATTAAGCTATTGTTCTAAAGGAAATGAAGAATAGTAAATTTAACCTCATAGATTCAAAGCTCGAAGAACATCATCATCTTTGCGGATCAAAACATTGTCCTGGATGTGGTCGCATGATTCATGCTGCTACTAAACCAGTAATATATATTCCATTCCCATCTATATACATATTCCCAAGGATAAAAAATAAAGATATCATCCGTCACTTTTTTTCTTTTGTTCTTTCTTTAAACTTGGCCAGCGTTCTTTTGTTTTTTAGAATTGGGTTGGATTGCCGGCAGGAGTGAAGTTCGATCCGACAGATCAAGAACTTATAGAACATTTAGAAGCAAAAGTGAAGGGAAAAGACAAAAATGAGAAATGGTCATCGTCTCATCCACTAATCGATGAGTTTATTCCCACCATTGATGGAGAAGATGGGATATGCTACACTCATCCTCAGAAGCTTCCAGGTTCATATATCAATTTCGTTAGATATAAATAAGTCTTGAACTTAGCTCGATATCTATATGATCTGCATGGAACGATTTTTTTAAGTTAAGGAGATAATATATTTTGTGCTTTGTATACAAGCAATCTAATTAGTAACCACCACTCAACTCCATTAAATTTATTTATTTTCTTTTCTTTTATCCTAATATATATTATATAGTTTATTTATTAATTAATTAAAATTTAACGTAGTAGTGATTACCAAATTTTATGTATTTTACTACTAAATCAATAATCAATCTTTTATTAGTAATTTAGTATTAATCAATTAAATGGAGAAGTGATTTCTTTTGAAACATCCTATTCCTATATTGTATCGATATGATATGGTGTAAAAATAGAAACACAACTTTTCAACGAAAGTTCTTACGAAAACAAAAGAACTGATGCGATGCATCTTTATTTCTTTTGTTTGACGTCTTCTTAATATCTTTTTATAATTGGATAACTTCTTTAGTTCATACGTATTATATTTAAATTAAATATTACCAAAGTGCAACTTGAAGTAGTAGTATCGGGATCTTGGATAATATTTGGTGATCCAACTTTGGAAAACAAGTTTTCTCATAAATAATAGTATAACTTGCTCCTCTTACACTAATTTTAGAAATTCAATTCAAAATTATTTTTATTCTTTTTCTTGCAATTAGGAGTGACAAGAGATGGCTTGAGCAAACACTTCTTTCACAAGCCATCAAGAGCTTACACAACAGGAACAAGAAAACGACGCAAAATCATCCAAACAGATCACGACTCCGAGTTAACCGGTTCATCAGAAACCAGGTGGCACAAAACGGGAAAGACAAGACCTGTTATGGTCAACGGTCAACAAAGAGGATGCAAGAAGATATTAGTACTCTACACAAACTTCGGCAAGAATCGACGACCGGAGAAAACAAATTGGGTAATGCATCAATATCATTTGGGGATTAATGAAGAAGAGAGAGAAGGGGAGCTTGTAGTATCTAAGATCTTTTATCAGACACAACCTAGACAATGTGTAAGTAATATCCATTGGTCTGATCATCATGGTTCCAAGGAGGTGACTGGAGTTGGTGTCGGTGATGAGATCTCCGGCGTAGCTGCAGCGTTGCAGAGTCTTGGCTCCGGTGATGTCGTTTCTAGGATTAGGACGAATCCCTATACAAGAGGCTTTGATGAGGTATATATACAGTATCTACCATACTAAAAATAGATATATGGTATGATATATATTACTTTTTCTCTAATTTTACTATACATTTCTTCTCTAGCTAATGGAGCAATGCTCAACTTTTTACGTAAAAGAAATCGAATTTTATATTGTGGGAGTCTTAGTGCAAGTAAAGAGAGTTTAATTTAACAAACATTTTTTGTTGTTGGCAATTAACATGTATGTAATCAAGGGGACAGCCGAAGCTTCAAAGGGAAGAGAAAACCAGCGTGTGTCTGGCACGTGCGAGGAAGTACATGATGGGATCATAAGACCATCAACAACATCATCAATGTCATCTCATCATATGATTCATGATCATAATCAACATCATCAAATCGGAGATAGAAGAGGGTTTAACATATCATCATATCCAATGACCCCTACTATCACATCGCAACATGAGTCAATCTTCAATGTCACAAGTACTATGCCCTTTCAGGTAAATTAATTTTCCTTTAATAATCAAACCCGAAAAATTCATTCCTCCAAATAAGCTCAAATCTAGTAAAGTCAATGCACGCCAACGTGCATGAGATTATATATATAGTAGTGTTTCTTGTGGTCGTCTTGGACATTTAATCATAACCACTCATTTAAATAAAGACTAATGATTTTGGATCTACAGGCTCATGCAAAAAAGTAATTCATGCAATATATATCATAAGATCAATTCTTGTTCATATGTTCATATTTGTTGTATTATAACTCATGGCGCATAAAAAGTAGATTAGCTTGCAAAAGTAAAAAAAGCATAAATGGTTTTATAATATACATATTCAAACTACATACTGTAATACATATGTTCTTTTATTGCCATAACTCTTTGCTAGTGGGATGTACTGTTTTTTTTTTTTTTTTTTTTTTTTTTTTTCTTCACGTACTGTTTTTTTTTTGTTAGAAATGTTTAGTTACTAGTTAGTATTATGACATAAGAAAAGTGAGTATTCGTATATATAAAATGACAGCAGCAGCAATTGAGAGGTCGGTCGTCTGGTTCGGGATTAGAAGACCTAATAATGGGTTGTACCACAGCTACTTCCACAGAAGACGTAAGTTTCTAACCATCATGTGTATTTAATTAATTTGATACGTGATTGTTCTAACATAAGTTATGTGGTTATTGCATGGTGAATATTAATTAAATTCGCAGGAGCATTCAGAAGCAAACCCACCGCAAAATGCAGAGTGGTTAACGTTTCCACCCTACTGGTGAGACCAAAATCAAATTATATATAACACCAAAAAATTTGTACTATGAACAATTGTTAATCAATATTCAATAATTAATCAGCTGGACCGGCCACAATTTCAGGAACCAAGCCGGATCAGAGGGTCAAAACCAGAAATTTTAACAGAACCTCCTGACTAGCTTTTTGATCGATGCTGGAATTGCTGAGCTACGTATGACTGAGTAATCTCTGCCATTTACATTAGAGGTTGCGGCAAATGATGATTAACTCAAAGCAGATTGTAGTCTGTAGTTATATTCCTCAACAACCTAATATACACATGAAAATCACAATCATTTAGAAACAAAATCATAGACTCTGTATTAAATAACCACACACACACACACACAAAGATCATGTTTTGCAGCTTCATTATATGACTGTCTCATGGAATGAGGCGTATGTATCGATAAAGCTGACAAGTCTTTACCTTCCTCTGCGAAGGATGCAGTAAAACACGCGGTCTTATCGAGCGCACATGTTCATAAGCTGCAGCTACAGTCATACCCTTATGCTCAATCTGATAAAAAAAGAAGAGAAGAACATGTTAGTGAGAAGGGATTCATTAATGGACCAACGCAGTTTAATTCAACTGATAAGATTTTATAATCTATGGACATGCCAGATAGCAGAGAACAACGGTTGTACTTCTTCCGCGACCAGCTTTGCAATGAACATAAGTAGTTTTACCAAGCAAAGCATTCTCTGTTACATAAAAGGGAATACACATAGTAAACAACCGGACTAAATGCGAACAAGGGTAAAAGAGAGCACAGCATCACATCACACACTCACTGTGAATGAAGTTAACAGCTCGAGTTATGTCAGCAATCAAAGGAGCAAACAGGTAATCACGTGTTGGTATCACTAGATGCTCCATTTCATAAGCCTTTATAAACAATTTGAAAATCATCAAAATACTCCACAAACAGATTTTGAAACACACAAGACTTGAGGGGGGCATTGAGGAACCTACATTGTACAAAGAAGATGGTACCAAAGTCTCAAAAGGTTCATTAAGAGTGATTACGCCACCAACACCTAGATGTTTTAGTCTCGGAACATCCTTACGAAATGGAACAGCTCCCATCAGAAGATACTGAATACACACACACGAAACAAAACAAAAAAAGCTTTATGTATCAGATAAACGTCACAGAGACTCAAATTGAACAACTCAAAGATTTGAAGAAAGAGCTCAAATTTCAACAGTCTATTACATAACTACACAAACAGAAAAAATCCTGACTTTAAGATAGTCTGAAACATCTGACCTTAAACATCAAAATTGCTTCCTATTTCGGATAAACACATTCTAGTCAAATTCAGATTCCTATTTCTTCCTAATGCTATAAACTATAAAGTTATGTCCTTTGAATCTCATTAGCAAATTTTGGTAGAATCTGGAGTTAAAGACCTCATCGATTTGATCCCACCATCGGAACTGAGACTGGAGTTTGAAGCGGACGAGGTTGTACAACAGAGTTGGGTAAAACAGGATCCGACCACCAGCTCCGATTAGAGCTCTCTTTGCTTTATCGCCTTTAGAACCCATATTCTTCTTCTTCTTCTTCTTCCTCGAAACGTTGTCGTTTCTTGATGATCGCTGCTGCGTCTCGCCGTCATCTTCCTCCGTTTCATCGGTCATCGCCGGGAAGAAAACTATTTCAACGAATTATTTTGGTCAACGTTTTTATTTCATCTTAAATGTTCTTCAACGATATCAGACATATTTACAAAATCACCCCTCCTTTACAAAATAAAAACATATTAAGGCCCATTAAGACGCATTAAGGCCTACTTAATTATAATCGAAAAGGACAAAAGGGGAAAAAGAGATGTACTGGCACGTGTCAAGCATGTATTAATCTATATATTTACGAAAATGCCACTGCCACACACACACTCGTAGTTTCGACGCTATCTCTCTAGGAGTCTAGAACATTCCAATATAAACCACAAAGAAGAAGAAGAAGCAGAGCCTAGGAAGGGAGAAGAAAGAAGAAGATGTCGTGGCAGACTTACGTTGACGAACACTTGATGTGCGATGTTGAAGGCAACCGCCTCACCGCCGCTGCAATTCTCGGTCAAGACGGTAGCGTCTGGGCTCAGAGCACCAGTTTCCCTCAGGTTAGGGTTTATGTCTTTTTACCAAAGTGCGTTTTACTCTTTTTTGGTTAGATCTGTGTTGAAATTTACAACCTTTATTTGTTTAAGATTGAATTGGTATCACTAAGTGATCATATCAGCTCATGCGTTTGGATTTTTCTAGCTTTAGCTACTGAATCACCAAAATTCAACATTTTTTTCTGGTTTGGTTTTGGTTTTCTGATTCATATGTTCTTGAGGTTATAAAATTGCAAAAGATACAGTAGAAAAAGTTCGATTCACTTGTTTAAAGCTCTTTTAAATGGACTTTTGAAAATGGAGAACCTTTTTGTGTAGTTGAGTTTGGTTTTCTGAATTCACGTGTTCATGGGTTTTGTAGTTCTTCTAGATACTAGTTGTTTAAGTAATGCTGGTTATGTAGTTCGTTCTGATCTTCTGTATTGTTGTTGTTGTTTTAGTTGAAGCCAGAAGAAATCGAAGGCATCAACAAAGATTTTGCTGAACCTGGAACACTTGCTCCAACTGGATTGTTCCTTGGTGGCAACAAGTACATGGTAATCCAAGGAGAGCCAAATGCCGTCATTCGAGGAAAGAAGGTAACTAGAAATTTTGATTGTTGTCTGAGTTTGATGAACCTTTTTTCACTGGTATTTGTTTTTATTGAACTGGATGTTGCTTTTGTTTCCATTGTAGGGAGCTGGTGGTGTTACCATCAAGAAGACCACCCAAGCTTTGGTTTTTGGTATCTATGAAGAACCAATGGCTCCTGGACAATGCAATATGGTCGTGGAGAGGCTCGGTGACTACCTCATTGAATCAGGGCTCTGAAACCCCAAGCTGATGCTATATTCATGTTGCTGATGTAATATTCTAGTTGTGTCGTGAGAGAAAACTATATATATATATATCGAAGGTGATCGATCATTTGACTGTGTATTACCTACCATGTGATGGATCTTGGGGTTGTATGATTTCTATAACAATATGATATTCTCTCCATTTGTGGCTGAGTTGAGATTTTTAATGAATGGACAGTGAGTATGGTGCTTTTGCTATAGAGTTCATGAATGGTTGTGCAGATGGAGATTCTTGTGAATTTTAGTGAGGACGATTCAGAATATCAGATCACAAGACTATGGATACAATTGATTGATTTCAGACAAGTTTTCAGATAGAATGTCTGTACAACGATTTCACTGCAGGAAGAAAGACAAAATCACAGACGGTCACAATTTCTAAACCAAACTAAACTATTCTGGAACAGATTTAGCATTTTTACTCGCTACTGCTACATTCCTGCAAAAACACAGACTCAAATTTCTTCCAGATTCCGGGGTTACAGTTCCTGTGAATTCATAGTCTGCAAACTCAAGGAAACCGAGATCATGAGACACAGTTTAAAAATCCATCTGAGTAGTTTGTTTCCGCGTGAAGTTGAAGCAGAGGAGGTCAATGCAGTTGCATTTGTCGCCTTGGTTTTGTTCCTGCAGAAAGGTTTTAACAAATCAGTAAGAATATGTATGTGTTGTTCTTTACTTTGCAAATCTGAAACGACTATCTTTTATGACATACCCTCCTGCAGTTATGTATATGCATTTGTCATAACCTGTAACAACAATGAATCAGATTAAGAAGAATAAGATCAAGACTGTTGATTTGTGTTTTTGCAGAAGTACAAGCTGGAGGTTTTGTTCACTTACTAGGGTCTTTGTTGACCTTAACACCAGCTCCTCCAAAGCTACAAGCGACGTCTGTTGCTCTATTCTGCTGGAAATAGCTATTGAACACGAAAGAAGCATGAGAAACCAAATTATCTGGTTGGAAACAAGGCTGACTCGGTTGAATAGCCGTGCAATCAACATTTCCAGGACCACAAGCCCAATCCAAAGCACCTTTAAGATCTCTCTCTGAAGCTTTAGAAGAAGCAATGCACCAGCTATTACTATTCCCACTAGAGTTTGTACCACTCGAATTCGAGTGAAACCCGTTGCTCTTTCCCGTGAAATCCAACTGATAAACACTTGTCTGGTCAGGGTAGAACAATCCCCAGTTCCTCTCTGAATCTAAACCCGTTTTCCTATTCTCATTAAACAACGAGAATATATAAACGTTCATCGACTCTCCTGGCTTTGCAGGTGTGCCTTGGTCAGTAACCACATGGCGGATGATGTTTGAGTTATATGTCTCTGCATTGTCAGGAGACGCAGCAGCTTTCTCCTTTGGTGAACCTTTGGTTGGCCATCCAGTCTCAGTAACCATAATCTTGATTGTCCTGAAGTTTAAAGCCGTGAGAGCGTAATAGAGAGCATCAACTTGAGCATCAAACATGTTCTTGTAAAGCAAACCAGTGTTTGGGTCAATCACTTCAGAGGAAGACTCAAACAAGACATAATCCAAAGACACATTGTTTGGAGAATCTCTGTAAGCGTAGTAGGGATAAAGATCGATCATGAAAGGTGACTTATTCTCTGCAAGGAACTCAAGCATTGGTCTCAAGAAATAAGCGTAGCTGCTGTTGAATGCTCCAGCAGAAGGAGGGAAAGATCTAGAGAGAACACCGAGGGAAAGAGTCGTCGAAACCTTGATTCTTTTACTCAAACCGACTTTTCGAAGACCGGTTAACACGTTCTGCATAGCGGGGACAACGAAAGATGAAGCATTGATGTGTGGATCGTCAGTTGATTCAGCTCCAACGGTAATGTAAGTGATCTTGGTCGTTGGATAGTATGGTAAGACGCTGTTCTTGAGCCACGTGTCTACGTTTGCTTGAGATTGTGAGAAAGCGTTGAGGTCAGAGTTTGGAACACCAATCATAAGCTCGATGCTTGTGTTTCCAAATGCTTTGAGGACTTGGGAGTTGTAGTCATAGATTCTAACGTATTTGATGTTGTGCTGTTGAATCAGTTGAACAACTTTTGCCGGTGTTGGAAGGTCGTCGGCGCTTCTTCCGTAACAAACTCCGACCTTGCCACCGTAGCAACAGTCTACCAAAATTAGGGGGAAAATAAAAAAAGACAGAATCAAATGTCTAAAAAGCTCAAAATTGGAATGAGGGTTTCAAATTATTCAATTGTTATAGCTCCATGTACTTGTCTAGAAGTCTACAGTAGAGTATACAGAATCTATTTTAAGCAAGAATCGAAATTGGAAACCATTGGATGATACTTTTGCTGCTCAAATTTTGAGAACAAAGTCTCAGACAGCTCTTGAAGTGAATACTAGAGAGACAAAGAGATGAGTGAGAGAGAGAGACAAACCCAGAAGTAGAAGCAGAAGCAGAAGAGAAATGGAGAAGATGAGCTTGAAGTCTCTCGTCGTCATTGCTGAGTTTGAACACTTTGGTTTGCTTCCTTTCCTCGAAAGAAGGAAGTCTGGCAGCTTTCTCTTGCAAATTGAACAAATCTCGACAGACTCGTTTAGGCTCAGAGAACGAAATTTTTGTGGATTCAAGTTTTTAGGCTGTCAGCAGAAGAATCCATTTGATTTTAACTTTCATACTTTGGAGAAGATGAGCTTGAAGTCTCTCGTCGTCATTGCTTTATGCTTCCTTTCCTCGCTTTTATCTTCTGGCAGTTCGATTTTCTGAAATAAAGTTCGAATAAAGCTTCGTTTAAAGGACAGAGTGGGAAACTAATTTAGTTATTTTTTTTTTTTTCAGAAGTTGAACACTGTTGGTCGGGAACGAAGCGGGCCTCAGGCAGTACAATTAATTAGATTTGATAGAATTGTCTGGATTCCGCTAAGCTCTTTGAGAGATTCCATTATTATTCCAACTTTATTTTTTTTTTACTTTAGTCGCCCGTTATCTATGCGTTATTCTCAAAACACCCCATTTTAAAATTAAAATCGGTCCCATGGAATTTAATTTTTTGTTGAGCTTTTTGTATATGCTCTAAATAAAAAAATCAATTTGATCACAAAATACATATTTTGCTTCACAATTTATAAAGTGTGGGAGAAACATAATTTCAAACCGACAAAACAAAAAGTAATGAAAATTTGGTTTTATCAACAATCAAATAATTATATAATTCGGATCTCCAAAACAAAAGAAAAAACAAAAGCAATTAAGATTGTTATTATCGCCAGCTGTCAAACATACTAGAGATAACCAGTGGAATGGTTCTATTGTGGTGCACTTAATGGCCCGTATAATATATCTATAAATCTAAGCCCATTTAATACTTACAGCCCGTTTGATTTAACTCTAATTAGTATGATTTTGTTATTTTATTATTTTTTCCCGGTCTCACGCGTTCAAAATTAATAAGTCCGTTACGAATTACGATTGAAGAGTCGTCTTCTTCTTCTTCTCTCCACAACTATATTCAAATTGCTTATTCCCTTTACAAAACCCTAGAAAAGAAAGAGAGAGTGTGAGAGCGATAATCCCAAGAAAATTCAAAAATGGTGAAGATCAAATCGAACTTGAAGCAGCTTAAGCTCCTCTCCGTTCCAGCTCAAGAAACCCCAATCTCTTCCTTCTTGTAAGTTTTTTCGCGATTTCTCCTTTCTTTTTTTTGTACTTCGATCTAGGATTGTAAAACCTAAATCGATCGATTCGAATCATTAATTTTTCTGGGTTTGAATCGGTTTATTGAATTCGATTTGAAAAAAAAAACACAGGACTGCGAGTGGAACGTTTCACGATGGAGATTTTCTTCTGAATCAAAAGGGGCTTAGGTTGACGACAGATGAGAAGCAATCAAGGGTAATAATTTAAAACCCTAATCTTGTTTTATTGAGAAATCTCTCAATGGTTCAAGAGGATTAAGCAACTAAAAGGGGGTTTCTTGTGTGTTTCGTTATAGCCATCTGATAGCAAAGAGCTTGATTTCGAAATCACTGCTGAAGACTTAGAGACTGTGAAAGTCATTGGAAAAGGCAGTGGTGGAGTTGTTCAATTAGTTCGACATAAATGGGTTGGCAAGTTCTTTGCTATGAAGGTAAAGTTCTCTTATAATCTTGAGTTAATGAAAAGGTGGGAAGTAGGAAAGTTTAGTTCTTTTGATGATATGATCACTTGGTTAGGACTTAATGATTCACATATGGTGAATGAGGCGTTTGAGTATACAAGTACATTTTGGGGTTTGAGTTTGTTTGTTTTTGTGAATCACAGGTCATACAGATGAATATACAAGAAGAAATCCGTAAGCAAATTGTCCAGGAGCTAAAAATAAACCAAGCATCATCGCAATGTCCACATGTAGTTGTTTGCTACCATTCTTTCTATCACAATGGAGCCTTTTCACTTGTGCTTGAATACATGGATCGGGGATCTCTTGCTGATGTGATACGACAAGTGAAGACTATCCTTGAACCTTACCTTGCTGTTGTCTGTAAACAGGTACGAAGGAACTTCTTACAACCCATCAAATTGATTTCAAAAGTATTCTCATGGTTTGTCATTACTCTTTACTTATTTGATCCTTGTTAACAGGTTTTGCAAGGCCTTGTGTACCTTCACAACGAAAGACATGTCATACACAGAGACATTAAACCATCAAACCTTCTTGTAAACCATAAAGGGGAAGTGAAAATCTCAGATTTTGGTGTAAGTGCAAGTCTTGCTAGCTCCATGGGACAGAGGGACACATTTGTTGGAACCTACAACTATATGTCGGTAAGATATCATTTCCAATAATCATCTACATTACAAATTTCTTGATGCTGCAACATGCATAACGTCTCTTTTTCACTTCTTCACTTCACAGCCTGAGAGGATCAGTGGAAGCACATATGACTACAGCAGTGACATTTGGAGTTTGGGCATGTCAGTGTTAGAATGCGCAATAGGGAGATTCCCTTACTTAGAATCTGAAGATCAGCAAAACCCGCCAAGCTTTTATGAGCTATTGGCAGCAATCGTAGAGAATCCACCACCAACTGCTCCTTCTGATCAATTCTCACCTGAATTCTGCTCCTTTGTATCAGCCTGGCAAGTGGCAATTCATTATTTGCATCCTCATATACTCTAGACTGAAACACGCAAATAATTAAGGTTAATATGATTCTTCTTTACATTGATAACAGCATACAAAAAGATCCTCCAGCAAGAGCATCATCTTTGGACCTCTTGGTAAGTAGTTCCTACTCACCAATCCCTCCCTCTCTCTTTCTCTCAGTTTTGGTAATTAGTATTTGTGATGAAACATTCTAATATTTTTGTTCATGTTCTCAGAGTCATCCATTCATTAAAAAGTTTGAGGACAAGGATATTGATCTCGGGATACTTGTTGGCAGTCTGGAACCACCTGTTAACTATCTTAGATAAGTAATTCCTCTTCTTCTGCATTTTCATTTGGTATATGATATGATATGATATGATATGATAAGATACATGATATTGTGTAATGTGTCTCTAAAAGATTATCACTTGACGATGAAAGTTGGATGAGATTTTATTATTCATTGTGTTCTTCCTTTAATATGTGTAATATACAAGGTTTTTGTTTGTGATTAGATAGACTCAGTCAATTTAAAAAGTCATTTTCTCCCAAAAGTATGACATCTCATTGAGGCTAAATCAAAGGAAAAGAATATGCTATAGTCTTGACTTAAGAGATCCTATGATCCTATCTAAGCAGAATAGCATGTGGTGGAGATGAGTCATGGACACTCATTGGGTCCATACTCCAAAGACTCATTCATGTATATATCTTTTAGAATATATTATTTACCAGACTATGAATTCCATCTGTTTCATATTTACAGTATTAGTAGTTTTTAGGAAGTCCCTTCTAATTCTAAGTAAGGGAATCTTAGATGTAGAGTAAAAAAAAAAAAATATGTAAACAAAAACGGATCTGTTTTCACAGATTAAAGTAGATCCGGAGATTAGAAATCAAAACCCCACAAACACCAAAAGTAAAGTCAGGGAAAAATAGAAAAGAAGAAAGCTAAGACCCTCTGTTGTGTCTTCTAGAGACACACACACAAACACATGAAGAGTTTTTTTAGTCAAACACAAACTGACATTTCTCTGAAACTCTGTGCATAGACGTTATCTCCCTGAACCTGGTATCACATTGGTTTCTACATTTTGTAGAGAACGTCGCCTTCTTTAGACAAGGAGCGTTTGCTAGTATGTACCTAACCATATTCCTCTCATGCTTGGTGCCTGCGTATCCTCTCCATTTCAAAATCTTAAAATGCGTCGTTAAACATTCAGGAACAATTGTTGGGGTTTTCCAAAGGTTTTTCGGATAGTCCTTATTGACTTCATGTTTCTGACACGAAAAAAAATAAATAAGAAAACATTACGTGTGTTGGCTTAGTGCTATAGATCATCAAAACAAAACAAATAAAAAAAACTGAAACACAAAGATGTTTCAGTGATTCTGCAATATTTTATCATTCAAAACATTGAAGTTTTAATGTTCTTCTAACATACTACTATACTAGTAAAACATAAACATAAGTATACATAAAAGTTGCATTCAACATACCAACTTAAGAGTAAGAGATCGAAGTTTGGGAGCGTCACTGAGCATACAAGCAAGTAGATTCTGCCATCCAGCAGAACATGTACATAACTGTAGATGTCGAAGAGAGGAGAGTTTTGTGCCTATAGGATATGGAGTCTGCAATTATATAAAGTGTTATGCTAATTTCAGTAATGAGAATTAAAAAAAAAAAAACATAAAAGGAGATATATTGACATTATTAATTGGAGTAAGAAAGTTTTAATACCTTTGAAGTTAGAGAACAAAGAGAAAGATGTTTGATTGAGGTAAGACACCCTATGAACTTCTCAGACTGGTCACATGTAACCACCATATTCGCTTTGGTCACCTCAGGCATAGGTTCAAACGTTATGAAGTTGCTGAATGCATCCTTGATATTCAAATACGTCAAAGAAGGAGCATTTATTGAAAAGCCACGACTCTGTCCAGCGTTGGTGCGCTTTGTCCTTTCCCTGTTTATGATAGACAAGCTCCTCAAAGTAGGCACATTGATAGTGTATCTCATCACATTTTCATCATCTTCTTTCTTGTTTACAACCAAATTTTCAAGAACGGGGCAAATCTTTAAAAGACTTGGAATAGATTTACCCACTGCCGGAACAGATAAAAGTTTCAGAGTTTTGAGTGATGGCAAACGAAACCAACGAGGGACAACCTTGATAATCAAATTATGAAGTACCAATTCTTTTAAGGTTCTGCATGTAGTCAAGCAACACGGCAAATATAGGGTTTTGCCAGACAAGTCGATCCTCAGCTTTTTCACAGACCGATTAACAGCGACTTGAACACAGAAGTTGATTTCTGTAGCCGAATAGTTTTGTCTCTTTCCAAGCTTTATATGCAAGCTCTCTAGAGTTGGCGCATCGTTAGACGACATCAAAGATCCATATACAAAACTCATGGAGTTCCTAAAAATACTGGTCGATTCATCACTAAACATGACATTCGGCTCCAGTATCCTAGCACCCTCCCAGTATTTTGATATGAAACGTGTTGCTAAAGTCTCGTTAAACAACGGAAGCATCGAGAATATTTTCAAGATCAATTCTTCTGGCAAATCACTGAGTTCATGTTTCTCCACTTCTTTTTCCTTATTCTTCTGGCAGAGTCTTCTCCTTTTCTTTTTCTGGCAGTTCTCCATTGTTCTGGTGATTTTTTCTCTCAACTTTGGGACGTGCGTGCGAAGGAAGAAGACAAGCTAGGAAAGAACCCTAGTCAAATTGGGTTTTATGCACGATTTAAAAAAAAAAAAAATTTACTATATATGTATGTTTAAGGATATATATATATATATATATATACTATATATGTATGTTTAAGGATATATATATACTAGGTGATACCCCATGCTACAGCACGGGATTATTTATTTTGTTAGTTTTTTATTTTGACGTATTTATTTGTTTATATAGCGTTTATTTGTATATTTGGGGTTATATAGTAAATTAGAAATCTTAATAGAGTAAGTAGTTTGTAGAAGGTAGCTTTTCAGGGAAACAGACACACCGCGATATTAGTTTTGTAAGAAAATAGACACTCTGCAATATCGGATAGTAGTTTTGTAAAAAAATATATACACTGCAATATCGGATAGTAGTTTTGTAAGAAGATGAGTTTTTCTTTATTTTGGTTTGTTGTTAAAAGAGGAGAAGTTGCTTGTTAAATTTTAGTCTGAGATTTTTCGATGGTTAGGAAATCATTGTATTTATAGTGAGATTAGGTATATTTAGGTTATTATTTAGAAGTTAATATTTGATATATCAAATCTAAGCAAAATTGTAAAAAACCCAATTTAATTTATAGTTTGATAAAAATACATGTTTTAACAGGTTTAACTAACTTTTTATATATTTTAAAAATTTTAAGAGTAAAATATTAATATTACTTAAAAATTTTATAGCTTTTAAATATCTTATTATATAAAGTTGGGTTTTGAAAGTTAGTCATTTATAAGATTTTGACATGTGTCAAATTATTAATCTCAGATTTTGACATGTGCAATATTTTGATTACAACAAAAACAAAATATTTTGTTTTAAAACTATTAATAATATAAAAAGATAATTATCAAAAATTATAGAATTTATTAAAAATTACAAAGTTTTAAAAAATAACTATAAGGAGATTATATAATATATATATATATATATATAAAACAAACTATTAATAATGTAAAAAGATAATTATCAAAAATTACAGAATTTATTAAAAATTACAAAGTTTTAAAAAATAACTATAAGGAGATTATATAATATATATATATATATATTTCATAAAATTTGAAATTACAATATTATGTAATTATTTTTTCTGTTAAATGTCTTAAGAGAACTTCATGATGAGTGACCTTCATGGAAGTGATTGTCGGAACTGTGCGAGTGAGAACAAAACACAGAAAAATATCATTTGTTGATTTGTAGGATTGGTAAACAAGTTTTTAAAGCCTCCCAGACGTAATAAACCGGCCATTGAATATAGGTGGGTCCACGGGTTGGGAATAGATGTAGGGCCCACTTAGAAAGGTAGGCCCATGGACTGAGAGTAGACATGGGCTCACTAAGAAAGGTGATGGTTAAGGTGTTACATAGACAGACTACATCATGGTGTGTTAAAGACACTTGCATATTTACATTGAAAAATTTAACATTAGTTACTATCAAAAGATTTTGTGATGTTAGAAAAAAGTTTTTACTTTCGTTGGTTGTCGGAGCAAGCCATTTTGAGATAGAAAAAAGTTGATCACGAATATATTGGAAAATTTAACATTAGTTATTATCAAAATATTTTGTGACGTTAGAAAAAAGTTTTTACTTTCATTGGTTGTCAGAGCAAGCCATTTTAAGAGAGCCAAAAGACGTGAACATGTTCTCTCCATACATGAGAAGGCAGAACCGAAGTTCTCTCTATGGTGGAGAAGGTTGTACAGAAGGTTATTTTCTCAGGAGAGGAAGGTGGAGGAGGTTTGACACAAGGTTATTTTCCCAAGGGAGGAAGGCGGAGCTAAGGTTCTTACCATGGTGGAGGAGGGTTGGACGCAAGGTTCTCTCCATAAGGGATGAAGGCGGAGCCGAGGTTTTCTCCATGGTGGTCAGACATTATTTTGATGATACATCATTGATTAATATATTATGTAATATATCTTTTATACAAAATATTTTTTGAGCCAACAATTTTTGTAATTAAAAAACTATATAGAAGTGAAAGTAAAATAGTTTGCTTAATGCGTTCATATAGACATTTTCTAGATGGTGATAAAGAATATATTTGTAACATAGAGTATATTTAGGTGTAAGAAAATACACTTTTAATAGTAACATACATAAAAGATTTGTAAATGGATATAAATCAGTGTATCATAACAAATATAAAATTTTATAAATAACTTACAAAAAATTTAAATATGTTTTTGTTAAATTTAATTTATTTATAAAACTTTAAACCCGCACATCGTCCGGGTCCTCATCTAGTATTGTAATATTTTAAACTTTCGACGGAGTTCAAATATTTATAATAATTTAAACATTCCATAAAAATTTAAATATTTATAATATCTTGAACTTTTTTTAAAAACGTAAATATATTATAATATGTTTACTTTTAAAAGTTTAAATATGCTCAAATATAGAACCAAATTAAACTGTTAAATTTGGATACCTGATAAATCAAGCTTTCTGCTCATTTGTACTCAAAACATATGACTCATATATTTATATTGATTACCAACCATATTCCAAAATATTTAGTCCATGTGGGATATCAATACACATTTTCTATAAATTAGTTTACAACTTTACATATATATAATTTCTGCATTTTTTATTCTTTCCATCTATACTACTCATAATTAATTACTATAATTTCGTTAAGGAAATTTTTAAAATCTAAACTCAATGATGATTTGTTTTTATTTAATTGTATTAAGTTGATTTGTTGTTTTCATAAATTTCTCACAATATAAAAGCAAATCAAATAAGTTTACATATATATAGATTTTCGTATTTAATATATTGATTATTTTGGAAGCAACAAAATCACAATTGATAAGTATTAAAGATTTCTCATTATTATTAATATTCGTAATAATTATAGGAATTAAGTATGGTATTAGTTAATATTTAATATTATTGAAGCCATTAAATACTCTGATACCAATTTCTTTATTTTTAGGGATTATACATTCTGTTTGGCTGTGTATTTAACTATTCTTGAATCAAATAATATACATGATCCGAAAATTATTAATCTGGAGTACAAACAGATCCGCAAATTTTTTTTTCTTCTATTTTCGGGTCAGAGAGGATCCGTGTCCCGATCCGGTTGGTTTTAAGTGATCGACCCAAGGGTATAATTATCTTTTAGCCAATTCGAAACTATAGGTTAATTTAATTAAATCAAGTGATTCTCTAATCATTTTTAATGAAAAACGTACCAAAACAAAGTTATGGTCCAATTTGAGTCTAGTGAGTACTTCAGCTTTAATAGTATAGATATTAATTATATTGTCGGAACTATTAAAAATTAATTTATTACTTTTTATTTTGTGATTCGATAATAATTCATGCTATTTATTATCAAAGTTTTGAATTAAAATACGATTATCAATAATAGTAGAAAAAAGATAATCAATAAAAGTTAGTTTTTTTTTTTTTTTTTTTTTTTCCGCAAAAGATACTTTGTATTTATTAAATTTGGTCAATACAAAGTGTTTCTTGGAGCCATGATGGCTTAGTTACAGAATCAGCATAGTAATCATTTACAATACAGCCAAACTTTGCTAAATTATGAGCTACAGAGTTACAATTTCTCTTGGTAAAAACAAAACAGATACGATTGAATTTTTTAGCCCAATGTTCAACATCCTGTAGAAACATAGTAATCGAAGCAGTTTTAATTTTTCCATTTAAATTATTGATCAGTACTTCACAATCTCCTTCAAAGATGATAGAAGTATAGCCTCGTATCCATGACTGTTGCATAGAAAATATGAGAGCCTTTGTTTCTGCCTCCAATGCTGAATTTGTTCTATCCAATTTTGCTGCTCCCCATCCAAGAGGTGTACCTATATTATTTCGAATTATCCAACCCCCAGTGACTAGATGAGTCTGATCGTCATATCCTGCGTCAAAATTACATTTGACCGTAGTGCCAGGAGGAGCAGACTATGATTGTTGATTCGCCTGTCGATTTAGCGGCAACTCATTTGATTTAGGCTTTGATATATTTAACCAGTCTTTGACTTCAGCCTTTGCTACGAGGATAGTTGTGGTTGGACTCTCCCGGAAACCATTAAAGACTAAGTTGTTTCTGGCCTTCCAGATTCGCCATAATAACCATATTGGAAGCATGGAGTCAAGGTGAGAGGAACTATGTTGCAATGACTTTGAAATTATATTGGAAATGTTTTCCTCCACATCAGTATTAAAGAAATTGTTGTTAAGCAGATTGTAATTCGACATTCGCCAAGTCATCAAAGCAAAAGGACAAGTAAATAGAGCATGTAGAATTGTTTCTTCCTCCTGTTGACATCTCTGACATAATGGATCAATATTCATACCTCGGGTTCTAAGTCTAGATGTGGTTGGTAATGCTTGAGAGATAATACGCCATAAGAAATGTTTTAACTTTGGGACAATCGGAAGTTTCCAGATTCTGTTTTTTAAAACTATCGAACCATGAGGGGGTTGTTGTTGTGGAACATCATCTGTTGGATCATGAGTAAGTAGCCAGTACCCTGATTTAACAGTATACTCTCCTGAGTTTGTGTAGCTCCATATGAGTTTATCAGCAGTGTCAGACATTGCCAGATGAATTCTAGTTATAGCATTTGTATCTTCGTTTGGGAAACAATGTGTTAATTTATCCAAGTCCCAGAAGCGATGATGGTTATGTTGGAGAATGAAATTTGATACCGTAAATTTTTTCTGGTCTAAAGAATCTGATATCGGTCTAGGAGGGTGAGTATCAATGACATTGTCTACGCCTATCCGGATTGAATCGCCATTACCAACTAAATATCGTGATCCTTTTTTTTAATTTTGATTTGACGTAGGGAAAAAGTCTTTTTTTTTTGTCAACAGTCTTATTTTAACTTTATTACTGAATTGTAATTTCCTTTTTTCAATTTTATTTTTTCCATGTCCTAATTATTATTATTATTATTATTATTATTATTATTATATATAAAGGCGAATTCAACTACATTTCTATTTTTATTCTATTTTTACTTGGACTAGAGATCCCGACCTGAAATATTCCGAATCCATACTATTTTTTTTTTTGACAAACCATCAGTACTAATTAAAATGTTTTTTCACAGTAAAATAAAAATACGGTAATCATAATATCCTTTTGTCCTCAGATACTAAGTCTGTGTTTTCAATTTCATATACCAAAAAAAAAAAGTGTACATACATTATTCTTTAAGTAGTATTATCCACTCTACGTTATTCTTTTAATTTGTAAGATACAAGAGGTTTTGGTTATATAAGTGATTCAATAGATTCAGTCAATTTCAAAACTGATTATTATTTTTCCGAAATTATGACATGTCGTGAAGGCCAAATCAAAAGGATAAGAATAAACTATAGTATTGACATGAGAGATCATACTTGTGGTGGAGACGAGTCACGGACACTATGGATCCATACTTGATACTCCAAAGACCCATTCATGTATTTATTCGAATAAAAGTCAAATAAATATTTATTTACCAATAGAATAATGATCACTGTCTCATTGATCAACAACAGTGACAATTCTTACATTTAGTTTAAGTTTTAGTTTACATTTAGTTTTTATTTTCATGGATATACGAAATCCATGAAAAGTATTAAATCATAAATGTTGTGTAACAACGATTTGGTTTAACAGGACTCTCGATTCTCTCTCTCTCTAACTGCCTGGTTCTGAGCGTTTTCTTTCCGATTCAATTTGGCCGGTGGCCGATGCATTTTTTGTGTCGGTACCGTGCCCTGTTTTCTTATTTGTAATGATGTATCTACATATGTTTTTTCATCTTTTTCAATTCGGACCGGTTTTTAATCTTTTCTCTAGTTTGTCTTCGGTCCATCCTTATAAAAATTGAGTGATTCTGTTTGTCTTGAGTGCGATGGTGGTTTCCTTGTAACGTCAGCGGTGTTGACACATATCCACGGTGGCTTCCTCAACCGCCATCGTTGGTGGAGTCTCATAGTGACTATTCGTGATGATGATTTGCAATGGTGGCTATTCCCATATCATTCAAGCGTGGTCGTTCACTGGTTTGTTGAGTATGGAATCCCAGAATCACTATGGTAGATAATTTATCTACCAATGGGAATCGTAAGTTGAAGGCTAAGAAGACTGTGGATAAAACTCGATATTGGAGTGAAGATTGAAGTCTGTGATTTATATTAGTACTAGTAATTATTATTATCAATTTATGTATCTCTTCGGTAGAGTTTGGTTCCGGCGAATGATCATCTGCAGATTCTTCTGCCGGTTGGTGTTTTAAACGATTGCGAAGTGAAGTTTGGTATTTTCATAGTTGGATGATAGCCAAGAATCGCAACGACTTGGAGAGGACTTGGGTTCAAGCACGAAGAAGGAAAATAGCAGATTTGATTATCTGCTAGCGAGTAAGTTCTTCTAGACAAGAAGCATCGTTAAATTCACTTCTTTTGTTGTATCGTTTCTTATTTATGTTCACAAATGTATCTTTATATGGATCATTTCTCTGTAATTTTGTAAACTCTTCTTCGAAGTAAATGAAAGTAGATGTTAAAAAAAAAAAATGTTGTGTAATTTATTCAAAAAAAAAACTCAAAAAAGGAATCCGGAAATTAATTAGAAAGAAGAAAAAACCAAAAATAAATTCAAAGAAAAGGAAAAAAGAAAGCTAAAATCCTTTGTGTCTTATAGATAGAGACGCATACACCATTACATTAAGAGTTTAGTACAACACAAGTTGTTTTTGGTATCAATGTTAAGTTGTCAAACGTAAGTTGACATGTCTTTGAAACTCTGTCCATAGACTCTAACTTCCCCAACATGCGAATGCGTTGATATTTGCTTTTACTTCCTGTTGAGAATGTCGCCGTCTTTAGACAAGTAGCGTGTGCTAGTATGTATCCAGCCACGTTCCTCTCTTGCTCTGTTCCTTCGTATTGACTCCATTCCAAGGTCTCGAGATGCTCCGATAAACATTTAGGAACAACTGCTGGTTCTTCCCAAAGGGTCATCGGATCATTGTAACTGAAATTATGTTCCTGAGACGAAAAGATGAAACTTGCTTTACGCGGGACTATGTTCATCTGATCATTGTAACGGGCACTAGTTATATAAAACTGTTCATCTAAACATACCGACTTAAGCTTGAGAGACCGAAGATTTGGAGCGTCATTGAGCATACAAGCAAGTAGATCCGCCCATCCCGCAGCACATGTACATAGCTCTAGATGTTTAAGAGAGGAGAAGGAAGTGTCTTTAGGATATGGAGTCTGCAATTAAAGTATATATATGAGTTACTAAAATGAGAATAACAAAACATAAAAGGAGAAATCTTGACATTATTGGAGAGAGTTCTTTTTTTACCTTTGACGTTAAAGAACAAAAAGTAAGATGTTGGACTGAGGGTAGAGATCCTATGAAGTTCTCAGATTGGTCACAAATAACCTCGATATCCGCTTTGATCACCTCAGGCATAAATTCAAACTTTAGAGAGTTACTACATGTATCCTTAAAGCTCAAATAATGTAAAGAAGGAGCCTTTATCACAAACCCATGACATTTCTCAACATATGTGTGTTTCCCACGTTTCCCTTTCGAGTTGTCGATAGATGCTAACTTCTTGTTAGATAAGCTCTTGATAGATACGCTCTTGATAGATAAGCTCCTCAAAGTAGGCACATCGATATTGGATATCATCACATTCTCATTGGTTTCGCTTAAAATCAAACATTCGAGAACAGGACACCCTGTTAAAAGACTTGCAAGAGTTACGCCGCCCAAGAGCCTAACCGAGATAAGGTGCAGAGTATTGAGTGATGGCAAATGGAACCTTTGCGGAACAACCTGGATACCTAGTCCACGGAGTATCAATTTTTTTAGGGTTCCGCAAGCACTCAAAGTAGGCACATTCATATTGAAGACTTCTGTGCTGGTTTGGTCTACGACCAAATGTTCAAGAAGAGGGCAAATTTGTAAGAGACTTGCAACATGTATGTCGGCAGAGAACTTAACCGATAAAAGGTGTAGAGTTTGGAGTGATGGCAAACAATAGGGAACAACATCGATACATAATTCACTAAGTATCAATGTTTTTAGGGTTCCCCAAACACTCACAGTAAGCACATTTTTATCGAAGACTTTGGTTTGGTGTACAACCAAATATTCAAGAACCGGACAGATTTGTAGAAGACTTGCAACAGATTGGTCCCCCGAGAACTTAACCGATAAAAGCTGTAGAGTTTTGAGTGATGGCAAACAAAACGATTGGTGGAAACCCTCGATACTTGGTTCACAAAGTATCAGTGTTTCTAGGGTTTTGCAAGTACTCAAGCAACTTGGTAATTTTAGGGTTTTGCCAGACAAGTCGAATCTTACCACTCTCACAGATCGATCAACGGCGGCTTGAACCAAATGATTGATGATTGAAGCCAAATAGTTTCGGCTAAGCTTGAGATGCAGTCTCTGTAGAGTTTGATTCTCTAAGAGCATGTGCATCGGTCGTATTTTCGACCGTCCTAAGGTTTTAAAACATTTGATTTAAATCAAAAATCAATTTTAATCATGGAACCGTTCCCACAATTGGGACGTATTTTCCATCGTCCCTGTGGACACGTGGCTCGTTCTTGTTGTTTCTGTAGGATGAGACCAAAAAAAATCTCTGGATCGGGTTTATTTTTTCCCGAGTCTCTCTCTCTCCTATCTCTCTCGACGGCGATTCGTTTGGAGATCTGCTGCTTCATCTCGCGAAGGATCTGCTGCTTCATCTCGAGAGAAATCAGGCGGTTCCAATTGAAAGAGGTTCGTGTTCCAACAAATCACACAAATCAGTTTTTCACACAAATCACACAAATCAGTTCTTCACCGTTCTTCACACAAATCAGTTCTTCACACAAATCACACAAATCAGTTTTTTTACAGTCTTTCGCTTGTTTCTGATGAATCTTTCGCTTTTTACAGTCAAACACTTGGGTTTCATGACGCGAATCGACTCGGATTTGCGTTAATATAGCTCGAAATCAGTTAAGAGTGTTTGGATTTTGTAATTTGGACTCGATTTCGTCTTTTAAACTATGGAGATTTTGAAAATTTTCTTAAACTAGTTTCTCATGTCAACTAAATCGTTGCTTTCTATTGTTGATGATGATATTTAGTTAAAGAAACGAGGGCTTTCGTTGGAGGAGAAGCGGAAGAAGATGCTTCCGATATTCTATGAGTCTCAAGACTTCTTCCTGGTGAGCACTTTTTTAAGCTTTGTTTTACTACTTGTTAACTTAGCATTAGCATTGAACTAAGATTGGAACTAAGATTAGAACTAAGATTGGAATTAGCATTAGCATTGAAATAAGAATTAGCATTAGCATTGAACTAAAATTGGAACTAAGATTGGAATTAGCACTAGCCAAATAATCGTTGCTTTATACTTGAGAGGTGTAATTAGTCAGTCGGTGAAAAATGTTATCCAGAGTTTAGTCGATGATGATCTTGTTGCCAAGGATAAGATTGGAATTTCTGTGAGTTAGCTTGTGTTCTTATGTTGGGATCCTTTCACATCTTATTTCATTTGTTTGCCGTGTATAGTCTTTGTTGCTGTTATATGTCGTTTGACAGTTTTCATAATTATGCACACATGAAGATATACTTTTGGAGCCTTCCTAGCTGTGCTGGCAACCAAGTGAGCTACCGTTCTCATCCTGATATAAACATCATAATGGTTCTTATATATTAACTTGAGTGATGGGGATGTTTGTTGATTTTTGATCTCATTCTGAATGAACAGCTTCGGAGTATTCGCCAGAAGCTTGAAACAATCATTTCTTGCTATGTAGTTAGTTTCAGGCTTGAACATTTGGAGACTGTTTTTTTTGCAAGAACATTGTATCATGAACATTAGTATACAACTCATGCTCTTTGCTTATTACAGGATATCATAAGAGAATTAGGAATATCTCTGTTTGGTGAAAAGACGCAAGAAGAAGCAGAGCTACCAAAGGTTTGTAATAAGATAACAGATCTTTCACACATTTTTTTCTTTCTCAATCCATGGCTTGTGATGTTGATGGATGATTCGTCTCTTTGCAGATCAAAAGGCTTGCGAGAAATGCCAGCAACCAGAGCTTGTATACACAACCAGAAAGGTATGATACTCCAGCTTTTTTAATTCTGTGGTTTCAAGTTCTTGTCTTCTTTGATTCAACTTCAAAGAATTGTGTTCATGGGATATTTCTGGTTTTTGCAGACGAGATCAGCTGATGAAGGACAAACAACATACTACACTTGCCCCAATTGTAGTCATAGATTCACAGAAGGTTGAGGTTATAATCATCTCTCCAGCATGTGATTCAGATTTCACGAAAGCATACCAGTTTTGTTTCTTACATCAATATTATCTATCAACTTTCTCTTGCATTTATGTTACGATCTCATACATTCAACTTTGTAATTTTCTAATGGTTTTAATATCAATGTTATATGTTTTATTTACATTAAAACTTTTATTTGTTTTTAATTATTAATTTAAATAATTAATTTTTTTAATTTAAAATACTATTATTTTTTCTAGGGAACCAACTGTTGAGGGACACTAATGCTAATATCAAACTTAAGAAACTCTAAAAATAAGATTAATATAATTGAAGGACAAAAATTTGTCCCACACCAATGCACATGCCCTAACACCAAAGATGTATGAACAAAACTGATAAAAGTCTCACCAGTACTCTCAAACGATGTATCATCAAACTTGAGATCCGGCACCAGTTTCCAAAGATCCCGCCAACGTTTTGATATGAGAGTTGTTGCTACAGTCTCTTTAAACGTAGGAAACGATGCCAATATCTTCACGAGCAGTTCATCTGGCAACTCATCGATGCTCTCCATATTCTGAGACGCACAATGAGAAAACTAAGAACCCTAGCCAACAAAGACTAATTAGCCTAATTTCCTAAGTATCCAGTTTATTCAATAGTACCTTTTTTATAATGATAAATCGGTCATATTATTTATCTGATTAATTTACTGTTAGTAAAAATGAATTAAATATCCCCAGCGAGGCAGCGAATAATATGAAAGTCCATTGTAGCTATCAAATAAGAGAAATACCATAGCAATTATACATGTTTTATGGACAAATATAGCACACATTCTATAAATTTCCAAAAATAGTACTATTTAAAATATTAAAATATTTATAATTAATATTTAGATTTTTTTTTTTTTTTTAGGTTTGGGTTCTCAATTTCATATTTAGTGTATAGTTTTGAGGGTAGAGTTTAGTATTTTGAATTTAGAATTTAATTTTGAAAGATTAATTGGTACTATTTTTGGAATTTTAGAGTTGTGCTAAGTTTGGGAAAAAAAACTTATTTTTAGTGCTATTTTTGAAAATCTCCATCAAATAATTAGTTAGGGCGGTCCATTATATACATGATGTCAGCAATTTTATTCATATACTAGATTAGGACCCGTGCTAGAGCACGAGTTGAAATCCTTTTTATTTATATTATAAATTTAGAAAAAAAATAATTTATATGATTGTTTTTAAAAGTTTTTTGGATAAAATATTATGCAATAAAATCATATGCTAAATATGATGGCTTGACAAAAATCCCTATTTTGTAAGTTTTATATTTTTAATTTTGTAATTTTATGTATGAAAAATGGTTATGTTTGTTGTTTGTTTTTATTTTAATTTTTGAAAATGTTTGGTGAAAGTTTTTAATCTGACTCGGGCTTAGGTAAGATTTTATTTTCAACTGCACAATAAGATTTCAAAAATCATGATTAAGTGTAGTAAATTGCCAAGATTTTATTTCTTTTTATGCCTAACAATATATTTTTATGTCTAACAGTATATAGTTTGTAACAAACATGGAATATTAAAGATTTTACTTTGGAAATTGTATAAATCATTGAAATATTTTCTTTAAGAAGATTCTTTGAGATATATTTAAGTGTATTCATATAGCCCACAGATTGACCAACTAAAATCAATAAGTTTTTGTAACCAACCTATATTTAATATATATAACCTATTTTGTAACCAATTTATAAAAATTATATAGTCTACAAAAAAAGTTGTGTACTTCCGTTTTATTATATAGGAGATTATTTTCACTGTAAAATTAAAATGGATATGTATGAGAAATAGTTATGTTTGTTGTTTGTTTTTATTTTAATTTTTGAAAATGTTTGGTGAAAGTTTTTAATATGACTCGGGCTTAAGTAAGATTTTATTTTCAACTGCACAATAAGATTTAAGAAATCACGAGTATGTGTAATAAATTGTCAAGATTTTATTTATTTTTATGTCTAACAATATATTTTTATGCCTAACAGTATATATTTTGTAACAATACATGGAATATTAAAGATTTTATTTTGAAAATTGTATAAATCATTAGAATATTCTTTTTAAGAAATTTTTTTGAGATATTCTTAAGTGTATTCATATAGCCCACAGATTGATCAATTAATCTATAAATTTTTTGTAACCAACCTATATTTAATATATAACATATTTTGTAACCAATTTATAAAAATTATATAGTCTACAAAAAAAAGTTGTGTACTTCTATTTTATTATATAGGGGATTATTTTCACAGTAAAATTAAAATGATTTTTTCACAGTAAAATAAAAATACTTGAAGATTTTAGTATTATCCACTCTACGTTATTTTTTTTTTTTTAATTTGTAATATACAAGGGGTTTTGGTTATATATATGACTAGGTTCGAACCCGCGGTACACCGCGGGTCAAATGTTTTAAAAATTTTCTCTTTTGAACTTTTATATTTATTACAAATAGAATTTGTTTTGTAATTATTTAATAACTATTTAACAAAATTATAATAAATTTTAGTTATAATTTGAGTATAATTGAAAACGTTTATTATTTTATTTTATTTGTGGTGATACATTAAATTGTTTGGTGTGTATAATTAATAATTAATATATAGTGCAAAGTTGTGTTTATGTATTTCATTTTGGAAGTATATATTGGGATATTGTAGAAATCATTAGTAAAACATTTGTAATAATCTTATAAATAATATAGACATTAGGACACAAAAAAATAAAAAAGGCCCAACTAAAATATTAAAAAGACACTTGACTTTTGTTGTGCTTCTTCGGGAGTCTATCTGATTTTTTTTTAACCTTCTTCCTTTTTTCTTTTTAATCAACCGAACTCTTTCTTCTTCGGCTTAGATCCCGATTGGAACCCTATAATTCTCACCTCTGTGATTTCTATATTTAATTGCTTATTGATCTACTTTGAAGATTTCAATCGGATGTTTTGCAAACCCAGTAAATGAGTTTGTTGATTTCAATCTCGGATCTTGTTGGTTGGTAAGTTCTTGATTTTAAACTCTCTCAATTCGGTCTTCTTAATAATTAGATTTTAAACTCTCTCCATTCGGTCTTCTTTATAATTGGATTTTAAACCCACTGTATTATTCTCTCACCGCGAATAACGAATATACATATATTATCGTCTGTTGTTAAATTCTGAATTTAGCGACTGTGATTTGGACTTTTTTGTTATAAGATTATCTAACATCTTAATCATTCAATTCCAGGTATTTCCTTATGTTATAAAAGTATAATCATTGAAAAGAAAAGCCAGATAAGTTCGATGTTGATTTCAGCTTCAGAAATTACAAATTTCTGTAGACATCGTCATACACTAACATATGTTCTTTCCATGTTTACACCAAAGCAAGATAAGTTTGAGTTTGATTTCGTTTACATAAATTACAATATTCTGTAAACTTCCTCATTCAATAATATATGTTCTATCCATGTATACAACGTTTCTGCAGAAAGCTGGACTTATAAATCAACAATTACAGTCAAATAAAAGGAAACATTGATGACATCTTACTCGGTTAGTTACATGGCTCTCTGTTTTTGGCTTTGTTTGGTAAATTATACTATGATTGAATGGTCATGTGTTTACAAATAACGAACACAAAACAAAATCTAAATCTAAACCTAGAAATTAAAACAGCATTCTTTTGTTTTATATGGTCTATGCTTAGTTCAGATAACAGTATAATACGAAATATTAAGTATATTAAGTAAATTTCTTCAAATACGAAACAAACCAAACATCCCCAAAATGTTTAACTAATAGAAGACTGCAAAAACCAAATTCACCCTTGAAATTAAAAAATTTAAAACAACAAACACCAAACCAGACCTTACTTCCATAGATTTTGAAAAATTTCCTTGAACACAACATTCATTGTTTGCTTTCTTGTCCCTCCATCTTTATCTAAGATAAGCACTTTCAAACCCTTCTTCGATGTGACCCTAGAAAGGGCCACATATAACTGGCCATGAGAAAACACTGGTCGAGGTAGAAAAAGACCAACTTCTTCGAGTGATTGTCCTTGACTCTTGTTTATAGTCATCGCAAAAGCTACAGACAATGGAAATTGTCTTCTTCTCATCCGGAAAGGAAGTTTAGTATCAGTCGGTTTAATTAAAACCTTTGGAATTAACACTTTCTCTCCAACTCTTTCACCGGTAATAACACAAGCTTCTAGGACATTAATCCCCATCTGAGTAATCTGCAATCGTGTACCGTTGCATAAACCACATTTAGGATCTATATTTCTCAGTAACATTACCAACATCTATATTACGGTTTCCATCTCCCCAACATTCACAATTTGACCAACAATATCTGATGAATGATGTCATTGAAGCATCAAATTTATTAGTTTTCTTTAAACATTCGATATGGTAAAATTAAAATAACTCACCAATCAGATGGTTTTCATTCAGGTTGCCGGACAGGACAGAAACAAATGGGGACAAAGTTAAATATGGATCATCAGACACAGAGTCCATCCTACTGACAATGGTTTGAGTGATGAAAGACATCTTGTAACGATGGGCAGTAGGCTTGAATTGACCAGTGGCGATACTCAAACCAAAGTTCTCGACAGTTCTCCATTGACCGGTCACGACCTTGTTTTCAAAACGACTGATCAAGTCCTTCTTGACAGAAGCGTGAATCTTCGTCCCCTGGTAAAAGAAGTTATAAGGTACATTGTAGTTGCATTACAAAAAATAAAATTACAGGTGAATTATGGGAGATTGCAGTATTTAAACTTACTTGGACATCTGAGAGCACCATATCGAAAGTTTCACCAAACCTTGTTGAGTAGGTCTTCCATGAATGAAGGACCCTGACTTGGACCTTCCAAGAAGTCTTGTAAGGCTTAACGTCTCGAAGGTAAGCGTAAGCTGCAGCCATTGATAGTTTCTTGCTGAATTTTGCTTGAGAAATGATTTTTGCTTGATGAGTTTTGAATGTGTTTGATGTTGGATTATTTATAGTGGTCAAGTGTTCTAGGGTATCGTATAGGATTTGCTTTGATAATTGCGGGATTTTTGGTTATGATTAGGATTAAATTATGTATCTGATATAATTTGTTTTTAATGTTGATTGATTTTCAAGATTATGTAGAGAGATTTGAAGGCGGGATTGATTGAGAAGATTTTGTTTGAATAGTTACCAAAAAAATACCTTCGCATATTCTTAAGTGTGTATTGGACTTGTGGACAATTTTTAAAACCTATAGGTATTGATAATATGGCCGATATGTATTAATCTGGCCCATAGGGAAATTGAAACCGGGTTTTCTTAAAAACACGCGGATCCTTGCTGTGTGGGTGGGTTTTTTTTTTTTTAAATAATTACCCTGCTCAATTAATCGATTGATTGTCCTTCTATATGTATTCAGTGGCAATTGCTGTAAATACAGTAAGGATTTCGAACATTTATAAAAACGTACTCCTCTTTTAATTATAAGAAGATTCAATAGATTCAGTCAATTTCAAAACTGATTATTATTTTTCCGAAATTATGACATGTCGTGAAGGCCAAATCAAAGGATAAGAATAAACTATAGTAAGGAGAATAACATGTGGTGGCCAAATCAACTATAGTATTGACATGAGAGATCATACTTGTGGTGGAGACGAGTCACGGACACTCATGGATCCATACTTGATACTCCAAAGACCCATTCATGTATTTATTCGAATAAAAGTCAAATAAATATTTATTTACTAATAGAATTATGATCACTGTCTCATTGATCAACAACAGTGACAATTCTTACATTTAGTTTTTGAACAAGTCCCCATCCACAATGTATTAAGTTTTAGACTTTCAGTTATACGAAACTCTTTGTTCTGATTATCTTGTTTGAAATCCATGAAAAGTGTTGAATCATAAATGTAGTGTAATTTATTCAAAAATAAAAAACTCATAAATTAAAAAAGAATCCGGAGATTAGAAAGAAAAAAAAACCATACACGCCAAAAATAAAGTCAAAGAAAAGGAAAAAGAAAGCTAAAATCTTTTGTGTCTTCTAAAGAGACACATACAGCATCACATTAAGAGTTTAGTCAAACACAAGTTGTTTTTGTTTTTGGTATCAATGTTAGGCTGTCAAACGTAAGTTGACATGTCTCTGAAACTCTGTCCATAGACTCTAACTTCCCCAACATGCGAATGCGTTGATATTTGCTTTTACTTCCTGTTGAGAATATCGCCGTCTTTAGACAAGCAGCGTGTGCTAGTATGTATCCAGCCACGTTCCTCTCTTGCTCTGTTCCTTCGTATTGCCTCCATTCCAAGGTCTCGAGATGCTCCGAAAAACATTTAGGAACAACTGCTGGTTCTTCCCAGAGGGTCATTGGATCATTGTAATTGAAATTATGTTTCTGAGACAAAAAGATGAAACGGGCATGCACACTAGTTTAAAACGGGACTATATGTTCATCTGATCATTGTAACGGGCACTAGTTATATAAAACTGTTCATCTAAACATACCGACTTAAGCTTGAGAGACCGAAGATTTGGAGCGTCATTGAGCATACAAGCAAGCAGATCCGCCCATCCTGCAGAGCATGTACATAGCTCCAGATGTTTAAGAGAGGAGAAGGAAGTGTCTTTAGGATATGGAGTCTGCAATTAAAGTATAATGAGAATAACAAAACATAAAAGGAGAAATATTGATATTATTGGAGAGAGTTTTTCTTACCTTTGACGTTAGAGAACAAAGAGTAAGATGTTGAATTGAGGGTAGAGATCCTATGAAGTTCTCAGATTGGTCACAAATAACCTCGATATCAGCTTTGATCACCTCAGGCATAAACTCAAACTTTAGAGAGTTACTACATGTATCCTTAAATCTCAAAATTTTTAAAGAAGGAGCCTTTATCACAAACCCATGACTTTTCTCAACATATGTGTGTTTCCCACGTTTCCCTTTTGAGTTATCGATAGATGCTAAGCTTTTGTTAGATAAGCTCTTGTTAGATACGCTCTTGATAGTTAAGCTCGTCAAAGTAGGCACATCGATATTGGATATCATCACATTGTCAGTTTTGGTTTGCTCTACGACCAAACATTCAAGAACGACAGGGCAACTTCTAAAAAGACTTGCTACAGATTTGTCGCCGGAGAACTTAACCGATGAAAGGTGCAGAGTTTTGAGTGATGGCAAACATACCCAAAGCGGGAGAACCTTGATACTTAAATCATGGAGTACCAATTTTTCTAGGGTTTTGCAAGTACTCAAGCAACATGGCAATTGTAGGGTTTTGCCAGACAAGTAGAATTCCAGCTCTCTCACGGATCGGTTAACTGCGATTTGAACCCAAAAATTGAGGTCCGAAGCAGAATAGTTTTGGCTAAGCTTGAGGTTTAAACTCTCTAGAATTGGAGCATCGTTAGCCAACAAAGATCCATATACAAAACTCATAAAAGTCTCGAAGCTCTTAGATTTTTTATCATCGTCAAATTTGACATCCGGCACCAACGTTTTGATATGAGACGTGTTGCTAAAGCATCTTCAAACATCGGAAGCGATGACAATATCTTTAAGAGCAATTCATCTGGCAACTCACTTAGCCTCTCTTTCTCCATATTTTTCGTTTCTTCTGCTGAATCTTGCTCTTTCGGAAACGTGCAAAGGAAGAAGAATGAGAACCCTAGTCAATTAGGTTTCGCAAAAAGAAAATCACTTTTACGTATATGAAAAAGAAAAAATATAGCAACCAATAAAAGGTTTTTTTAAAAAAAATTTTTTTATAAAACAACCAACCAATAAAAGTTGTGTTACAATATTTTTTTGTTTTGGTGATTCGATTGGTACCTTAAACTTTGTTTATTTGAGAGGCGATGAGAATAACTAGGATTATTGTCAAAGATTTAAAGCAAAACTAGGTACCAACCTGCACTATGTACAGGATAAATCAATTTAAATAAAATATTATTAGTAAAATTATTATTTGAGATTTAAGATTCGTTTGTAAAAGAACAAAATATGTAAGTTCAAATAAAAAAATCAAATAAGTTTATTCAAATTTGCGTTTATTTTCTCTAAAATAAGTTTCACCCGTGAAATATTTGAACTTAGAAAAGAAATTTAAGGTGGCTTAAAAATTTTTGATGTCTTTTTGTGTTTCTAAAAATCAAATTCACATATTTTATGTTAAAAATTATTATCTATATCACTCTACCATTAAAATAGATAAAACAATATTTTTAAACTAATTGATTTAATTTAAACTAATCCTAAGTTTAAAAATGCAATGAGAAAAATGATAAAAGAGATAAATAAATGAATAATTTTTTTTCTTGTTTGTGAAATAGTATTTAGTTTTAATAAGTAAATAGGTTGTGAAAAATGATAATTAAATACATTTTTGGATTTAATAGTTGATTAAATCTTTCATTTTTTAAAAATAATAAAAAAAATATTGGCTCATAAAATTTCAGTGGCATATTTATGTAAATAACAATGAGAAATAAGGACATTTATTAAAAAAGATACAGTATCTCTGTGAACACGACACCTCAGATTTTTTTGTGAGAGTGCTTCTCTATTAATATATAGGGGATACAATTATAATTGCAAAAAAAAAAAAAGCTCTATAAAATTAGTCCTGCTTTAACGTATTCCTGATTTTAAATTTTAAATTTAGTTTGAGATCAATGATTGATCTTGGGATACTTGTTGGCACTTCGACGTGGCGTAGTGTGATGGTTGGCATTAGAGAAGTAGTGATGCTGAGACATGGATGGGCGTTAGGAGATAGACGTCAGATTATTTTTTGGAAAGATAAGTGGTTGATGAACCAATCTATTATGGAGTTGAGTCTGGGTTCCTATGGATAGGGTCGATGAGCTGGTAAGTGATCTTTGGATCGAAGGGAGTGGCTGGTTGATGAGTAATATCATGCCATGGGTTTCCGAGAATATCAGGCTGCGGTTGGGGGCTGTCGTGGTGGATACTTTTATTGGCGTGAAAGATTGTTTATCTTGGATTGCGGATGCTAAGAGACAGTTTTCAGTGAATCTGCGTATGATCTGCTTACCGGTGTGACTGTGTAGGAACAGCAACTGGACAAGTTTTGGGATCGAGTTTGGGGGGGGGGGGGTGATGGCTCCAGAACGGGTGAAAATGTTTTTGTGGCTAGTTGGACACATTGCACTAATGACAAATTCGGAGGGGTATCACCGGCATTTAACAGACTCGGCCTTATGCACAGTGTGTAAAGGGGGAGAGGAAACAATATTTCACATCTTGCGAGACTGCCCTGCTATGTCTGGTGTTTGGGATCGCCTTGTGCCACCAAGGAAGAAATAGAGGTTCTTTTCTTTATCTTTGCTAGAATGGCTTTATGCAAACCTGGTCGTGGAGAAAAGCTCAGGAGGGCTGGTTTAGTCAACTCTGTTCACCATGGCCACTTGGTGGGGGTGGAAGTGGAGGTGCGGTAATGTGTTTGGAGTTAATGGCAAATGTCGTGATCGGGTGAAGTTCCTTAAGGAACTGGCGGTTGAGGTAGGATCTGCTAATCGGGCACAAAAACAGGGGATATGATCACGAAGAAGGGAGGAAAGACTAATACGCTGGACAGCTCCACAACAAGGGTGGTGGAAGATAAACACGGATGGTGCATCGAGAGGGGAGCTGGGTTTGGCGACAGCAGGAGGAGTTCTGCGTGATGAAATGGGAGAGTGGCAGGTTGGTTTTTCATTAAATATCGGTATCTGTTCCGCACCGATGGCAGAACTATGGGGCATGTACTATCGCTTGTGTGTGGCTTGGGAGAGACGGGTAACACAGCTTGAACTGGAGGTTGACTCAGAGGTAATGGTGGGTTTTTTACAGACAGGGATCAGCGAGGTTCATCCGTTGTCATTCCTGGTACGGTTGTGTCATGGCTTCATCTCAAGGGACTGGGTGGTCCGTATTGTGTATGTGCATAGGGAAGCTAATCGTCTAGCTGACGGATTAACGAACTATGTTTTTTTTCTTACTTTTAGATTTTTATTTGTTTCAGTCTAGTCCGGAGAGTGTTGCTGCTATTGTGTTGCACTACAAGAAAAACCCACATTGATAGCAGTAGAAGATAGCTCATTTTACTGAAATGTTATAAAAGATGATGTTTTATTTTGATTACTATATGATAGCACTAAATGCGGGAAAGCTAAAATTTGGGGAAAAATTTCAGATCTTACATAAAAAAAACTTTTAAGTGCCAAAGCAAAAAAAAAAACCCTTTCAAAGGAGAAATAAAATCTTTTGACTCTTCTCCTGTATAGCTTCTTGTCTCCATTGATTTTTTCTCCGTCTCTTCAAAAAAAAAAAAATCCGACCGACACCGACCGTGAAACTTTCTCTCACTATAATCGAATCGAATTCAGAGCACACATTTCGCCATGGATAACTCAGCTCCAGATTCGTTATCCAGATCGGAAACCGCCTTAATCTACGATTCGTCTTATCCACACTACGCCATAGCCTTCTCATCTCTCTGCTCATGTAAAAAAAAACTCCATCAAAGGAAATTTACAAACAAAGAAGCGGAGTGACTTACCAACGAGGGAAGGGAGAAATGCATAGAGGACCCACGTAGCTGCTGAGGATGTGATTGAGGCGCTTAGAGAAGTTGAATGGTCGACTCCTCCTCGTTAGTTTGGCGAGTTCTTCTCTAGATTCTCTAGATTCGCGTTTCCTCGCTCTTTCTCTAAGTGGAAGAGCCGTCTCAAATGCAATCTCTACTAGTACTTAGCTCTATATCTCTGTATCTTGATTTTTTTTTTTTTGTCTGCATCTATAGGATTTGGGATTTTTGATCTTCTTATGTTTGATTTTTTTGCTTGCAGCTATAGAACCAATTACTTTATCCTTGTGATTTTCCTTCTGGGTAAGTGAAATAAATCTCTTTTAGCTTTTAGATGTATTTTTGGGAATTTGTGGGCTTTGATGAGGATCTTGTTGTTATCTGATTTTTTTTTTGTTTTGTTGATGTTGGATTCAGGTCTTGCACTTATCACAAGACCTCTGGCTATTGTGGGTGCTGCTCTAACAGCCTTAAGCGTAGCTTTTCTTAATGACAGGTATCATCTCCTGTAACTTCTTTTAGTTTCAACTTTCATATCTTAGCTCTACAATGCGTTGAGGCTTCATGGTAATGGGAAGCTGGTGGTTGTTTCGCTTAAAGTGGAAGATATTAGACTACCTTGAGTACAATGGTTTTTCTTGAGCCGAATTAATACTAGTGGATTCGATAGGTTTTTAAAACTCGAGTGTTTATATGATGGCTTCTTGTATTTGAATGCGCATAAATTGGAAGATATTAGGCTCCTTTGTGTATAATGGCTGCTCTAGAGCTGGATATTAGTATCGGATTTCATAGATTGTATGATTTTGGATCTTGATATCTGAGTTTTCAAGGTGGTTTTTACCATTCCTACGGTGGTTCCTGCTAGTATTGTAGTATGTGGTTGTGTATGCGTGCGTGCTTCCTTGCATAATCTGTTAGATGTTCAAGCTTAAGGGATTAAACTGTTGTCTTTTGCAGTTTTGCAGCTAGTTTTAATGAGAAGTTTATCAGGACTATTAGGCATTTCTCTCCACACTTGGCTGCAAAAATGAGGCCTCCCAACATGTGAGTTTCTTTTTAATTTATTTTTCATGGAAGATAGTAAGAAGTCTTATTGAAAAGTTCTCAAAAAAAGAAAAAAAAAAAGTAAGAAAATTTCCAAAAAGCATGAAACTTTCGTCTTCCGATGGCGAAAAGATTATAAAATTGGATTAATTGTAGAGAGAAAGGGATTCTGAAGGATAAATCATGTCGAGATCTCTGGTGAAACGCTTTGCTCCTTATTTGGCTGGTCGTATTAGAGAAAACCATCGGTTGCTTAATTTTTCTTCCGTTTCTGCTCTTAAAGAAGCATCTTCTTCTTCGTCTCAATTTGATACGTCTTCTTCTCTCAAGGTTGTCCATCTCAGCGACAATTGTATCCGGGTATGATTGATATATCTATCTACCTTATTGAATTGATCTCTCTGTAAATCCGATTCAAATTTGGTTCTTACGTAATTGGTTTCTATAGGACTTTTTTCTCTAATTTGGCGATATTTTTTTTTTCAATGGAGTTCTAATTTGTAACATCCATAGTTCATGATTCTGCAACAATTGAATAAAAAATGAGAACCTCTTCTTACTTCTATATTGTATGAATTGAAGTTACCTGTTTTAGATTGTTGAAACTTGGAGGCAGACAATTGTTTGTTTGTTGTTTTGCTGCTCCTTCTTATTATGAGTGTTATCATTATGTCAGAGGATGAAAGAGTTGCAATCTAGTGAGCCGGAGAAGAAGCTGCTTCGCTTGGGTGTAGAAACGGGAGGGTGTTCTGGTTTCCAGTATGTGTTTGAGCTTGATAGTAAAACCAATCCTGATGACAGGTACTTTGATATCTCACCTCATGTTTTTACCACACTAGGTTTGTTATGGGTCCTCTGTGCACTTCTCACTTCCCTCGTTGGTAAGTCACTCGGATTCATTATAAAAGGTTTCGGTAAGTTTAAGTATCATAATTACCAGGAGCATCCAGGTTAGATGTACTGAAGTTTGTTTATGTAAATCTGAGTTGTAGGCAGGAGACGATGTTAGCCCGTACAATAAGGGAAGGGAAAATATTGTTTGGGGTGTTTCCCTTATGGCTGGTTATCTTGGGTATGTGAATCCGTGTAACTAGTTTCACTGATCATATACTAAGATTTTGCTTTCTGATTCGGAAAGTAGGAATCTCAATACTTCGAATCATGATTGTGTATTTGGTAATTGGCTAGTGTAACAGGTTTGATGGCTTAATAGCACATGGAGATACATAAACAAATATTCTACACAACACTTTGTTCTTGTGTTCTGAGTTTCACTGGTGAGAATCTTACTTGTCTCTGCAATCTTTTTCTGTTAGTGGTTTTCCCACAAGAAAATTCTATAGGAATAAGACTTTTTTCCTCTTTCTTTCTCTTTTTTGCTTTGTTTTAGTTGTATATGACAATTGATTCAAGCTTTCAGCTGATGATTATTAGGCTAAAGTTGGCTTATATGTTTGGTATTGTAACATGTAATTAGTTGCTTCCTTTGTTTCTGAACGTGTTTCTTATAGTCAGAATTCTTGTGTGAATCTAGTTACACTCTAGTCAGTCATTCTTTATTCTTATCATTCTATGAATCTTGTCTTTAATGTAGGGCTCATATTGGTATGTGCTTATAGTTAATGGCATATTATGGCTTCTCACGATTCTTTTGTTTCATATGGGCAGATGCATATGAAGAGGATTACGTGGAACAAGTCTTTTTCATAGATTCAAAGTGAACTAGTAGTTGTTCATTGGATTGTTTCGAGGCAAAATGAGCAGCTAAAAGAGTGGTTTCTCTACGAGTAAGAAAGGATTGGATGTGTAATGTTAGTTTTATTTTTGGGTACATGTAAGTTTGTCTCTGTTCTTTGTAATGTTAGTTTTATTTTGTTTAAGTCTTGGTGGCGCTTATGTAAACATATTTTGGTTAATGTAATATTAAAGTTATTTATGTTGATTATTTATGAAATATACAAATATAAATCTAATTAAATAAATTTTGAAAAAAAACAACATTAAATAAAATAGCATTCGACTAGAGCTATGATATAGTCATGATACAAGCACCTAACATAGCGTGTAAAATGACTTATAATATTATTTTTAAAAATTTGAAAAGCGGGATAACATGCGTTTACTGCTGCTATGGTATAATACAATATGCATCACAGTGCGATATCATATGTGAGGTACCTACAATAACAGTGGCCTAACATAGCGTTTGTAAAAGAGCTATGAATTATATATTATAGCGTTTCTCTCGTGCTAACAATGTACATATTTGTTGTAGTGTTGCAAGACTCTGTTGGTCATGCTGTTTCACGACATGTTTGTATTTAGTTCTTTTGTTTTTAAATAATGTATGGGAGTCTAACTCCCTCTGTTTCACCAAAAAAAATCTATAAGTCTATACCTCGAATAAGTAAGTTCTCTTCTTATATGATATGATATTATGATAAGATACATGATGTGTAAATGTGTCTCTAAAGATAACTTGATGAAAAATATATAACTTGAATGAGATTTTATTATTCACCATTGTGTTCTTCCTTTAATATGTAATCAACAAGGTTTCGGTTGAATATGTGTTCATATAGATTTTGACCACTTATTTTCTCCCAGATTACGACAATTCATAAAAAGACCAAATCAAAGGATAAGAATATACTATAGTCTTGACATGAGAGATCCTATCTAATAAGGAGATTAACATATGGTGGAGATCGATGAGTCATGGACACTCATGGGTCCATATATAACTCCAAAGACCCATTCATGTATTTATTATTTAGCAGAGTCAAAGTCAAATGATTATTGATTAATAGTGACAATGCTTATATAACACATTACTTTCACAAAAAGAATTTCTTTAATATTTTATTAGTATGATGAAAAAGTCCCATTTATTTTATTTTTAAACGAATCTCTTTGTTCTGATTATCTTCATGAAATGCATGTAAAGGATTATTTATCATATATATGTAATGTACCTTTTTACTCAAAAAAAAAAAAAAAAAAAAAACACTCCTGTTTTTAAAAATTAAAAAAGATCCGGAGATTAGAAATCAAAATAAATTCCAAAAAACTAAAGTCAAGGGAAAGGAAGAAGAAGATTAAGAATCTATGTGTCTTCTAGAGACACACATCATCACATAATAAGAGTTTTTTAGTCAAACACAAGCTGACATGTCTTTGAAACTCTGCCCATAGACTTTAACTTCTTTATTTTGCGATATTTTCTGTTTTTACAACTTAACGAGAATGTCGCCGTCTTTAGACAACTAGCGTTTGCTAATATGTACTCAGCCACACTGCTCTGTTGCTCTGTGCCTTCATATTGTTTCCATTCCAAGATCTCTAGATGCTTCGATAAACATTTGGGAACAGCTTTTGGTTTTTTCCAGAGGTTCATCAGTTCACTGTCACTGGCACTATGTTTCTGTGACTAAAAAAAGAAAGAAAGAAACATTACGTGCGTTAGTGCTATAGATTGTTTTAAAAAGACTATTTGAATGATATATACCACATTCTATGTTTGAAGAACATGATTAAGCAATTTTGTTATTTAAAACATGATAAAGTTTTACATATACTCGTGACCTTGTGAAAAAATATTAGGAACAAATAAAAAAACATCATTGATTAGTGTATATCCGTTATTATATTGTTCATCTAACGTACTAGTAAAACCTTTTAAAAAAAGTTGAATTCTACATACCGACTTAAGCTTAAGATATCGAACTTTGGGAGCGTCATTGAGCATACACACAAGTTGATTCGGCCATCCTTCAGAACATGTACATAGCTCTAGGTGTCTTAAAGAGGATAAGGAAGTGCCTTCAGGATATGGAGTCTGCATTTAAAGTATCTATTAGTTTCTGACATTAAAAGGAGAAATATTGTAGTTAGTGAGAAAGTATTTACCATTGAAGTTAGAGTACAAAGAGAAAGATGTCGGACTGAGGTAAGAGATCCTATGAAGTTCTCAGATTGGTGACAAATAACCTTGATGTTCGCTTTGATCACCTGAGGCATAGATTCAAACTCTAGAAAATTACTTACTGTATCCTCAAAGTTCAATTCTGTCAATAAAGGAGCTTTTATCACAAAGCCATGATTCTCCGAAACGTAGTAGGTGCGTTTCCCATGTGTCTTTTTCCATTTATCCATAGGTAAGCTCTTGATATATAAGTTCCTCAAAGTAGGCACATCGATATTGGATATCATCACCTTCTCACTGGTTTCGCTTACAATCAAACATTCAAGAACAGGACACCTTGTTAAAAGACTTGCAAGAGTTACGCCGCCCAAGAGCCTAACCGAGATAAGGTGTAAAGTATTGAGTGATGGCGAAAGGAACCTTTGCGGAACAACCTGGATATCTAGTCTACGGAGTATCAATGTTTTTAGGGTTCCGCAAGCACTCAAAGTAGGCACATTCATATTGAAGATTTCTGTGCTGGTTTTGTCTACAACCAAATATTCAAGAAGAGGGCAAATTTGTAAGAGACTTACAAGATATTTGTCGGGCGATAACTTAACTGATATAAGGTGCAGAGTTTTGAGTGATGCCATATAGAACGGAAATACCTCCATACATAGGTCACGGAGTATCAGTGATTTTAGGGTCACCCAAGTACTCAACTTAAACACTTCAACGTTGAAGACTTTGGTTTGGTGTACAACCAAATCTTCGAGAACTGGACAAATTTCTAAGAGACTTGCAACATGTATGTCGGCAGAGAACTTAACCGACAAAAGGTGTAGAGTTTTGAGTGATGGCAAACAAAAGGGAACAACATCGATACATAATTTACTAAGTATCAATGTTTTTAGGGTTCCCCAAACACTCACAGTAAGCACATTTTTATTGAAGACTTTGGTTTGGTGTACAACCAAATATTCAATAACCGGACAGATTTGTAGAAGACTTGCAACAGATTGGTCCCCCGAGAACTTAATAAAAGGTGTAGAGTTTTGAGTGATGGCAAACAAACCCAAAGCGGTAGAACCTTGATACATAAATCATGGAGTACCAATTCTTTTAGGGTTTTGCAAGTACTCAAGCAACATGGCAATTCTAGGGTTTTGCCTGACAAGTGGAATTTCAGCTCTCTCACAGATCGGTAAACTGCAATTTGAACCCAAAAATTGAGGTCCGAAGTAGAATAGTTTTGGCTAAGCTTGAGTGTTAAACTCTCTAGAATTGGAGCATCATTAGCCAGCAAAGATCCATATACAAAATTCATAAAAGTCTCAAGGCTCTTAGATTTTTTATCACCATTAAATATGACATCCGGCACCAGGTTCCAAGTACCTTCCCAACGCTTTGATATGAGACGTGTTGCTAAAGCATCTTCAAACATCGGAAGCGATGATAATATCTTCAAGAGCAATTCATCTGGCAACTCACTTAGCCTCTCTTTCTCCATATTTTTCGTTTCTTCTGCTGAATCTTGCTCTTTCGAAAACGTGTAAAGAAAGAAGAAAAGAACCCTAGTCAATTAGGTTTTGCAATAAGAAAAAAAACTACTTTAAATTTACATATGAAAAAAATAATAGCAACCAATAAGAAAAATACTTAGTTTTATATTTATCTCTTCTTCTTTAACCAATCAGAATCTTTTTTACGTTATTTCATTTAAAAATAAATCAAAATTAAATTAAAAAGCAAAACAAAATAAGAAAAAAAATAAGAAAACAAATTATGTATACTTTTAATTAATGAAAGTTATATATTAGCTTGGTTTAAATTTTTAAAATTAGAATAAAATTATGTGTCGGTTTGGGTTTACAAATAAGGTAATTAGAGTTTAGATTTTACAACTAAAACAAAATTATATGTCGGTTTGGGTTTACAAATGAAGTGGTTAGGGTTTAGATTTTACAATTAAAATAAAATTATATGTCGGTTTGGGTTTACAAATGAGGTGGTTAGGATTTAGATTTTACAATTTGAACAAAATTGTATATCGGTTTGGATTTACAAATGATATGTTAGAGTTTATATTTTACAATTAGAATGAAATTATATATCAGTTTTGAGTTTACAAATGAGATAGTTATGATTTAGATTTTACAATTAAAATGAAATTATATGTCGGTTTGGGTTAGCAAATTCGATGATTAGAGTTTGGTTTTATAATTAATACGAAATTATACATCGTTTTATATTTATTTTTTTGGGTTTTGGTGATTCGATCGGTACCTTAAACTTTGTTTATTAAAGGCGATGAGAATAACTCATGGGATTATCATCAAAGTTTTAAAGCAAAATACGATTATAACTGGAAAAAAAAATCAATAAAATTAGTCCTGATTTTAAAAATAGTTTGTGGACAAGGATATTGACCTTGGCCTCTTGGGATACTTGTTGGCACTTTGGAACCACCACTTAACTATAAATAAACCTATACCTCGAATAAAGTAAGTTCTCTTCTTATACGATATGATATGATAAAAATAGTAAATGTGTTTCTAAAGATTATTTCTTGACGACGATAATAGTTTGATGATATTTTATTATTCATCAATGTGTTCTTCTTTTAATATGTAATCAACAAGGTTTTGGTTGAATATATGTGTTCAAATAGAATTTGACCACTAATTTTCTCTCAAACTATGACATTCATAAAAAGACCAAATCAAAGGAGAATAATATACTCTACAGGTTAAATTGAAAGGGTTAGAAACTCGGTAGCAGAAGTGAAAAAAAATCCAATTGCTCAAAAAACTATCGTGAGGTTAGAACCAGTTCCCATTATTTTCATGGATTACAGTAGAGGCAAAGGTTTGGTTTTTGGGTTCGATACAGATGAAGTGGCCACCTCGTTGCCTTCAAAACAAGATGAATCGGGTAAATTGCTGGCAAGGGCAATTCAGGCTGAAAGAATCAGGTTGTTTTCTAACAATAGAGTTGACTATTCCTTTTCCTCTTCGAATCCCCAGTCTTGTCCAACGGTCTATGTAGTTGGCTTCAATGAAGCTGGCTCTTCCGGGACTAAGACTGGCAAAGGAAATGGTAGGAAAAGACTTTATGTAAGTCAGAGAAAGAGACCACCAAGCAAGCCGTGGTTAAAATGCAATATCGGAGCATCCTGGGACAGAGATAAAGCCATAGCAGGGGTGGCCTGGGTTGAGAAATACAGAAGGTACAGTCCTACTTCATAGTCGAATGTCCTTTGGGAACATTGGTTCAAAAGAGGAATCGGAGTTGCAAACTTGTTTATGGGGAATGGAGAGCATGAAAAGCTTACATATACCTAGAGTGATGTTTGCACTAGAACAAAAGGCGTTGGTTGGTGCGGTTAACAGACCACCGTCCTGGCCAAATTTCAAATTGCAGTCAGAGAAACTTTTGCGAGCACTATCCTTCATTCCAGATTGGAGGGTGGTGGTAGAACAAAGAAAAGCGAACCTTGGAACTTTTTTGATAGCTAAGAATGTCACAAGGGACGAACGACCACAGTCATATGTAGCCTAGAGCTATCCATCCTGATTACAAGGAGTTTTTGTGTATGACTAAAGCTATCTCTAGTTGCTTTGGCTCCTTGTTTTGATTGTTTTGGTTCCCTTTTGTATTGTGCCAAACTCTGAAGTTTAATATATTTGAATCATTAAAACGAAAAAAAAAAAATATATATATATATATATATATATATATATATATATATATATACTCTATAGTCTTGACATGAGAGATCCTATCTAAGGAGATTATTAATATATGGTGGAGATGATTCATGGAGACTCATGGGTCCATATATAACTCCAAAGACCCATTCATGCATTTATTATTTATCAGAGTAAAAGTCAAATGATTATTGATTAATAGTGACAGTCTTATTAGCTTACTTTCACAAAAAAAGAATTCCTTTAAATCTTAATAATACTATTAAAAGAGAAGTACAAAATTGAATATGTCCAAAATTATGGTTTTATTTATAGCAATTGCCACTCAATTAGGTGTTAAGAAGATGATTAATTGAAATTGACAAGGGTATAATAAAGTTATTGAAAATACATTAAAAAGATCCAACATCGATTAAGAAGATATGAAATTGTTTTACCTTTTAGATTCTAAAGTAAAACATATTTAAATGAAACAAAGTAAACGACATCAACTATATAAAAAACAAACTTTTATTATTTTTTTGTCAACCATTACAAACTTTTATTTTTAAAATTCAACCATATTCTAAATTAAATCATAATTAAATGACATCAAATATATAAAATATAAACTTTTATTTTTTAAAAATATAGTATAACATTAAAATCATAAATTATGTTTTGAACCAAAAGGTGTTATACCACAATGTATCACATGTTAATTAGTATCCACATTTAGGCCTATCAATTAAACCAAAGTGCGTTGGCCGGATGCGATTGTGCGAGTCTAAATATTTTAATTAAAAACATATTTTATATATACTATCGTAGAATGATTTTCTGCGGGTTAAAAATATTTTAATTCCATCATATAACGGGTTTAAAACATGACAGATTTGAACTATTAAACCAACACTAAAACTATTTATTTTGATATTTAACATATATATTTATAAACTACATAATATACCAAAATAAATATATTTATAAACTACATGATATAAACTACATAATATAATTGTTCCAAAACTAAAACAATTATATTCATATTTTTTATATGAAATACATAATATACCAACACGTCAAAGAAAAAACAATAGTATATCTATTCAACTAACACTTCAAAATTTATTAAAATATAATAAAAAATAAAATTTATTCTGCAATATACCGCAGTTTTAAACCTAGTTTTATTAATATTTGATGAAAAAGTTCCATTTATTTTATTTTTATACGAATCTTTTTGTTCTGATTATCTTCTTGAAATGCATGTAAAGGATTATTTATCATATATATATGTAGTCTACCTTTTTACTCAAAAAAAAAAAAACTACTGTTTTTAAAAATTAAAAAAGATCCGGAGATTAGAAAACAAAATAAATTCCACAAACACCAAAAAAACTAAAGTCATTGGAAAGGAAGAAGAAGATTAAGAATCTATGTGTCTTCTAGAGACACACACCATCACATAATAAGAGTTTTTTAGTCAAACACAAGCCGACATGTCTTTGAAACTCTACCCATAGACTTTAACTTCTTTATTTTGCGATATTTTCTGTTTCTACAACTTAACGAGAATGTCGCCGTCTTTAGACAACTAGCGTTTGCTAATATGTACTCAGCCACACTGCTCTGTTGCTCTGTGCCTTCATATTGTTTCCATTCCAAGATCTCTAGATGCTTCGATAAACATTTAGGAACAGCTTTTGGTTTTTTCCAGAGGTTCATCAGTTCACTGTCACTGGCACTATGTTTCTGTGACTAAAAAAAGAAAGAAAGAAACATTACGTGTGTTAATTAGTGCTATATATAGATTGCTTAAAAAAATAAGTGGAAACACACAGACTATTTGAATGATATATATACCACATTATATGTTTTTTGTTATTCAAAACATGATAAAGTTTTACATAGATACTCGTGACCTTGTGAGAAATTACTAGGAACAATTAAAAAAAAACATCATTAATTAGTGTATATCCGTTATTATATTGTTCATCTAACGTACTAGTAAAACCTTAAAGAAAAAGTTGCATTCTACATACCGACTTAAGCTTAAGATATCGAACTTTGGGAGCGTCATTGAGCATACACACAAGTTGATTTGGCCATCCCTCAGAACATGTACATAGCTCTAGGTGTCTAAGAGAGGATAAGGAAGTGCCTTGAGGATATGGAGTCTGCATTTAAAGTACATATTAGTTTCTGACATTAAAAGGAGAAATATTGTAGTGAGAAAGTATATATTTACCATTGAAGCTAGAGTACAAAGAGAAAGATGTCGGACTGAGGTAAGAGATCCTATGAAGTTCTCAGATTGGTGATAAATAACCTCGATGTTCGCTTTGATCACCTGAGGCATAGATTCAAACACTAGAAAATTACTTATTGTATCCTCAAAGTTCAGTTCTGTCAATAAAGGAGCTTTTATCACAAAGCCATGACTCCCCGCAACATAGTAGGTGCGTTTCTCATGTGTCTCTTTCCAGTCATCCATAGTCAAGGTCTTGATATATAAGTTCCTCAAAGTAGGCACATCAATATTGGATATCATCACATTCTCATTGGTTTCGCTTACAATCAAACATTCAAGAACAGGACACCTTGTTAAAAGACTTGCAACAGTTACGCCGCCCAAGAGCCTAACCGAGATAAGGTGCAGAGTATTGAGTGATGGCAAATGGAACCTTTGTGGAACAACCTGGATACCTAGTCCACGGAGTATCAATGTTTTTAGGGTTCCGTAAGCAATCAAACTAGGCACATTCATATTGAAGACTGCTGTGCTGGTTTGGTCTACAACCAAATGTTCAAGAACAGGGCAAATTTGTAAGAGACTTACAACATATTTGTCGACCGTGAACTGAACTGATATAAGGTGCAGAGTTTTGAGTGATGCCAAGTATAACCGATACGGAAATATCTCCATACATAGGTCACGGAGTTTCAGTGATTTTAGGGTCACCCAAGTACTCAACTTAAGCACTTCAACGTTGAAGACTTTGGTTCGGTGTACAACCAAATCTTCGAGAACTGGACAAATCTCTAAGAGACTTGCAACATGTATGTCGGCAGAGAACTTAACCGATAAAAGGTGTAGAGTTTGGAGTGATGGAAAACTAAACCGACGGGGAACAACATCGATACATAATTCAGTAAGTATCAATGTTTTTAGGGTTCCCCAAACACTCAAAGTAAGCACATTTTTATTGAAGACTTTGGTTTGGTGTACAACCAAATCTTCAAGAACCGGACAGATTTGTAGAAGACTTGCAACAGATTGGTCCCCCGAGAACTTAACCGATGAAAGGTGTAGAGTTTTGACTGATGGCAAACAAAACGATTGTTGGACACCCTCGATACTTATTTCACAAAGTATCAGTGTTTCTAGGGTTCTGCAAGTACTCAAGCAACTTGGTAATGTTAGGGTTTTGCCAGACAGGTCGAGTCTCACCACTCTCACAGATCGATCAACGACGGCTTGAACCAAATGATTGATGATTGAAGCCAAATAGTTTCGGCTAAGCTTGAGATGCAGTCTCTCTATAGTTTGATTCTTTAACACCAAAGATGTATGAACAAAACTGATAAAAGTCTCACCAGTACTCTCAAACGATGTATCATCAAACTTGAGATCCGGCACCAGTTTCCAAAGATCCCGCCAACGTTTTGATATGAGAGTTGTTGCTACAGTCTCTTTAAACATAGGAAGCGATGCCAATATCTTCACGAGCAGTTCATCTGGCAACTCATCGATGCTCTCCATATTTTGAGACGCACAATGAGAAAACTATGAACCCTAGCCTAGCCAACAAAGGCTAATTATCCTAATTAACCAATTTATTAAATACCTTTTTTATAATGATAATTCAGTCATATTATTTATCTGATTAATTTATTATTAGTGAAAATGAATTAAATATCCCCAGCGAGGCAGCGAATAATATGAAAGTCCATTTTAGCTATCAAATAATTTAGTTAGTGATCCTCAGTCCATTATATAGGATGTCAGCAATTTTATTCATAGATTTTTTTTGTTCAATTAAACTTTTGTAGTTTCTTATCGATGAAACCATTACCGATATTTACGAATCCTAAAAGTTCCTCATCGTTGGTTAGTAGTATATTTTTTCGAGAGGCTATCTACATGTGGTGGAGATGAGTCATGGACAGTTGGACAATCTTGGTTTCATACTCCATAGATTCATGTATTAATTATTTATTAGAATAAAAGTCAAATGATTAAGTTAATTACCAATAGAATTATTAGATCATACTATCATAGTAACAAGTCTTGCATAGTAATTAAATTAATTGAACGAAAAAAAAACGGCTCTGTTTACACAAATAAATAAAGATCCGGAAATCAGAAACAAAAACCCACGTTAAACAAAATTAAAATCCAAGGAAAAGAAAAAGCTAAGAAGCTCTGTGTTTTCTAAAGACCAAAACCATCACATAAGAGTTTAGTCAATCACAAGCTGACATCTCTTTGAAACTCTGTACGTAGACTTTAACTTCAATAAAATGCCGCCGTTTTTGTTTTTATATCTTGTTGAGAATGTCGCCTTCTTTAGACAAGTAGCGTTTTTTAGTATGTACTTGGCCACATTCATTTCTTGATTTGTGCCTTTATAGCTTCTCCATTCCAAGATCTCGAGATGCGTCAGTGAGCATTTGGGAACAACTTTAGAGAGAGTTATTTTACCAATGTCACAACTACTTGTATGTTTCTGAGATAAAAAGAAAAAGTACGTGTGTTAGTATTATTACAGATCGTTCAAACGTGAGAGCGTCATTATTATATATGGTTCATCTACGTACAACTTACCGACTTATCTAGCTTGAGAGATTTAAGTCTTGGAGCATCTTCAAGTATTTGGTAAAGTAGATTCCACCATCCCGCATAACTTGTACATAGCTCAAGATGTTCAAGATAGAAGAAGAAACTGCCTCTATGATATGGAATCTGCAAATTGAAGTATATATTTATTTATTCACTGTCATAAGAAAAACAAAACACTGAAACTATTCGAGTAAAAATGTTTTTTACCTTTGAAGTTCGAGAACAGAGAGAAAGATGTTGTATTGAGGTAAGAGATCCTATGAACTTCTCAGATTGGTCACAAACAACCTCGATATTAGCCTTGATCACCTCAGGCATATATTCAAACATTATGAAGTTACTGAATGTATCCTTAATGTTCAAATACACCAACGAAGGAGCTTTTATCACAAACCCGTGAATCTCCGCATTGTTGTTGCGTACCCCTTCAGAATTATTGATCGTTACACTCCTCAAAGTAGGCACACTAATATTGAATATCACCACATTGTCATCTTCTTTCTTGTTTACAACCAAATTTTCAAGAACAGGGCAGCTGCTTAGAAGGCTTTCAACAGATTCGTCACTCGGGAATTTAACCGAGAGAAGGTGAAGAGTTTTGACTGATGGCAAACGAAAAAACTGCGGTAAAACCTTGAGCTTCAAGCCTTGGAGTTTTAATGTTTCTAAGGTTCTACAACGGCCCAAGCAACTCGGCAGTTGTAGGTTGTTGCCACACATGTTGAGTTGCAGCTCTTTAACTGATCGAGTAACTCCGGTTTTGACCCAATCATTGATGATTGAAGACTTATAATAGGGTAGTAGAAGCTTGAGACACAATCTCTCTAGAACTTGAGCTTTGCTAAACAAGAAACATCTACAAACAAAACTCTTAAAACTCTCACCATCATCATCATAATCATCAAACAAATTATCATTAAGATTGAACACCGGCACCAGTTTCCAAAGATCCTGCCAACGTTTTGATATGAGAGATGTTCGTATAGTCTCTTTAAACGTAGGAAACGATGACAATATCTTCACGAGCATCTCATCTGGCAAGTCATTGATGCTCTCCATGTTTCGAGACGCACACGAAGAAAAAACTAAGAACCCTAGTCAAATCAAGTTCCGTGATAAAAAATTCATCAGTTTATCTATACCAAGAGAAAATAATTTCCTAATCCTACTCCTAATTTAACTTATTAATTCCAATATTTTTTTATGTGAAATTATGTAAAGTATTTAAATGATTTAATTTTTCTATTTTTATATAAGTTAATGTATTGAATTTTGCTAATAATAATAGTAAAAAAAAAGTGTTAGCAGAAACTTCTAACTGCCAATGCGGTGTCGTTTTATGTCATGCCAATTCTACTCTTGCTAGATTGGGCCATTTTAGATGGGCTAGCAAAGCCCACAAATTCAATTAACACGTATAATAAAGCGCATCTTTATAGGCAAAACAGTTTTTGGTGTTCTTAGGTTTAATATATTAGAAAAATAATCTAAAATCAGTAGTTAAGAACTTTTGTTAAAAAGATAGTTATAGGGAGAACACTTAAGATCTTAAGATTTAATAATATAATATTCTTAAACATAAACAATTATAAAATCTAATAAATTAGGTATGTAATATTAGAATTAAACTTATTACAATAATTTAATATTCTTAATCATATTCTTAAACTTATAAACTTATAAATTATTAAAATAATAAAAAGCATTTTAATTTCAAACTTATAAAACTTTTACTAAAAATTCATAATACAATACCAAATTTTTATGAAACAACAAAACATTGTAAATTTATTTTAAAAACCAAACAAACATATTACTTAATTAATTAAAACACAGAAACATTTAATTTATTTAATACATAGTTCAAGGTCCAAATTTATTCCATATATGCTCAATCAATATTCTTAATCATATTCTTAAACTTATAAACTTATAAATTATAAAAATTATTGTATTTTGAAATTGTGTTGTGAAGCCACCAGGCTCTGATCGGTACATATGTAACTGTTTCTACAATTGTGGTGCACAATGATCTCCTGGAGTATTTGATAACGTAAACTTAGTTAAACATTATCATAATATTTATGGGTTATGAAATTCAATCCGTATGAAATTTCAATTAGTTAAACATTAACTTAGTTATGAAATGATGTTATCAAGTGCGTGATGAAGTGCGTTTTCTTTATCCTCTTCCTCCAAGTTTAACAAAACCTGTGTGGTGATTGGTCTATACCCGGCCACCCTCAGTTTTTCTGAGATTTCTACGAGCATTGAGTTGATTTCTTTGGCTCTCGGGTGAGAATCATCTTCCACAAGAAACTCATGAAGCACGCCATCAATGTCGATCCAACTACACCCGGGATCTTTTCTTATATCCATCTCCTTCATTCTGAGCCTCATCTCCGAAACCTCTGACCATTTTCCTTGAGAAGCATACATGTTTGAGAGGGCCACATAAGCTCCACTGTCATGAGGAACCATATCCATCACAATGTCTGCAACACGCTTGCCCATCTCGACATTTCCGTGCATTCTGCAAGCACCCAAAAGTGCTTTCCATATCACATCATCTGGTTTTATAGGCATATTAAGTATGAACTCCTCAGCCACATCAAGAAGACCAGAACGACCCAATAGATCAAGAGATTGATGTAAGCAACATCACTAGGCTGAACTCCAGCCCACCTCATTTTACAAAAACACTCAATAGCTCAGTAACATTCCATAACACAACTTCACCATCTCTCTTTCTTCTATCAACCATCACCACCATATCTTTCTCTATAATGTTCTTGTAAAACAACACACAAGCATCTTTCATCAAACCACTTATCACATACATTCTAACGAGATTACTCATCACGAACTCATCACAGCTCAACCCAAGCTTCAAAGCCAACCCATGAAACTGCTTACCTTGTTGAATCTTCCATGTTTTCGCACAAGCCTTAAGCACAGAAGGAAACGTGAACCGGTTCGGTTCAACGAACTCATCGCTCATCATCAAGCAGAACAATGCGATTGCGATTACAGCTTTGTCTTCTTCATCGCTCTCACTGAAACCTCTGATTATAGTATTCCAAGAGAAGCAATTTCGTTGAGGCATCTGATTAAAGATCTTATGTGCGTAATCGAGGTCTCAGTGATGGACATCGGATCGCAACACACAACCCCAGAAATGAAAAAGAGAGGATCTTTTTATGAGATAACACACAAACCTAGATTGAACTTTGGCCGGAGATTTCGGGAGTCAAAACGCAATCAGGCACCGGCCGATCGATCAAACGAGAGGGACCGAAACAAAGTCTGGTCGGGTTGACTCGGTTCTGCAAAGCGGTCGAAGCTTTCGCCGTTTTCTCTCTTTCTCGAAGAGGAAGAGAAATAAAAATTATCTGGATTGCAAAAAATTCTCAACCATTCGTGTGAAGCCACGTAAACAAAGAACTAAGCTTAAAACTGTTCTTATTCAAGAACTAAAAATCTGTTCTTAAGCCACTGTTCAATTTATTAAACATATTTTTAGGCTAAGAACACCTAATAAGTTGTGGCGATAAAAATAGCCTAAGAGTTCTGCGCGTAGGATATTTTGTCTACTATCTTGGATCGTACTATAACGCTTTATTTCTTTTTTGCATTTTTCTTTTGTAATTTCATACAATATTAGAATTTCGAAAGAAAAATTATTTTTAAAATAAAAAGTGAGTGTTTTTTTATTCATATTATATTAGAAGAAAAAAATCAAAGAAGACTTATAATTTGTAGCAATATTTATATTCATTTATAATTTGTAGCAATGTTTATATTCATTTAAAAAAAAAAATTGTGAAGAAATATGTGTGCGTAGGAGAAATAAATATACCCTAACTGTATATTGAATGTTTTATCAATTTTGAAGTTGAATTGTTTTGCAAGTTGATAACTGATAATTCGATATTATCCTCTATATTTGAATAAGAAGGAAAAAAGCCGTTTGGTCGGGAAAAAGTTGTTTTAAAGACGGACAAGATTCTTGGTTTAAAGGATCATAGCGTGATTATTTTATTAATTATGCGTTAAAATGTGAAAAGTCGTTATTATTAGTGATGGGAACTAAAAAAAAGTTCGGTCCAATTAACAAAATCAGAAATTAAATAAAAAAGGGTAAGTAAAAGGATAGAGAGGGGTGACGAGGACATGATACGGATATGTTTTAAAAGAATGAGTCTTATCCTCTTTTGCCTACTAGTCACTCTTATAGGGAATTGAAAACCTCTCCTAAGCAAATCTAATCCATATAATATAATACTACTCGAGTACTATTTTTTTTTTTTTTTTATTAGAACAAACCGACCTTTAGGGATCCTCATGTGTGCAAATCTTTACACCTAATCACTTTGTTTATCTTCTCGTTTTGTTGGTAAAATCCCTATATTTTCTCACCAAGAACATCGTATGTTTTATCTTAATCAAACTACAAAAACTACTAACTATAGTCGTTTAGAAGTTTATGGTGTATATTATTTGTAATTATACTAAATAAAAGTAGGAGCTATAAGCTTTTAAGGCTGTCCACCTAAGCTTTAAAACAACCTATAGGGATTCAACATGTCACTAATTAACATTTTTAGAAATTTGCAGAATTTTATATATTAAGAATTATTTTGAACAACCTATCAGGATTTGACATGTCATTCATTAATATTTTTTTTAAATTTCCAGAACTTTTAGAAAAAGGAAAATTTTAAATTTATGGAAATAAAAAAACTATGTACAATATCCCACATTGGCTAGAAAATTTTTAGACAATGGTTCAAACCAGTATAAATAAGATTAATATGCTTCCAACAACGAATGAGCAGGAAAGCTTGATTTATCAGACGTCCAAGTTTAAAAGTTTTATTCGGTTTGATCATGTTTTTTATTTGATCAAACTAAAATTTTTAAAAGTTTCAAAAAAATATGATAATATTTAAAATTTTTAAAATTTTAAATATTTTTAAAAGCTCTTAGCTTTTAAAAAGTTTTTAAATATATATATTTTTTTTTTGTCAACAGTTTTTAAATATTATAATTTTAAAATTTTAATAGTTTAAAATATTATAAATATTGAAACTTTTTAAAAGGTTCAAATATTATATTCGAACCTTTTAAAAGTTTAAAATATTATAAATATTGAAACTTCTAAAAGTTTTAGCTTTAAAAAGTCAAAATATTATAATTTTTAAATTTTAAAAGGTTCAAATATTATATTAGAACCTTCTAAAAGTTTAAAATATTATAAATATTGAAACTTCTAGAAGTTTTAGGTTTAAAAAGTCAAAATATTCTAATTTTTAAATTTTAAAAATTTCTTAACATTTAAAAGCTTTTCAAAAAATTAAAATTTATAAATTTTAAAAATTTGAAATTTTAGAAATATTGAAACTTTTAAAAGGTTCAAATATTAAAATATTTAAACTTTATAGAATGTTTTAAAATATTACAATTACTTAACCTCCATAGAAATTTTAAGATAGTATATCTATACTAATAAAAAATTGAAGCTATAAACTCCTAAAAGTGTCCATATAAGATTTTAAAAAACCAATAAGAATTAGATATTTCGCTAAGATTTTTTTGGAAATATAGTAGTAATCTATATTATTAAGATTTTTTAGAAAAAAAAAAAATCTGTAGAAATAAAAGAAATATGTACAATGTCCCACATCGGCTAGAAAATTTTAGACAATGGCTGAGAACCATTATAAATAAAAATAATATGCTTTTAACTATAAATTTATCAGGTGTTCTTGATTTATGCTTATTTATCAGGTTTCCAAATTTAAAAGTTATTTGATTTATTTTAGCAAATTAAAATTTTTAATGGTTAAAATATTTATTATAGAATGTTTAGAAATATGATAAATACCTCCATAAAAATGATAAAATATTATAACTATTTAAACTCTATAAAAAGTAAAAGTGTCATTAATATTTAACTCTAAAAAGAAAAATGTTACGATAATTAAACTACATCTAAAGTTTGAAATATTTTAAATATTTAATCTCTTTTAGAAATTTAAAAGTTTAAGAATTACTAAATATTATATATCATATTTTTAATATCTTGAAAATATCTTACTTATCTCCGTTTGTGCTTTATATTTTTTTTGTCAACCATTGAGCCAAACTGGCCCATTAGCCAAATTCCTACATTCGTAGGAACCGGGAGTCGATCCCGGTGTGATGTGCCTTCTACAAATGGACTTACCTCACGAAACGAACTACGGTCACTTCATGTGCTTTATATCTCTTATGAGCTGTAAAACATGTTTTGTGTATGACTTTACATATGATTTGATACTTTTGCAGTCAAAATTTTATTTTTAAGTCTAAGAAAGAACGATTGACGTCGCAAGACCTTGATTTGATGTTATTTGAGTTTAAGAAGAAGGATCGACGAAGCACAAATATTGTTTTTATTATACATGTGTTCATATTACTTTCTCTGCAAGTAAGGATTTTGGTTTGAGAAGTATATGGATGAAATTATCAATAATTGGGTGCATGTGTTGACTATGCTGGTTTTCATGAATTGCATAATTTTTATGAAAAAAAATGATTTTGGTCTTGGAGTTTGATGGGTTAACAAGTTGTGTGGTAGAAGAAGAAGAAGAAGAAGAAGAAGAAGAAGAAGAAGAAGAAGAAGAAGAAGAAGAAGAAGAAGAAGAAGAAGAAGAAGAAGAAGAAGAAGAAGAAGAAGAAGAAGAAGAAGAAGAAGAAAGAGAAGAAGAAGAAGAAGAAGAAGAAGAAGAAGAAGAAGAAGAAGAAGAAGAAGAAGAAGAAGAAGAAGAAGAAGAAGAAGAAGAAGAAGAAGAAGAAGAAGAAGAAGAAGAAGAAGAAGAAGAAGAAGAAGAAGAAGAAGAAGAAGAAGAAGAAGAAGAAGAAGAAGAAGAAGAAGAAGAAGAAGAAGAAGAAGAAGAAGAAGAAGAAGAAGAAGAAGAAGAAGAAGAAGAAGAAGAAGAAGAAGAAGAAGAAGAAGAAGAAGAAGAAGAAGAAGAAGAAGAAGAAGAAGAAGAAGAAGAAGAAGAAGAAGAAGAAGAAGAAGAAGAAGAAGAAGAAGAAGAAGAAGAAGAAGAAGAAGAAGAAGAAGAAGAAGAAGAAGAAGAAGAAGAAGAAGAAGAAGAAGAAGAAGAAGAAGAAGAAGAAGAAGAAGAAGAAGAAGAAGAAGAAGAAGAAGAAGAAGAAGAAGAAGAAGAAGAAGAAGAAGAAGAAGAAGAAGAAGAAGAAGAAAGAAGAAGAAGAAGAAGAAGAAGAAGAAGAAGAAGAAGAAGAAGAAGAAGAAGAAGAAGAAGAAGAAGAAGAAGAAGAAGAAGAAGAAGAAAGAAGAAGAGAAGAACGGTAAATATGATGACAACTATCATAAAATTTGACAATAAAAATGACAAGAAAGAATATGAAAAATAAGAAAACATTAAATAAAAACACGAAAACATAGGTGATAACGATCAATTAAATATGAAAAGGAGATAAATTCATTATTATAAATTGTTTCGTTTTTCTGGTGGCCAAAGAAATGGTTTAAGATATGTGAGGTCACCAGTTTGATCCGCCTCGCCTGGACGTCGTGTTAGATTCATGATTTTTTATTAGATTTGATTTTAAAACACAACTGATTTTTATATTTTTTAAAATTGTGTATATGAAATTTAATTTTTTTCTTAATAATAATTTAAATTTTTCTATAAGATAATATTTCATTACCGTTATTAATCATATATGATTTTTATCAAAATATATCAAATAAACCCACGCGTAGCGTGGGTTCAAAATCTAGTGTTATAGAAAAGGGTATAATAATATCTACTAATAAATTAACAAAATTAAAGGGCAAAAGTGTGTTCAGAAAAACAAAAAACATAAAGCAAAAAGCTGTGATATGATGCTGACTGCCCATAGAATGAGAACCGCATACCACAAAAAAGAAACACAATAATAGCAATTAACATATGCGATGAGAATAATAACAAACAAAATTTGGAGATAAAACTTGAAAAGTGAAAATTTATTATTTTAAAAGGGTCAACGTTATCCACGGCTTGCACGTAAGTAATACCCACACATATAGTTTATCCTCTTTTTTCTCTAATTAAAAATTTGAAAATAAATAAATAAATAAAAAACCTCTTCACATATCCATATATATTTGTAGATGATGTCTATCTTCAAAGCAGAACTCATGTTTCTGTGTTTCCATTTCTAGAACAACAACACACAACTCTCCCATCCTTTTTTTGACAAAAACAACTCTTCTTTCTTGTTTGTGTTCAAAAAAAAAAAAAGATGAATATTCATATGAATCTGAATCTGAAGCAAATGGCGGGTAACATGATCTATCAAGATCCAAGAAAGACCCAAGAAGACGAAGACATTGTTCAAGGAGTTTCAAGAACATTCTCAGAAGAAGAAGATTCATCTTCTTGTTCGTTATCTTCCATGTGTTCTTCATCTGATTTAACAGAAGAGGATGATGATGATGATGTTTCTTCATCTTCTTCTAATGGACCTCTTGAAGATCTCTCCGACCTCATGTTGCATCTCCCTATCAAGTAAGAATACAATCTTTTTCTTAAGAAAAACTATAAATACCTAATGGATCTAAAAGATTTTGCTCATTTCATATTTGTTTGCTTCATTTCTGTTTTCTTGTAATAACAAAAGTTATGTGTTAATTATCTCAGGAGGGGATTATCAAAGTTCTATGAAGGAAGGTCACAATCATTTACATCACTAGCAAATGTTAAAAGCCTTGAAGATCTTATGAAGAGAGGGTTTAAAAACGGAAACTATGGAGCAAGAAGAAAGTCATGTAGGAGTACTGGTGGGATTATAGATCAAAGCTACAAAAGGGTTTATAGTCCTAAAGCTACCATCTCCAAGAAACACAACAACAAAACACCTTCCTCTGTTCTCTCTTGTCTTTCCAGAAGAAAACATTAGAAATCTCAGAGAAACACATTAGTCTTTTTTCCCCCCAAGTTTTTTTTTAACCCTTTTTACGGTTTCACCTAAATCGGTTTCAGTAACATAACAAGATTTCCAGTGTTGTCTTAATTGTGTAGACTAGACTTGTGTATACCTTTTTTTTGGGGCTTTTTGGGTCGTTTGGTTGTATGTATCAAAAGCTTGTAAACAGGAGTGTGATTCCGAGAAGGTGGAAGCAGTTCCACATAACTATGATGTTGCTTCACATAGTAAGAAGAGACGGCTTGTCTCTTGTTCCGATCCAGTAACCTGACAAATTTTTATAATGGACCATTTGTTTTAAGTTAAGAATCAGACCATCATAGTTTGATTATGCATAAAGAATCAATATCCTTAGTGATAGAATGTTTGAAAATATATACTTGCAAAATCATTCACATCATTGATTTAATAGTAGTTGTATATGATCTTTTATCATTAAAAACCAAAAACAGAGCTATTGACTGAATCAATATTAATGCCTAACCTACCTCAGCAAATTGTAGCAAGTGAAGTCCTAGTGCTCTTTAATTCATCTGCATGATCCAGCACTAAATTCCCTGTCTGCAACAATGAAAACAAGATGTTGACAAAGTGAATTCAAGCAACACAAAGAATCGATATAAGCCAAGTAAATCTGAGATTATGCAGATTTAAAGATTCAAGGTAATCAAATGTGTTTCCCTGCTCATGACATATGTAAAGATCTAGATGGTTTTCAGTTACCTTTTCATTAAGCATATGATCGACGTTCTATTTCCCCCGTCGATCCACTTCACAGCACCATCTCCAACTACCTCGGCTGTTTGGTCAAGCTAGCTCTTCAGGAATCAACTCTTCGTCCTTACCTGGACAGAGTAAATATCAAGGTTGGATGATTTCACATTAGTAATTGAACAAGTAAATGATTCAAGAATACAAAAATGTAAACAAATAACAAAGGCATCTTGCTGCACTCAATAAGAACATCTTTACTGCGAGTCTTGGCCTCATCTAGCAAATTATATTTAGTTACCACTTCTGGAATCGTAAGAACATCTTTATAAGTGATTGACTGATAAAAATCATGCGTGAGGACGTACCTCAGCAAATCGTAGCAAGTGAAGCCATAGTGCTCTGTTTTCTTAAGCACATCTATATATGTCTTTGCCAGACTTTGTCTTTGTGATGACTGATGAACAATCCCTTTAGTACACCTTTTCTTGCGAACCGTTAACCGCAAAGTCACTAATGTGAAGCAAAACGATGCTCATGTGGTCAAGAGAAGGAAGTCATCTGAATTCTCAAACAGGGAAAAGAAAACCAAATTGGAGGACTAAAGATTTTATTTTTTCATTAATTACGCAAATAAAGGAGAATTAGTCCTCTTAGTCCAATTTCCCATTTCTTCTATGTTGTCCTTTGTATTGCTTAAGGCCTTACCATAAATTTTGGGAGGCCCATTAATTTACTTGAAAAGATTTGAGTTTTTGTGTTGCCCATATCCCCTATATATCAGCACCGATTTTTCGCTTTCTCATTCTCCTTTTGTTTCCCATATGTTTTCTGACTTAAACTTTCATCTTAAGAGAATTTGAGGAATTTTTTGTTTGAATATGTGTTTAGTAACTCTCATATTGCTAACTCTCTCCGGCAGATCGAGCAAGTGAACTTAGATTGACTGTTTTAGGAACTTAGATTGAATGTTTTAGGAGTTGTGTGTCCAATGGATTCACATACTAGTCCCTGCAGGTAAAGCATGCAGAGGGAGATCATACTACACCATTAGCAATATGTGATCTCTAGCTCATGTCTTGCAAGTTGCAACCCATCTCTTGTCTCCCTCTACAATTCTGCCTCACAAGGTGTTACTCCTGGTTATTTGTTCACTCATATATCCTTATACAATATCTCCAAACAAATTAACAAGCCAGAATTAAGTTATTTATCAAAAGCCACTCTCTCTTCCAATACGAAAAAAAAAATCATCAAAAAAATTGTTTCGTATTGTGCGTATCGAATCAAAGGAAAACGACTATGTTGGTAGAAGGTTAAACATGCGTCAATATACCAAACAAATTAGAAACTCTTTATTTCGGGATTAAATTTGTTAAAAGAGTTGCACTTTGCTTCAAAAATATCCCATGTGAAAGCTTAAAAGGTATTTGCTTTTTGTCCGCTCTCACTCCACAAAAGAAAAGCATATTAGCAGCTTTCAATTGCTTTTAGATTTAAGATTCCGATTAATATTATCTAGTTTTTTTTGGTATAATAGATTTTTACACATCCAGATAGATCCAGCTTAACGGTATATGCAAATTTCTCGGTTTCTGTTTGCATCATATCTATACATATTAGATTTTTTAAGTTGAAATTGAAATAACAAAGAGAGAAAATATAATAACAAATAATAATAAATAATGATAAATGATTATTGATATGAGGTCAAATCCAACAACGATACAAAATAGAGAGATAAACAGAGATCAAACATAACAATCAACTACAAGATGTCAAGAACTGAAAGAGACACAAACAAGAACCGGACTTAAACATCGATTAGTTGATTTTACTTAAAATTCAATGAAACATAAAATAGCAAATTTAAGAAGAAACTTCTTAAAAGAGGAACCCAAAGGCCATCACCGCTACGGAGGCCAAGAAAGTAGGGATAACTGAGGAAGCATCGGAGGTAGGGCTAGGAGCCGGAGCGTCAACCGCTGCAACCGTCTGCTGAACCGTGGAGAACGCTATCATAGCAACCAAAACCGCCACGAAAAGCTTCATCTTCATTGCCTCCATTGTTCTAGTATTTTTTTGGCTTTGAAACTCAGTGAGGGCAATGAAGAGAGTTGAAAACGTTCTTGGTGCTTATTGTTGTGTTGTTGTTGTTTTTGATGTGTGGCTTGTGAATTACATTTGTTAGTGGTTTATATACACGAGTACGCATGTAAGGCCAAGTGTGTACATGTCACTTTACACCAACGCATGTGAATAATCTAATTTTAATGTTGTTATTACTTTATTATATATCCCACTAAATAATTTAATTTAATCCTAAGAAAGTTATATAAGAAATGTGTTATGTTGTACTATTGAATTGATTTAAGACACGTAAAGGTTTTAGTTCATCAACTATGTAAATAAATAGTTGGAAAAAGGAAGAAACAATAGTTGGAAAGAGCTGTGCGCACTATTTTGGACGGTAATATTTATTGTTTATCAATTACGGCGAATTAATTGATTTATTTGTTAATACATTCATCAAACTTTTGGTGAGTTACTTGTTCAAGAGTTAGGTTACAAATTGTCAAGTGTGCTCATTCATTGAATGTTAATTTCTTTCCCCGAATGATCTTCTTTCCTCTCTTGGTACACTTCATCTCTATGAGGTTTGTCCATAATACTATGTTTAATAAATTTTTAATTTCGTGTTTGTGAAATGAGTAGAGAGAGAGATATGAGAGAAGCAATGAGCTGTTTTAGTTGTTTCTTATAGGTAAAGAAGATGGAAACTAGATGATGGTTCCATGTGCTCCAAGTAACATGATTTGGCCTAACCCCATATTATTGTGTTTTATTTTTCTTTTCTCCTTATTTCCCATTTTAAATTTTGTTATTAATCGGATTTGATACTTGATTTGGCTTATCATTTTCCCACCGTATTAATATTTTTGACTCTTAACATTATTTAGCAATTATTGAAATTTTTTAACTATGTATATTATCATAAGTATTCATCGTAACCTTTTGTCAAAAAGAAAAAAATAAAAACACAATTATAGGGGGAATTCATCCAATCTAATAATTAGTTATTTTAATTTGTATGATTTTATTTATGATACATCATATTTTTACATGTCACATTCATTTTACAAACCACAGAAATTTTATTTACAACCAAATAGACAAATCTAACATGCATCATATATTACCTGTCATAATAATACTTGTTTTTCATGTCTGAATTTATCTACATCTATTTAAATAGTTGGCATATAATTTTCTGTCATGTTAGTCACTTAATTGATTGATTTTGAAAATTTAACACCTTAATTTTTAATTATTTATCATATTTGGTTAAAAGGTGTTTCTTTTGATTAACTACCTAAAGTTGAAATGACATTTTCATTGATTAACAGAATAATTAGTTGGTGCACTGAATCAGACCTCCATCATAACTCATAAGCAAACGCACTCAAGGAAACACTCATAGACAACGTAAAGGTCCGTAACCTTTTTTAACTTTTATAAGGTTACTCCTACGCTACAAGAGAGGGACACTATCAAATTCTCTCTTACACACTTACAAACTTGTTATCTTCCAAACCAAGTAACAAATAGAAACCCCAATGCCAAAACTATTACCTAATCAAAACCTAGAAACCAAAAAAAACGCAAGATAATGTCCAGAACCAAAACACAGTAAAGTGTAAGAAAAAATCAACAAAAACGATATTTTCACACTTATCATAAACACTAGGAAAGTTCCAAGTACAGGTGTTCCTCTACAGCTTCATCTTCAATCATATTCTTTCTTTTGTTCATCCTCTACTGACATTTAGGATTTCTTCCTGGACCTCCGTAGTAAAAGTAATGTCCCCAATCATCATTCTTACCAAGCTCAACATCATAGCAATTAGATTTCTCAGTGAAAGTGTTGAGCCCTTTTGGTTCTTTCAGATTATTAGAGCTATCAACGACTTGAATGTTCCTAAAGTAACTTGCTTTAGTGAACCCTCCATCCGAAACTGACCGCTTCCCATTTGTGTGGTTGTGTGGTGACCATCTTCTTCCATGTTCACTACTTCTCCTCCCCATTCTACTATCGATGCACTCTCCGCTAAGTATGAGAATAGAAAGTTTGGCCAGTATCCCAACACATACCCGTCCCCAAACTGCATCCACCAGTGCCCTTCTTTTGGATCCTACAATGAAAATGTTCTTGACTTATTAGTTTGATTCATCACACTCACAGATCCATAAAAGGTGTTATGTGTAAGAACTCCATGAAAAGAAATGGTTCTTGAGAAGTTCCACAAGTTTGCTTCATCAGACACAATACCAGATCTATATAGTTAGTAGTTCTGAAGCTAAAAGCTGAAGTTTTTTAAGAATGCCCTGAGAAGAAATGGTACTCTCAGAGAAGCTTTACCTAATGAGACCTGTTCTTACCTTCCAAATGGTAATACTTATATCGTATTGCGGGTTATGAAAGCCAGATACCGGAGAAATACTTGCTCCCATAGCTATTTGACTGTTGATTTGTATAAAACCCGAACAGAGGAGATTGTAGCAGCCAGTAGCTTGATAAGCATCGCTCTGTTGTGTTCCAAGAAGACATATCCATAATAGTTAAGATTGTTAGCCAAAAGGCATATTATATACTCTCAGGTCATTAGATACTGAAGAGACGTTTGCTTACCGTCCAGTAAGTGAAAAGCCTTGTGTTGTTATCGCCATATAAATCCGGACTAACCTGATTTTGTATTATATATGTCAATGAAGCTAAGAACACAAGTGTCTTTGAGAGTAAGTTATAATGGTAAGACTTTATATAGGTGGTTTACCTGCCAACCAGCTTCAATGCTATTGAGATCTTGACCAAAAGAACCTCCAAGAATCCATAACTGAGACAAGCTGAACTCATTAGAGTTTTGCACTTTAGGTTCCCATACATTTATTGTTGCCTTTGCCCCGTAAAACTTGCCTCCTTCCACATAAGCTATCGCGTGCTACATCATCCACAAATGCCAGATCAAAAAACACATACAAAAGAGAACTTTTCACACAATACATAGGTATGTAGATGGCCATCACTAAAGTACCTGATGACCACTTTGGTTGATGAGATCAGGATCAGCAGATCGGGGAAGAGGAACAGTACGGAGCTTCTTCTTACCATACCGTTTAACAGAACTAGCCCTCAAAACATCCTCTTTCCTTGTCCTCTTCACTGGTATTGTCCCTTCAGAACAAACTCCGTTCTGGTGCCATAACTGAGTTATTGGATTGACTCTTTCTTTTGGCTTCTCAGACACTTTGTTCTCATCAAACATCCCTTGTGGAGTGTAACTAGGTTTCATCTGTCATAAACCCCATAACATGTTAACAACATAAACAAAAATTGAAAGAAGGAAAAAAAGAGAGTGACTTTAAGGCAAATGCTGAACTAAATTACCTGAATCTTGTGATCTTTGAGGAAAGGATGATCAAAAGCTGGTTGCTTAGATATGTGAACACAGTCTATTATGTCACCATCTGGACTCTGTTTCAAACACACACAAGAGAAAATTGTAAATCAGTCAAAATCTGTCACATAGTAATCACAAGTTTCCTACTTTTTCCTACATTTCTCTCACTAACAACAACTAAGCGATTTAGTAGTCATCTAATACTCATAAACTGTTAGAAAGCTATACTACTGAATCAATTAGGTTGGTGACAAGCAAACAAACAAAACAGACAAAAACAAAAATTGGAAATGGAGGTTGAAAAAAGAAACCTGAAAGCTCTTAACGGCTGGTTTATTCAATCGATTCAAGTGTTTGTGAACTTCAAAATTCTGCCTTGAAACACTGAGTCTCCCAGAGCATGTTAGGGAGAGCAGTCCCCAAACGCAGAACCAAACAAGAAACCCTCTGAGAACCTCTCTTTGCTAAAATGCGCAGTACTGCCCATCTTCTTAACTCACTCTTAAAAGTCTAAAAGACAAGAAGAAGAGACACAAAGAGAGAAAGAAAGAGAGAAAGGGAGAAGCTTTTTTTTGTGGGTAAGTGCTTCTCACTTGATCTCTAAACGAAAGGCTTTATTTGGTGTGAAGTGTTGAAGAAAAAGCTAACACCTTTTATCTTCTGCTTAGAGAGAGCTCTTTACTCTGTAACCCACCACCACTAACACCAGTGATTCTGCAGCGACATTGTTGAAGTGGGTCTTTCTCTCCTTTGATGATGAAAAAAAGACCACTTTTTGTCACTCTCTCTCTCTCTCTCTCTCTCTCTCTCTCTACTTTGTAATTATCACTAAATAAACATTTTTCTTGGTAATTAAAAGGACAATTAAAGAGTAAAGACCGGGTTTTGTAACATAAATCCCTTAAATTAAAAGACAATTGAAATTGTATTTACGCCCCCCAAAAAAACATGTAATTATGAAAACGAAACAGTCTATAAAATGATTCTAAAAACCTCCCAACTTTTTCATAAAAAAGTGTCAGCCTTGGCTTGATTAATAATAATAATGCTTTTTTGAGGTAATGGGTATTCAAATGATTATTTCATTATAATAGTAATAAGTAGTAATTCACTACAAGAATCAAATGATAAAATGAATCAATAAAGGGAAAAAAAAATATCTTAACTTACCTAATAGCTTTATAAAATGTGCATTTACAAGATAGTTGAAATGTCATAATCTAACCAAAGGAAACATAATCTAAAATAAGATAGCGAGTGGAGCCCCATGAGTCATGGCGAGGTAGTCGATGCAACTTCTCGTGAAAAGTATTCACGAGCTCCGCTCCAAAAGAGCGACTACTTACTTAACCACAAAAATACATAAGTTTCAAATTTGTACTCGTTTCATATTTTCACATGAATTAATAATGGTCCTTGCATTAAATGTTGCATCTAACTAATCAACTTAATATGGTAATTTAGTGGACCTAATTTACTAACGAAGGAGAAACACATACTGTTTTCAAAAAATTAAATATTTTGCGTACTTTTCAAGCATATATTCCTCTTTATGTTTTTTATTTTTGTGATAAAAATATTCCTCTTTACGTTAGTGTTTTTCTTTGTGTTTAAACTATAATTTTGAAACGAATAAATTCTGAAACATCGTATCGAAACGATATCATTAAATTAAAGATAAGATAAAGAAACGAGAACAAAGTTCTCTGCAAAAAGTATCAACTTTATCAGTAGTCTTCTTCCTTTTTCGTAATATATAGTTTTTGAGTTTTGACCCATCATACTACTGGTCGAATAGCTTATTGCTTTGTGTTAGCTATACAGATTAAACAACTAATTAGTAATGCTTAGCTTTTGCTTATCACTTAGTTAAGATGTGTATTCTAAAAGACCAAATTTTTTCGTAGATATGAAGAAATAAGCAAATAGAAATAGCAGCTCATAAACTTATAAAAAGATACTCCTAAACTAATCAACGGTAGTTCAATGAGCATCGTTTTTAGTTTTTACATAGTCTATGTTAAGAACCAATTCTCTTTGAACCCATTTTCTTTTCTTTTTTTTGTTACCACTTCAGATTCGCAAAACCATCGAATCGTCTATGTAATGCAATGGTGTAATATTTGATTGATTAAAATAGATAATTGCGAATTGATACTAGTTGCATCGTAATAATAATGTTTTGTCTTTAGTTTGCTTTCAAGTATACTACTCCAGTTTCAGTCAATGGAGTAAGTAAGTTTAGTAGTACTATTAATATGATGGGGAAGCAGACACAAGATTCTGTCTCCCGATGGAGCTGTTTTGGTCTTTTCTTCTTCTTCTGTTTTCGGTTTGCTCGCCGTTAACCAAGGACAATGAATATCGCCGTTGATAGTTTGACGACGTTATCTCATCACCATCGATGACACGTGTACGGTGCATAGAAAGGATCTAACGAACGGCGAGGAATCCAATGAGGTCAAAATGTGTAGCAATGAGCATCATCATGAGATTCCACAAAAAGTTATTTTTTTTATTTGGCAAATACCAAATATATACTCCATAGTATAAATTAAAAGGCTTCATTCAATTAAGCAAAATATTTAAATTAATTAAATCTGAATGCTAAAACTCTAGTTGACAAATTAAAAGATGTTAGAACTCTATAAGGTGTAGTTAAAATCTTAACTCTTTTTTTTTTTCCCTTTTTCTGGTTAGATTACCTTTGAGTAGGTAAGTAGTAGAAAAGATGAGCTTTCTCATGTTTCTTTCTGATTGTTTTTAAGAAAAATATAAAAGTAATAATAATCTTTAACTAATTGGACCATCATCCTCGTTAATCACCACCCTTGTCTCTTCTACTTTTTAATCTATACGTACGCTTATTAATTAAAAGTTTATAACGTGCGTGCACTAAACAAACAAGTGATTATTACAGTATTAAACCCACAATAATTACTATCAACCGTTCATTCTATTTAGATAAAAATCCATAAATGCTAATCGAACCGTTGGATGCACCTGGTGTCTTAGATAGACTTACCGTTTTTTTTTTTTTTTGTCCTTGTAAAAAAAATATATCATTTTGAGGCAATTTTGGAAAATGTCTTCATAGCATATTCTTTTTCTAACTCAATTTTTTTTGTCCTTAAACATATGTCCAAGTCCAAGTGGATCCTGAGAGTGAGAACAGTAGTATATAATAATAATATCACAAAGGTAAGTAAAAAAAAACCAGTCAGTCCAATCTGTCTAGTATGACTGGCCATATCTGTAAAATGCAGTGTTCTTACATCAGAGATAGATTTAGTGGATCTTTGAGAATTTATCAAAAATTTCGTGATTCGTCATTGTGGAATCTTAACGATATATCATGTGTTTTCATCATTTTCGTAAGCACGAGAGCTTCTGAAGAATGCACTTAGATTATGTTTTTTTTTGGTCATTTGTACGCTGTAGGGATTGGACCCCATTCTTAGAGACCTAGCCTGCTGGCCCAAATTTGATTTGTTTTTTTGGTAATCACTTTGCGGTTATTCCAATCTTTATCGAGCTGGCCCAAATTTTATTTGTTTTCCCTTGTCACACTTTTAGTTATCAATGAAACTCACAACAAAAAATTGGAAAGATCTATTAATGTGAAACAAGAACAAATTCTACAAGTAAGAGTCAAATGTGATTCCCAATTTAGAAACATCAGAAGACTCGGAAACCTTATAAACTTTTACATATACAAAGAGTTTTACATCCAAAGAAAAAAATGACAAGAAAATCTTGAAATGGAGTCCAGAAAACTTCTTCAACCTTGCAGGAAGAAGACTAGCAAGAACTAATCAGTAGGAGATCTCAAACTTTGATTTGACAAAAACACATCATGATCACCTTCACACACACACACACACACACGCAAAAAAAAAGGTCAAGACTTTATCAGACAATCAGCACAAACGTAATTCAATTCCAAAATAACACATTAAAGAGAGTTCAGAGATTTGATAAGTGTACCTTCTTGCTTTACCCCCAAGATCACTCGTCATTTTTGGTAGCGCAATATGTAACAGAGCAAACTATCCACACAATTGCAACAAATGATCTAGTAGAATCCCACAAGAAGAAGGTAACACTCGAACTTAAATCATCCAAACCAGTTTCTAATAACATAAGAATATGCATACCATATATCACATCTAACTATGATGCCCTGTAACCTCATATGTCCTTCACAAAAACAACATATTGACAAAAGACCTAGATTCTAACTAAAATTCATCATGATAAGCTCCAAATCCTTAATCTTCACCCTCCTAATTCCACTAAATAAACATTCGTAAATCAAAAAATTATCCCATATTTCCTAAAAACAGAATAAACTTGAATTGTGCTTAGATAATCTCCAACAATAGATTTGGACTAAGTATTAGCTCAAAGCAAGCTCCTTTGCCTAAGATGATGAAAGCTAAAACTATATATGCATCACCAAATGCTGTGGATTAAAAAGAAGACACTCAGATTATATCCAACAATCCCAAGAACTTCAAACCCCAATAATCAAAACATGAACCTTTTCTCTATACAATAAGGGTAAGAAATATAAAAAAAAAAAATGAAAACTTTACAATCAAACAAATCAGAAAAAATCGAAACTTTCATTACTCCAAATGAAGATGATAGTAATTGTGATTATGAGTAGCGATCGAAGACGAAGAAGATGATCCATAACCATCATCATCATCATCGATATCATCATCACGACGACCATCAAAATACAAAATCTCAGGAGGTGGAACACAGATATAGTTCCAGAACCAAAACACGAACCGACCCAATTGCTGAAGCGGGAAACAACAAACAAGCTGTAACATCTCGCCGCTGCTGATTCGATCCGACGGCCGAATCAAACGTAGCCTCTGAAATATCTCCGCCGATATATGAGCTACGGACATCACTGTGTCGCCACGGAACACCATGTCTCTCTTGCTCTCTGCTATGCACCAATCGTCTTATCTCCAACAAAGTTTGGATTTTTATTTACTTTTTTCACAATCGTCTTCTCTTTGATTTGTCTCTGTGTGTGTATGTGTTGTAAATTGTAAACAAAAACAAAAAAGGTGGGATTTTTTTGTTTTTGTTTTCCCATTTGATATGATTCGGTCCTAAAAGATCAGATTTTTCAACCGATTCGATTTCGTACAAAACCATATCAAAACCGAACGATTTAGGACCGAACCGAACCAGGACCGAAGCGAAGCCTTTGACTCTTTCTTCATCCTCTGTGATTAGACACTTGTCGTAATCATCATCGCCCACAAGATGTGGGGGTTTCAATAGTTTAACACTTTATTGTATTCTAGATTTCTAGACACAATCAAATTCATCTTGCTGTTAGACACGATCATCGTTACACTTTTATTTTATTGAAAAGTACTGAATAGCGAATACTAACGGTCCAACACGTATGAGAAGCCAAGACTAACTTTTGAATCTTGACTATCCATTTCTTTATTCATTAGCCCCATTTTTTATATATTCAAAAACCCCATTTACTTACTTCTCTTACAAGAAAACTATACCACAAACAATATATGAATTTTCCTTCCTTTTTTTATATATAATAAAAACACATAAGAAACATTTTGATATGATATTTCAAATTGTACAAAGGAAAGAGTTGAAACAGAGCGTAGATATATATATTAAGATTTGAAGTCATTCTATGGATTTTGTTGTCTCTTTTTGAATCCTTCAAACAAAAACAACCTGCGAATTATGCTCTTATTATATTACATTTACAAGGTAACTTTACCAACAACAAACAGCAACATTTGCTACAGACCTGCAATTTTCAAGAAGGAAACAAATTAAACCATAAGAGAAAGAGAAAATAATGAATAAAAGATTTAGAAAAAGTTTTGAGTTCTTTTTTTTACCTGCTGATTTACTTCTTGGAGCTAAGTGCAGAGAGGACTTTTTTACCGTATGGATTGGTACGAAGAGATGGGATGTGAAGCTTAATGGCATCAACCAAAAGACCATGCACATTCCCCTGCAACAATATATGACTTTTTTAGGAACTGAATTTGAAAAACAATCTGAATCATTGAACTGTTGTGTATTGGTTTTTGTTTACCTTGGATAGTTTAAGAGCTGCTTGAATGACGTAATTTCCATAAGGGTCAAGCATCACTTGATCAAGATGACCATAGTTTACTAGTTCTCTGATGATGCGAGCTCGGTGTTTGTCATCAGCTAGTTTCAGACACCTTTCAACTACATTGCTGCTACATTTCTGCATCGATAACTCCGTGTAGTTTCCTTCTAATCGCTCGAGGATTTCGAAGGTTGCCCATTGAAGTTGAAGCTCAAAGACATATTGAAGAACGTAGTTCCTACGAAAAAAGTTTGCATCCTTTCTCCATTATTACAAGAACTAGATTTAAAAAAAAAAAACTCATAAGAGAGAGATTGAAAAGTATACCCGAATGGGTCTTGGGAGAGGTATAGAGCATTGGACGTGATTTCAGAGACTAAGTGTTTCTGTTGTTCTCCTTCAGATTGGGCAAGACATTTTTGAAGAACACAGCATCCATGTTTATCAGTGGCAAGGTCAACACAATGAGTAATTGCAGCTTCGAAAAGAAACTGAAGAGGACATAGAAAGTGGATTAAAGACTATAACAAATACACATTTTGAATACAGTACTGATCTCTCTAATGTAAACTGTAAAGAAAAGTTATTACCTTTCTGCATTGAGGTAATAGATACTGCAAGCATCGTTGAACAACGTGATTACCGTTTACATCCTTTATCAAAGTCACAATGTCATACTTCAAAGCAGAAATGATTAACGAAATCTCCTCTTGTCGCTTAGCAGTTTCAACGATCTTTTGAACAGCTCGTGTCCTGTTTTAAAATGACAATATCAGGTCAGGTAAAGAGCATTAACAGAGATATTCATATCGAACAGAAAACTTTTACGGTTTTTTACCCGTGCATATCACAAGAGATTCTGATAAGTAGTCCTGGCTTTCTAGTAATGGAATGAACAATCCTCATTCGCTGTTCCTCATTGCACACTTCGAGCAGCTTTTGGACCAGATAATTTCCAAAAGGGTCAATCATAAGCTCACTGATATAGTCAATGATCTCATTAAAGATGATCTCTATATCATTCCCATCTTTCTCAGCAAATATTTTCTGCAAGAAGCGACAACCGAGTTGATCCTTGGCCAAGTAATATATCCTCCCTCTTGCCTCTGCAAGAGAGTTATACTTCTGAGGCTGTAGTGTCATATTGTTGAGGCTCATTGTGAGATCTTCATTGAATTGGTTCTGCAACCAAAGTCTTCCATCTTGTGAATCATCATCTCCAGCACCATACTTGATGACTTTAGCTGTGTTCAGACCAACCTGAGATTTCATTAAAATTTTCTCTGGATAGTACATTTTCCTTACCCCATCGTCCATACTCCTCCTGACTCTTTCATGACCATCTTCTCCATCCCAAAATAAGTTCCTGTTAGACTGTTCAGCTTGACGATAATCGAAATGTTCCTGTCTTGGAGATGTATGCATGTTCTGATTGTTATTGTAATGATGGAGGAAATGAGGGTTCATGGAAAAATACTGTTCTTCTTGAAGTTTAAGCCTCTGAATATTTTCTTCTTCGATGTTCCTCCAATTCATATGAGACTGATCAAACGATGGATAGTGAGAAAGAGGCTGCGAAGGTGGCAGGTAATGCTGAGGCTGAGCAGGTGAGTACCCGGAAGAGAGATTAGGAAAGTAACCAACTTGTTGCAGCTTCCTAAACATCAGCTGGTGGTCGAGTTTTCTTGAATCAAACTTGTCATATACACAAGGTGAGCTACTTGGAGAGTGGTAAGAAGGAGTGTTAATGAGCATAGGATGGGGAGACTCTAGAGTTTGATTAGGGAACCCAAAGTTTAAGTTTGACTCATCAGCAAAAGAAGTGGTGAATGAGCGGTCTTGAGGAACATATTGATCTAACTTCTTGATGGGTTGTTGTGATGATCTGCTTGAGCTCAAACATATAGGGAAATGGTTACTATAGTCATTCCCTGAAGTAACTTTTGGGATCTCACCAAGAAGCTTCTCAAATTCGTCATACTGATCTGGCTCATGTCTGCTTCGATCCATCTCTGACTAATATATATACACAACACTCACCCAGTAGGAAAAATGCAAACTTTGACGATGATCAATGATTTACTCTTGACAACTGCAACAAAAAAAAAAAAAAAAACAAGACAGACAAAAAGATCTTAGTGTGTCACAAGCTTGTTGTTCTTATTCAAGTAAGACCTTTTCTGAAAATATAATTAAAAAAATCGTTACAAAAAACAAGACATCATCATCGGGATAAGAATCCACCACTAGTTAGCTAATCAGCAGCAGCAGCAACAAAACAGTAATCTTTTTTTTTTTCCTAAGTACTTTTTGTCTCTTACTTCAAATCAAGAAAATTAAACAAAAAAAAATCAGTACTTTAACAAAACATAAGAACAAATATGATTATACTGTCACATACTCACATAGCTGAATCACTCAAATTACATTGTGAGATCAAACACTATAACATATGAATCATGAGTCCTAACCCCCAAAACACAGAGCGATCAAACAAATCATTAGATCAAAAACTGTACGGACGATTAAAAAAAAGAGCCAGAATCGAGTAGAAATCTATACGATCGATCGTAGAGAAGAAATAACCAAACAAAGCTTAGGAACAACAAAAAAGATATGAGTTTTGAGAAAAGACCAAAGTAAAGCAAGATGATAATGTACGACGATCAGGTATGAAAAATCCGATCTTTAATTACATATCTCCGATCAAAAACTTCATGCTTTTATTAGACGAAACCCACTAGAGAGATCAGTGACGACGAGACAATGAGAGGTATAAAGAGAGAGAGAGAGAGAACAATACCAGTGAGGTTGAAGAAGAAGAAGAGGCATTAAACATATAAAATCACCAATCTGAAGACGAAGAAAAAAAAAAAAAGGTGATGATGAAATAGGATAAAAATATCTCACACACGCAAAGAGAAGAAGAAGAAGAAGAGAGATTTAAAAACCAGAAAAATAAAAAGGCAAACACTTCTTTTTTTACCCAAATAGGAAAAGAAAAAAAAGATTATTGAGAGAAAAAAAAATGAAAAATTTTCCAAGGAAAATTCAGAGGAAAATGCAAAGAGAGTGCGAGAGATTAGAGAGAGAGATATGTAAGAGAGAGTGTGTTTATATATTTGGTAGGCGGCGTGAAGAAGAAGGAGAAATATAGTACTGAACAACAACAAAAATAATATTGAAGTCTTTTTAAAATTTTTTAATTTTTATTTTAGTAACAATATTAAGTTGGTTAGTGTAAAGTAAAACAAATTAAAAAAAAAAAAGGGATCTTTGAATTTTTTTTCGTTATGAGAAGTGGAGAATTGTAATAAATAAGATTGGAAGAAAGAGAAAAAGAAATAGGTATGCATGAAAATGGAAAGGTCTTTTATGAATTTTGGTTGCAAACTTATAAGTCTCTCTCTACCTTCTTTTGGTAACGTTTCTGTCCCTTTTTTTTTTTCTCGTTCCTTTGATTAATGCTTCTGTTTGTTTTCTTCTTCTTCTTCTCTCTCTCCATATATTTATATTACGCGTAATAGATTTATGTATGTATACAAGTGTTATAAGTAAGTAACGTATGTGTTTCTATTAATTTAATTGGGTTTTTGTGATTAAAAGCTAGAAAAAAAATTCATGTCATGACCCATGAATGAGTGAGTCTTTGTGGTTTGCTTAGCTAGTATCATAATCACATTCACACACCAATACTTTTTAACGTAACGTTTATGGAGGTGTATACGAAGTATGATGTGTATTGTATATACACGTCGGTTTAAGATTAAACACCTTTAATTTTTTTAAGAGTTAAGACTGATATTAAACGATTTGCAAGATGCAAAAGAGATACATGATCATACTATAAATATATTTTACAATTTTTTTTCTACGTATTTATCGTGATTTTGATTGACGTGAAAAGATAAAAGTTACTAATTGAGTGATATGATAATAACTGACTAAAAATAGTGTTATTGCACCACTCGTTTATTTTTTTTTCAACCAAACATTAATTAGAAAAAACTTTAAATTGGCTGCAAATGAAGATTCAGAAACAAAAAATTTGGAGGATCCAGCAAAACAGGTCTGCCCGCAAAATCACTCTTTTATATACTTAGAGGATCTATTGAAACTATAATTTTAGAGAATTTGATGGGATTTAAAAAATTTGGAATTTTGATAGATTTTAGAGAAGTTGATATGATTTATGATGAAATTCTTTCAAATCCCACCTAAAACCATGAGATTTGGATTTCTGTATTTTTAACTAAACAAATCCTCTCAAATCCTCCAGAATCCCTAAAACTTACTAAAATCAAAATCCACAAACTGTTTTGAATAACAGTGGATTTCAGGAGACTTTTTAAAATTCTTGATTGAATTTGTAAATTTTACACAAATCACTTAAAATGTGAAGTTGAATACACCCTCATTAAACTATAATTTTTTTTTCTTTCTTTCATTTGATTAAGGTCCTGAATGTTTAGTAGTTTTTACTAGATTTTGGTTTTTGTTTTTCTAAAAACTAGTTTTACAGCCTTTCAAGATTTTACAAAGTTGGATTCCCTAAAAAATGGGGAATCTAGTTTTCGAAAGATTTAATCCATTTTCAAAGAAAAATTAAAAACTCTCATATATTGGTTTCTCATCTTCTTCTCTACGTTTTTCTTTTCCTTTCATTTTTCAAATTTTATTTTTTTAATATTTTTAACAGAAACCAAAAACCAAATATTTTAAAACCAAAAGCTAAAAACCAATTTGAAAAACCATTCCATTTAAGGCCTAATGCTCTTGTTTGTTTTCTTCTTCTTCTCTCTCTACATTTATATTACGCCTAATACTCCATGTAATCTAATTGACGTAAAAAGATAAGAATTACTGAGTGATGTGATAATAACTGGTTAAAACTGTATTATCACATCACTCTGTAAAAGATTAAAGATGATGGACCGATATGATATACTTTTTTTTCAACAACATGCATTATGCTGTGACCATTAATTAATTATATTTGTAAAGAAAAAACTAAAAAATTACTTAGTGTTGCAATAAGAGCTAAAAACAGTACTATCACATCACTCTGTAGAAAATTAAAGATGATAGACCGATGTGATATATTTTTTTTTCAACAACATGCATTATGTTGTGGTCACTAATTAATTATATTTGTAAAAAAAAAAGAATACTGAGTGATGCGATAATAACTGGCTAAAAACAGTATTATCACATCACTCTGTAGAAAGTTAAAGATGATGGACCGATGTGATATAATTTTTTTTAATAAATGCATTACGTTGTGATCATTAATTAATTATATTTGTAAAAAAACTAAAAAATTACTTAGTAATGAGAGTTATGTATATTCTTTTTTACAAAAAAACATAATTAGAAAAGAACATGTCATTTCTAATATATGACAATTAATATATATATATATATTTATATAACATGTCATTTGTAACTAATATTTTAGTATAATTAGTTATTTATTTGAGAACTATAATGTACTTCAGACAATAAATTAAAACATCTTATAGAATAGTTGAAATGAATTAATTTTGGTAATTGTTAATACTAGTTTCGATCTCCATTCAACAAATATATCTCCGGCTCCGCTTTTGTATTGCCACCATTCAAACTAATTTGTTTGGTTTTACTTTTGATTTTAAACGTCTTGATTTCTATAAAAATGACTCATATACAAATTGCTACGCTCTAATAAATCAGACGTTGAAAAGAAATTTCTAGGAAGACTACTAAATTGTTGTCTTTTACCTTAAATTCATGATCAATTTGGAGCATCTTTACTTGTGGTGTTTCACTCTTTTGGGTAACATAAAGAAGATAGTTTTATACGAACTTGTAAATTGTGAGAAATAAAATAAAATCGTAAACGTCTCTAAAAATAGTACAGTAAAACTTGTGAAAATCTTTTATTTTGTTAAGTTCTTGAGATACCCTGCTGAAACAATATCTCAATACGTATGAGTAAAAACTCCTGTTTTAAAAATCTCCACCTAGCACCGATTACTCTCCGCAAAATCGCTAGGCTCACCCTCTCCGCCTCGATTAATGACTAATCTCCGTCTAGCATCGATTATCCGATTATACATGTTAGTCCGATTATGTTCCGCTTAATTCCACTTAATTTTGTGTATACCAATTTTTTTAGAACCAAATAGAAATCAAACATAAATATTTTTGTTATTTAGGCATTTAAATTAAGAGATTATGATGTTATATTTTTGTTATTTAGGCATTTAAATTAAGAGATTATGATGTTTTACAATAACTAATGTATAACTTTTAACAAGAATCAGAAAATTTTCTTTTAAAATGATGTTTTTATGTGTTTATCATAATTTTATAATTAATGTGCATGCTTTTGTTCTAAAACCGATGGATAATAAAAACTAGATATTTCTTTTAATAGTTATTTTTATTGTGTAATATTTTTATGATTGATAAATTTAGATATTTAAGGTTATTAATATTTCTCTATTAACACAAAGCATATAATAATTTACAATTGTATTAAATATTTATATTTTTAAATTTCTTCATATAATTGTTGTTACAATAATATATATATATATATATATTTATATATACAAAATGAAAATATATATTTATTAATATTTAACAAATTAAAATACATAAGTATACTAATTATTAATAAAACAATATGAAATCCGAACCGAAAATAGTTTTTCATCAATAAAAAGAAATATTAAAAGTTTCAAAAAGAAATTTAATTATTATAAAATTAACTGGAGTTATTAATGTTTATATGTACATACTACAAAATTATTAATATCTATTATTGTTTGAAATTTATGAAATTATTAAAAATGTAAAAAAAGTAAAAAGTATTATGACAATAACTTAAAAAGAAGTGAGAATAAAGTATAGAGAGAAGTTTTAAATTTTTCTTTTGCATATACATAGTTTAAATAAAAATATATCTAATAATAAAATTACAATTAAAAACATTTTTTTAATTAATGTGCATGCTTTTGTTCGAAAACCGATGGATAATAGATGGTTTCAGTTTATATCTTCTGTACACTTGAGAAAATCTTTGATTTGATAAAAACATAATTTTCAAAAAACCAAGTCACATCCTTCCATCATCATTAATGAAACGACCGACTCTTTTTTTTCCAATAATAAATAACAAATATATAATATAAAAATAAACTATACCTAAGTGGTCCCATTTGTTACCAACCACAATCACAACACCCGGAATAACCAATACCAATCAATATACAAATAATAATCCAATAGCAGAAATCATAGAACTAGCAACCTAATGTTCTAATGATCAACTTAAGAACCTAGCAATGCAGACAACATAAAACCGAGTTCTAGAACATCCTCCTCTTCATTGCCTTGATTCCACGATCAAACTTTGCCTTTACCTGCACCACAAACACATATTGCAATGCATGAGTATTTTACAAACACTCAGTAAGGTAATCCTCCCATCTACTAGGCTATACGCACAAGCAATAGAGACATCTCTAACCATCAAACAACATTTAACAATCAACAATAACAAACCAGGACTCAGCATCGACCGATACCAACATGCATCGACCGACACCAGATTGGAGGTTGCGTCGACCGACGCAAGATCTGCATCGACCGATGCAAGGTCAACTTGCATCGACCGATGCAAGATATGCATCGACCGACGCATGCTCGACATAACACGAAAACCCTAGAGTTTACGCGCCGTCCTCGCATCTGCATCGACCGATGCACAATGTGCATCGACCGATGCAATGCCGAGCATCGTTTTCCTCCGAAGCTTCTCGCCGGATCCTCGTTCCTGCAACCACGAAACTCGATCCCAAGCCACAAGAAAGCTTCCAAACGTCCCCAATAACAATCTAACCAGCCTAGCAACACATAACAAGCAAATCAGAGAGATCTCTAGCTTAGATAAGCCATGGTCATGCACTTACCTATGCCAAGACGAATCTGAACAATAAACACGCAAGAAAACGCTTCTAGGAAGCTCCTACAACGATCCCAGCTACAGATCTCTACAGGAAAGCACCAAATCTCCAAGAAAAATCCAAAAACTCTCAAGAACTCTTTTCTCTCTCGTTCACTCTCAAAACGGCTGAAACCCTCGAATGAAACCAAAACACGACTTAAGGGTTTCCTTTTCCCTTTGCCCAACGCAGCGTTTGACTTAAGTCAAAACGCGCAGAACAACCTTGCATCGATCGATGCACAACTTGCATCGACCGATGCGAACCTAAACCGGATTTTGGTTCACGGGCGTTACAATTCTCCCCCACCAATAAGGATTCGTCCCGAATCCCGCAATACCGTCCATCCTCCAGGGACCTCCGTGCCACCGTCAACACGGCGCGCACGTCCTAGACCGGACCAAACACCGTCAGCCAAGGTTTCCCGTGCCACTGTCGCAACAGCCCGCACACCTCCGACGACCCCGAGGTCTCCCTAGCCAATATACTCGCATCATAAACACTATTTGCTCACAACTCAATGCTTCCCCGTCCGTGGTCGCAACCAACGAATCATGCCGGCTCGCTATCGGCCAACCGCCTTAAGCTACGGCATCCGGGTCACTCACACCCACTCCCCCCGCTCCGGTCGCAACCTCGAGACATACCGGCTCACTGCCGAGCCTCGGCTCACAGCTACGGTATCCAGGAGCCTCACATATCCCGCTCTTGGGTCGTCACCCTCAAGCGCGCTCTCGGATCGTCATCCGAAGCAACATACCACTCCCACTCTCGGCCACAAAGTCCATCGAGCTATCGGTATCACGTGAGTTGGGCCCACACGGCCTCGAGCAAAACAAATACTGATGCCAACGAGTATCTCCCGGCTAGATCTACCTCAACATTTCCATCAAACTTTCCTTTCTAGAAAACTTTCTAATTCTGGAAACTTTCCTTTTGTGGAAACTTTCTATTTATGGAAACTTCCAAAAATAGAAACCCACACTATTACTCTTTTCCCATGACATTAACAGTCAAAACATAAGAAAATACTCATCTTATTAATCTCAAAATGTCATAATCGTTACAAACTCAACGAAAATACATCAGGAACCAAAAATACAACAACTGGAGCCATCAACCCGCATCCCGAGCACCACCTCATCTTGATACTTAGTCGCACAACCAACCACCCCTAAGCGACCAAATATCAAGAGAGATGGGCTGGAATGCTCCATACCCGCTCCAGCCACGGACTACAACTCGGACCCGGCTAGACAAGCTCAAGCGGTCTGCTTCTCAAACCACTTCTTAAACCTTGCCTTCATCCTCGCCTCGGGCTCCCAAGTCTGCTCCTCTACTCCGTCACAGTCCCACAGGACTCTCATCAAAGGAATCTTCTTCTTCCGAAGTTCCTTGACTCTCCTCTCGAGCACCCTCAATGGTCTCGCCTCCAAAGACATGTTAGGCTGAAGATCACCAGGAATCTTAGCCAACAACTGATCACCCTCGTGAAGACACTTCCTCAGCATCAACACATGAAATACCTTGTGGAACGCACGCATAACCTCAGGCAACTCCAGCCTATATGCCACTGGTCCCACCCGCTCAACCACTCTGAACGGACCCATGTACCTCGGACTCAACTTAGTCTGTCAATGACCTGTTCGGACCCCGCAACATGGCCATCTTGAGGTACACTCTATCACCAACCTGAAACTCAAGATCCTTTCTCCTCTTATCAGCATAGCTCTTGCCGATCCTGAACCTCCTTCATGTTCAGCCTCAAAACCCGAATCTTCTCCGAGGTCTCCTGAACAAAATCTGCACCAAATATGCTCCTCTCCCACCTGAGTCCAACATAATGGTGTACGACACGGCCTCCCATACAAGGCCTCATAAGGAGCCATCCCAATACTAGCCTGGTAGCTGTTGTTATAAGCAAACTCCACCAAGCTCAAGTGATCCGCCCAATGACCACCCCAATCCAGCGCACACACCCTCAACAAATCCTCCAAAATCTGGATCGTCCTCTCTGACTGACTGTCCGTCTGAGGATGATAGGCTGTACTCATATGCACCTTCGTGCCCATCTCTGCCTGAAACTCCCTCCAGAACACCGAAGTGAACTTGGAATCTCTATCAGACACAATACTAGCAGGCACACCATGCAGTCTAACTATCTCCCTCACGTACTTCTTGGCCAAAACCGCTGCTCCATCAGTTTTCTTGATGGCCAGAAAATGCGCAGACTTAGTCAAACGGTCCACAATGACCCAAATAGCATCAAACGTCCTCGACACAGGTAATCCTACCACAAAATCCATGGTAATCATATCCCACTTCCACTCAGGAATGGGTAAGCTCTTCAATAACCCACCAGGAACCTGATGCTCAGCCTTCACTAGCTGACACACATCGCACCTCGCGACCCAACTAGCTACATCCTTCTTCATCCCGACCCAATGATAATACCTCTTGAGGTCACGGTACATCTTAGTCGCTCCTGGATGAATGGATAACTTGCTCGCATGAGCCTCTCTCAGAATCTCCTGCCTCAACTCCTCATCCTTGGGCACACAAACCCGACCGTGCACCAAGATAGTACCATTATCTGAGACCTGATACTCTAACTCAACATCCTTTGAGGCATTCACCAGCCCCAAATCCTTCTCCTGTGCCAACCGCACCCTACTCCGAAGATCTGCTCTGTCAACTGCTTCCAAACCCAACGGTTCCAATGAAACAGCACACAAACTCAAAGCACTGATCTCTCCTACCAGAGACTCCATCTCCTGCTCCTGAGCCGAAGCTACCCTCTTCCGACTCAGAGCATCTGCAACCGTGTTAGCCTTTCTAGGATGATAGGCTATCTCCAAATCATAATCTGCCACAAGCTCCATCCACCGCCTCTGTCTTAAATTCAACTCAGGCTGAGTGAATATATACTTTAGGCTCTTATGATCTGTAAACACCTGTACCTTTGCACCATAAAGATAAGATCTCCAAATCTTCAGGCAAAGACTACATCACCCATCTCCAAATCATGAGTAGGATAGTTGCCCTCATGCACCATGACTGCCGCGATGCATAGGCTATCACCTTCCCATGCTGCATCAGAACACACCCCAAACCAACTCTAGATGCATCTGTATAAACCACATAGGGTTCTCCCTGCTCAGGCAAAGCCAACACTGGCGCAGTAGTCAACATCTCCTTCAGGCTTGCAAAGCCTTCCTCACACTCTTCGACCAGACAAAGGAACATTCTTCCCTATCAACTTAGTCATAGGACGTGCTCTGCTTGCAAATCCCTGCACAAATCTCCTGTAATAAACTGCCAATCCAAGGAAACTCCCGATCTCGTGGCATTCTGCGGTCTAGGCCAATCCCTAATAGCCTGAATCTTCTCGGATCTGAAACCCCGCTGCAGAAACAATGTGACCCAGAAAGCCCATCTCATGCTGCCAAAAACTACACTTGCTCAACTTGGCAAACAACTTCTGCTCCCGAAGCTTCTCCATAACTGCCCTCAAATGCACTGCATGCTCCTCGGGACTCTTAGAATAAACCAGGATATCGTCGATGAAAATAATGACAGACACATCCAAACTCCTGAAACACGCTGTTCATCAAGCTCATAAACGCTGCTGGCGCGTTAGTCAGCCCGAAAGGCATCACCACAAACTCATAATGCCCATACCTAATCCTGAAAGCAGTCTTCCTCACATATGTCTCATCTATCGGTATCCGATGATAACCCGACGCCAGATCTACCTTAGAGAACCAAGTAGCACCCCTCAACTGATCCAACAACTCATCGATCCTAGGAAGAGGATACTTGTTCTTCACAGTGACCCGGTTCAAACCCCGATAATCAATGCACAACCTGAAACTCCCATCCTTCTTCTTAAAAATAACACAGTGCTCTCCACGGTGATACACTAGAACGTATGAATCCCTTGCTCCATAAATTCTCTAGTTACTTCCTCAGCTCAACTAAACAAATACTTAAGTATGCCGACATCAACTCGCTGCCACCTGAATATCAATCCTCTTTTTCGTCGAAGAACCTCTAGTAACTTGCCTCTTAGGGAAACTTCCACAAGATAGCTTAATCCAAAATTAGCCTCCCGCTTAGCAATTCTCCACAGAAAATCATCAATACGAATGTAATAAAACAAACAAGTACCATACGTTCGCATATTCTGATTCACCGCTTCAAATGCTTTGAGGCCGCTTACTCAAACCACTTGACTTATTCCCTCCAACAAGCTTAACAAAACCTTGAATCTAGCAACCCTGTCCATCTCCAATGAACTTCATCCAACATCGTCGCAACGATTAGTTTATCCTGCCATGAAGGCTTCTCGTGAACTTATGTATCTGGCAAACATGCCTTTCCCGGCTCAAACCTGCTGTAACTCCCCTTCCGGGACTCCAGCACCACCGGCCTCACAATCCTGGCGAAACAGCCACACATTCATAACCGCTCTGGTTCATAAAACCCTGACCCATTGGTCAACACATCTAAACCCAAGATTAAACCACCGTCAATCTCTTGAGGTCTACATTCCGTCGTTATGTTTACACTCACGTTCTATACATTGCTTGCTCCCAACTCTTCCACTCTTAGGTCGCAACCTTCGAGCCATACCGATCTCACTCTCAGACCAGCGTCTTCGAGTTATACCGTCTCACTCTTGGAACACAATCCTCAAGATCTCGGTATCAGGGGAACTACTCATCCCTCAGGAGAACAACATCCCCTCTGCCACTCTCGGAGCCCTCAGCCCTCGAGCTATCGGTATTCGGGGAATCACCATCCCCTCGAGAGCAACAATCCTTAACGACTATAAACATCTCTCGACACAAGTACCTCCTGTGGTCCGAGTATAACATTGCAATGTTACACTTGCCCACTCAACTTACATTATCCAACTGGATTAACCACCAAGCAGAGAAATATCTACTCCAACTGCATATGTCCACTATCCGCCTCTCTAGGCCCGATACCCCTTGAGAATAATCTCATACCGGTCATCTACAACCGCTCATCCTCTTAACATAAGATGGAAACTCCTCAACATCCGCAGCCCTCGGCTGCACCCGCCACATGCGGTACAACCGGAGCCTGCACTGGTACCCCTCTCGGTAACCGCTCCCACGGCACGCCAATAGATCCGCCAAGCGATCATCTCGACCCTGGGCTCCACCTGCTGCAACCCCACACCTGGGTTCCCAGCACCCCGGCATTCACACCGGCTAACCCTCTCTGGTCCCTCCGATACGCTTGCGACCCTCGACGTACCTCCTCGTGGAACTCTGGACCACACACTCGCTGGCCTCGGGACCCGCCCGACCATGACCACGTCCCCGTCCACGACCAACAACTCAAACACCTTTAACCACTGCACTTCCAAGAACAGAGGCTAACAAGCAATCTTAACATATCACAAAAACACAAAAACACAAACTCACCGTGGAATCACACAGTCGGCTCGAAGAGGATGTTCTAGGACTCCATGCCACACACAATTGACTAACTCACATAATCAATCAAAGCATGCAATCCCAAACATCAACAACAGAAACCTAGTGAACCCAAACTTAGAACCGTAAGGGCTCTGATACCAAAATGAAACGACCGACCCTTTTTTTTTTTCAATAATAAATAACAAATATATAATATAAAAATAAACTATACCTAGTGGTCCCATACCCACTAGCCACCTAACCACAATCACAACACCCAGCAGAATAACCAATACCAATCAATATACAAATAATAATCCAATAGCAGAAATCATAGAACTAGCAACCTAGCAATGTTCTAATGACTCAACTCTAGCAACCTAGCAATGCCGACAACATAAAACCGAGTCCCTAGAACATCCTCCTCTTCATTGCCTTGATTCCACGATCACACTTTGCCTTTACCGCACCACAAACACATATTGCAATGCATGAGTATTTACAAACACTCGTAAGGCAATCCTCCCATCTACTAGGCTATACACACAAGCAATAGAGACATCTCTAACCATCAAACAACATTTAACAATCAACAATAACAAACCAGGACTCAGCATCGACCGATACCAACATGCATCGACCGACACCAGATTGGAGGTTGCGTCGACCGACGCAAGATCTGCGTCGACCGATGCAAGGTCAACTGCATCGACCGATGCAAGATATGCATCGACCGACGCATGCTCGACATAACACGAAAATCCTAGAGTTTACGCGCCGTCCTCGCATCTGCATCGACCGATGCACAAAGTGCATCGACCGATGCAATGCCGAGCATCGTTTTCCTCCAAAGCTTCTCGCCGGATCCTCGTTCCTGCAACCACGAAACTCGATCCCAAGCCACAAGAAAGCTTCCAAACGTACCCAATAACAATCTAACCAGCCTAGCAACACATAACAAGCAAATCAGAGAGATCTCTAGCTTAGATAAGCCATGGTCATGCACTTACCTGTGCCAAGACGAATCTGAACAATAAACACGCAAGAAAACGCTTCTAGGAAGCTCATACAACGATCCCAGCTACAGATCTCTACAGAAAAGCACCAAATCTCCAAGAAAAATCCAAAAACTCTCAAGAACTCTTTTTCTCTCTCGTTCGCTCTCAAAAACGGCTGAAACCCTCGAATGAAACCAAAACACGACTTAAGGGTTTCCTTTTCCCTTTGCCCAAAACGCAGCGTTTGACTTAAGTCAAAACGCGCAGAAACAACCTTGCATCGATCGATGCACAACTTGCATCGACCGATGCAGAACCTAAACCGGGATTTTGGTTCACGGGCGTTACAATTAATTTTCTATATACTTAGTTTAAATGTATATTGTTGACAAAAAAAAATTATAGTTTAAGTAAATAAGTGACCGAGTGATGTGATAACACTGTTTTTGGTCAGTTATTATCACATCACCCACTAACTCTTATCTTTTTACGTTAACCAGATTTTACAATAAACTTATAGAAAAAAATTTGGATATTTCTTTTAATAGTACTTTTTATTGTGTAATATTTTTTATGATTGATAAAATTAGATATTTAAGGTTAATAATATTTCTCTATTAACACAGAGCAGATAATAATTTACAATTGTATTAAATATTTATATTTTTAAATTTATTCATATAATTGTTGTTACAATAATATATATATATATATAAATACAAAATAGAAATATATATTTATTACTATTTAACAAATTAAAATACATAAGTATACTAATTATTAATAAAAAAATATAAAATCCGCACCGAAATTTATTTATTATAAGATTAACTGGAGTTATTAATGTTTATATGTACATATTACAAAATTATTAATAAAAAGTATTATGACAATAACTTAAATAGAAGTGAGAATAAAGTAGAGAGAAGTTTTAAATTTTTCTTTTGCATATACATAGTTTAAATAAAACCATATCTAATAATAAAATTACAATAAAAAAACATTTTTTTAATTACTGTACATGCTTTTGTTCTAAAACTGATGGATAATAGATGGTTTCAGTTGAAAAAACAGTCCATGACTATATCTTATGTACACTTGAGAAAATATTTGATTTGATAAAAAAGTAATTTTCAAAAAAAAACAAGTCACATCCTTCCATTATCAATAATTTTCTATATACTTAGTTTAAAGGGAAATTACCTAGAATATTGCATAAAAGTAGGTTTATTACTAGACTAACACGTTGAGATTTTGGTCTTACTAGAATAACACATAAAAGTTTGCAAATTACTTCTATATCTGAGTTGTGTGTTTTATTACTATTTATGCCATTCTCTTTTAAAACCAAGATCTTAAAAGGGGAAAATAAAAAGATCAAAATTATGAACATAAGTCGATCCCTTGAATCTTTGTGTTGTTTGTCTTACGATTGTTGGGTTGAGATCATCTATTTTTAGATAGGTTGCGGCGTGAAAAGAATCTGTGTGGAGGACGTTTGGCTGGAGGACCACTGACGGCGAGTTGACGGCAAGGTGGTTTGATTCACATCACTACCCACTTAAATCGGAACGAGCAAGGTTTCTGGCCAAGGGGGTGTTCTGGTTGCTGTGTAGATATCAGACGGCGCGTGTAGACACATACAGGGGCAAATTCGTCTATCCTATTGCTCCCTTTATCCATTCTCGTGAATGTGGTATATCGTGTTTATTGGAGCATGGTTTCTACTCTCTCAACTATCAAGATTATGACATTGGCTGCAACAATTGCGGCCTCTGGTGGTTGTTGAATGCTATGTCCGAGATCCTGTAGTTATTATTTTTCATAATATGTTTCGCCGTAAACGTAATATCTAACGAATATCCTGTTTTCAACGCAGTTCTTATATCTTCTAGAATCCTTCTACGGCAACTAAATCCGTTTACAATGTCTCCCTGTTGTACTACCATATTGGTTCATGTAACACGTAGGTTGTATCCTTCATAAGAACGCGGAATCTATCGCTACTTAATATGTTGTTTACGAAAACTAAGAGGCTGGGTGCCTAAAACTCGTACCTACCCATTGCAAAACCACTTATATATAATACTAAGACGTACACAACCTGAAAGATATTAGTGTAATAACAACGTTTATAATTTCAAGTGTACGTTCAAGAGAATGTACGTTTAATGTACGTACAATAGTATATACTTTAAGGCCTTGTACGTATTAGATTTTGCAATTTGCGTGTTCGTAGAATGGGAAGGAATAGTTCAGGCATTATCTCCCTTTATGCAATTATTGTTTGCGTGAGCAAAACCCCCTTTATGCAAATTAATTATAAATATATCCGCTGACGCAGATTCTTCTATTTCGTATTAGTATATACATGCCGCCACCATAATAACGGATGTCAAATGCGTTATACACTACTTAGACAATTATTTCTCTTAAATTCCGCTAGGCTCTACTTAGGGTAGACATGACAACAGTAGGTTGAAAGAAGTGACAACTCCTACCCCCCAAGTCGTGTTATCTCAGCGTGATGTGATTTATATCTCAGCGAGTTTTAATTAAACAGTTGTAAGTGATGTTTGTCTCGGCGCATTACAACAATAAACGGGTAGGGTGTTAGCTTAAATACGTATCTCGTAAGCGTTCTATAAATTATAATTACCAGTCCCACCGAGTGCAACCTGAACTTTGTGTTCTTCAAACACCCTTCTGTACAAGTTGTAGTTCCTACTGAAAAATCACAGCAAGATGGCGTCTGCGTCTCAAAAAATGCCTCATCTACCAGATGAGATGTTGATTATCATCTTCGGGTTTCTCGCAGTTGATGGTTTGAACTACCTAGCTCCAATAGTCAAGGCAGGACCTCGAGGAGTCAAAACAGCGCTTAGGCCTCAAGTTCTCAAGGATGCTAACATCTCCAGCATTACTTGCCATCCTTCTTGGTTCCAAAAATTACATCATCGAAATCGTAGAATAAAAGAGGAAGGGATGCACCGGCGTATCTTCGAAAAATGCCTTGACGCTGGGAACGAAAAGGCAATCTATTACGAAGGTCTCCGGGTTGTTGCCGAGGAAAGCGACATTGAGGGAGGTATTGCACTTCTAACTCGTAACGTACCCGCAAGAGATGATGCAACACTAGCATGTGAATTTTTTTCTATGTTACATGGGAACCTCGACATGGCGGGTCATTATCTTTACCTGTTTTTGGAATACCACTACCAACTAAATACAACTCAAACAAGGATTTTGGGGAGGGAGTTGTTCATGTTGCTGGGTAGATATCAGACGGCGCGAGAAAACACGTACAAGGATACATTCGTCTATCCGATTGCCCCTTTGATCCCTTCTCCGGAATGTGCTAAAATGTGTTTATTGGAGCATGGTCTGTACTCTCTCAACTATCGAGACTATGACATGGTGTGCAACAATTGCGGCCTTTGGTGGTTGGCGAAATCTATATCCGAGATCCTTTAGTTTCCTTATCTCTTTAGATGTTTCGCCCTAAACGTTTCATCTAAATGCCTTCTGTTATAAACGCAGTACTAATATCTACGTCATAGGCTTTACGCGGACTGAATCCGGCCTTTTGTTTCAATGGTTTTCTCTTCTACTTATTTTTAAGCATGTACCACTTGATGTTGTTTCCTTTCCTTTTGTAACTGTTCTATCTTGCAAAAGAACTATACACAATAGATATATCTGCCAATTGTGTATGTACAACAAAGTGTGTGTGGGTACATGACTCCTTACGTTTGGTACGAGAAATGTATTGTTTTGTTACTACTGTGCATTCGGTTGGTAAAGTCGGGAAGTGTTCACATCCCTATGATTTCAAGGTATCGGGCCTCAATTTTGATAAGCCCATTCGGTATGGATTTGTTGTTTATTTCTTAAACTCAAACAACATTCGGTCAAATTTAATAAGCCCATTCGAACGCACATCAGAAGGCCTCAATTTGTAGAGTTTGAGTTGAGAACCCATTTCTTTTCTTTTCGCATTGGGCCTCCAATGTTGCTGGACCGGCAATTTATGGTTTTTTAATACGTAAACTACGAATTAAAGTAAATTTGAAATATAAACCCGAAGAAAAACAAAGAAAGCCAAGAGTCGCGACGTTTTGTTTTATTTAAATAGCATCACCCTGTCTCCTTTCCAAACCCAGGGTAGACACGAGTAACTGGATCTTATCAGAAAAAACCATGGAGTTTAGAGTTGATGCCATCGCTGATCTTAGACCAGGAAAAACGAATTGGATTATCCAAGCGAAGGTCTTGAATTCGTGGTATGTTACTGAGTTCTTTTGGAAGCGGGTTCTACTCCTTGCTGATACACGGGTTAGTCCACTTTGCTATGTAAAATATTTGCACGAAGTTGTTAACCAACGCAGTGGTCTTATACACAATTGATATGCAACTTGTAGGGTGACACAATCGAGGTGGCGTTTTTACCAGGGACCTATAAGAAAATGAGGAAGTATATCTATGATGGTGATTGGTATGAAATTAGAAATTTCAAGGTCATCCAGCCAACACTTAGGGAGAGGAATACACATCATCCTTTCCAAATCAAATTTACTGATGAGTCGACGATGGGCCTGCTCTCACAGGTGAATCAAAAACACTACTTCCGTTTCGAAGATTTGGGTGATATATCTCGAGGGAGAATTACCCATCCCATATCATTCGGTACGCTTATCTTCAATTTTCAATTACACAAATCGGTTGAAACAACGTTAAAAAACGTTTGCTAATTGATATATTTGTGATTATCACTAGTTTTTAGGCCTCATACTAAATAAATAGGTTAGTAGACAATTTCATATCAAAATACATAGGTCGTAACATTTAAAGTATGTGTCTACCCCGAATCAGATGTTTGTGGGTGTGTAGTTGGGGTGGAAGACAGAAGATTACTCGAGGGGGCAAATGCGGCCAATGAAGTTGTCCTCACCCTACTGAATGGGAGGTAAAGGAGATTTGTGCTACCTTTTCAATACATTTACATTTAAAGTTATTTCGTATACCCGTTCAATATTAACCTCAGAAAATCGTAGGAATGAAACCCTCAAGTGTCGTGCCCGAGATGATTATGCTGCTCGCTTCATAAATGCTTGGGAAGCACTCGGGTATCATCTTACTTTTACATCCGAACCTGTCTTTTGTATTTTGCGGTTCTGGAAGGTTGGAAGCTACGAAGGTATGTTCGATTTGATAGATCAGATAAGGAAACCAGCCTTGTGAAACCATATACAACTAATTTTGTAAATGTTCTGAAGGTTCTCCTTGCCTCGTCAACACAACCGCCTCTTCGCTGTTCTATATAAAACCAGATTTCGAGGGAATGGAACATCACAAGGAGATGTAAGCTCTTTCTTTTCCTACTAAAAGATCTAATTGTATTTGTTGAAACTATCAAATACGTTAATACACTTTCTATATTTACCGCAGATCTGAAATCGCTGGACGTTACTATATAGAACATATAATGGAGCACGTAGGGGAGAATGCAGTACCTTGAGAATAAAGGAAATATGGGCGAAAGGGAGAACTCAGGGAGTGTACCATATTTATTTAAAGAACCGGCACAGATCTATGCAATTTATTAACTTTTTTTCCCCCGGTGTGTTTGTACTTTTGAGTGAACCCAATGTTACGCTGATTATGGATAATATATGGTTATGTTTTGTCAACAAAATATAAAATTTAGTACTCCGCAATATATGTACGTACATAACAATAGTTATCTACGATAAGTGAACATGTCAACACTATCCAACCATCGCATTATGTCCTCTCTAATGGACCATATAAAGCCCACAAACAGATATATTTCGCTTTAAAAAGCTTCTTATTCAAACAGAAAACCGATTGCTTGAGATTTCTAAAAAGCCCACACGAGTAATAGGCCCATTTAGGGCATCCGGCAACAATTTCTCCAACAATTATAGTTAAACAAAAATGTGGGCTTAGAAATTAAAAAGGGCCATCATAAACATGTTACAAAAAGCTATGTTGGCACTTACGAAAAAAGAGTATTATCCTCACGCCAATTAAAGATACCACGTCTATTGTCGCCCATGCACTACGTATTAGCTGGACATGTTGTACGGTTGTGGCCAACCTGTTGACACTGAGAACAAGCATGCTGTTTGCGAGGCCGCTTCGTCTCCAACGCAACCTCGACAAAAGACTTCCTCCTTGTCATCTTTGGCCTTCCTGGAGGATTCCTAACAAAAGGCGGTTTACATCTGGACGGTGTAATATCAGTAGGAACGATGCAGGATGTATCTATCGGCATTATCGCCTCCGCATACCCACTGCAGAGGCTGTCTTTGCGGAAGTATGGATGGTGCTGGTTTATAACTGATACGTTGGCCGTATATGCGGCTGCGATAGCATGTACGCATGGCATCCTCTCTAGATCAAAACGCCTACATGAACACCTCTTATACCTCAGATTGACAACATGCGTTGAGTTACCACCACTTACTTCAAATCGATCTTCATCAATTTCTTGAACCTTTAGACGCCTTGACTGTTCAATACGTGCCTATGAGTAAATCAAAGCGTAAGTTCATATAACCAAAACAACAAAACATATCCACTAACATTTTTCAGGCCTTTCGTTAACATATATATTGATGGATATGTTAATGAATGTCACACCTGTAACAGGTTCTCCACTCCTTTGGTGAGTAAAGTTGGCATTGCGGCAGCTTGTTTTCTCCTTGTAGCAAACCAACGTGTCAACATATTCCGAACAGCTTCTAGTAACTCTACAATGGGATAGGCTCTGGCAGGATTCAGAACTTTGTTTAGCGATTCTGCAATGTTGCTCGTGGTGAAGTTGTACCTATCACCAGGAAAGTGCGCCCTGCTCCACTTGGTTACATCTGCACGAACCAAGTAAGCATGCAGTTGCGGATTCGCTTCTTGAATTTGCTGGAAAATTTCTTCGAAATCAACTACACGGTACGCTGCAGCTTCTTTTTACCAGCCGGAATGTTTCGCTCCCACTAAATCTCAGGATAATATTCTTGTGAAGATGATAAGTGCAGATTCCTCGACTTGCCAGGGGTACACTTTAGCGATAGCTTTACCAATAGATTTATGCCGGTCAGATATCAGTGCAAGCTCTTCATCATCAGGAATGACACTACTTAATTGAGTAAAGAACCATTCCCACGACACGTCGTTCTCTGTATCAACAACCGCATACGCCAGAGGAAAATATTAAAATTCCCATCTTGTGTTGTCGCTATCAGAAGAGTCCCTTTGAATTCACCTTTCAAAAATGTTCCATCTACAACTACAACTTTCCGCATATACCTGAAACCCTTAATGCATCCAGCAATCGCGATGAAAACTTACTTGAATCTGTCTTCTGCATCAACGACCAGTCTAGTAAGGGTCCCCGGATTAGAGGACCTCAGCCTGTATAAATATGCCGGTAATTCAGCGTATCCACTTTCAGGTGTACCCCTAACATACTCCCGCGCCTTTATAAGTGTACGATGTGCCTTCCAGTAGCCAAGCTATTATATGAAAATGGTCAGTAAAAGACATCAGCACTAAACAATATCAACTAGATCGAATTATATATATGTGCAGTGCAGGCCATAGAATCAACTAATTTCTGACAAACTCAACAAACTTAAGCTACGATCTGTTTGTACACCCTACAAACAAGTACACTCACAGAGCCAACCAAAAAACAAACATATTCAAGTATTCCAGTAGCCAACCTGTACACCATATCGTAGGTTGAGCCCATCCCCAACAAGATTTGGCACAACAGAACTTCCCACACCACCAACATAATCCTTGTATAATTGAGCTAGGATTGGTGGTTTAGCATTACGGCTACGGCCATATCGTTCCGTAACAGAGCAAGTATGTTCACGACAATATCTGCGAATATGAAACACCGGCGAATCACCCATGGTTGAAGCCCGTATTCTCCATTTACAACCTTTTACCCAACACTCAACGATTAACAAAACGGGCGTTGAATATCGAACATTGTAATCATATTTATCTAATACACTCAGCACCCTCAACCTTGCCACCAACGTTTCTTTGCTATCAAACTTATCCCCACAGCAATATCACCACCTCCGTTTTCTATTTTGCGAACCTCCTTCTCAATTGCATCAGTTGCAGAGTTATTCTTGCGGGTACGGTTATTTGATTCTGTGTTACACACATTTTCCTCTATACAAGACCCACCCCCAGGTCCGTCGTCCAATGATTCCTCTGCTTCATCCGGGCGAAGTTGGAGTACAGCAGATAGTCTTCATCCCTGAACTTGCACCATCGCTGTCGTCACAGTAATCAAATCTACTGTTGTCCTCGTCATCTGCTTCATCTTCATCTAAATCATTTCCTACATTATCTTCACCGTCTTCCTTCCGACTCTCGTATTCATCATCTTTCTCTCCCATTTCCTCTGCCACGCCTACGAAATCATCTACAACGACTTCAGGGGTCTTGGGTGTTGGTTCGGGGTTTTCTGTTTAACTTCCTCGAACAAGGTTTCACCAGATTTAGCTTCGATCTCAACGCATAGCCGGATGAGTTCACTCCTATGCTGTTTGAGAAAGTTTTGAAACTGCCGACCATTCGAAACAATCACCGGTGGCATATAACATCCGCTTTTTTTTATATCTATCTAACATATAACTCAACTTTATCGCGGAAGTTCTTTCACAGAAACCAAAGTCATCGTACACCATAGCAGTAAAGTCTTCAAACTTTGTTTCTTTATCGGCAACTATAATCCTGCACCCTTTCCTAGTATCAACATCAAACAACCAGCGCTTTTTGTCTACCCTCCACCTCCCACACGCCAATACGATATCTTGCTCTTCCATGGATGAACCGAGATCAAAGATTAAAGAAACTGAGTAGGACGTTTGCTCCGGCAGACAAACAAAACACGATTGATGAATCTGCTACAAACTTTATTACATGAACACCATAGATCGGAAGAATAAGTCTATCGCAACGCTTGACTGTCTTTGCCAGCTCAAACAAATTTGTGTTATTCTGGTAAGACTTTACAGCTGTCAATCTTGCTTACTAAATCTATCACGGACAAGAAGCCTACCACAACACTACGAAAACTATTTCAAAAAACAAACAAAGTATACCAAAAATATCTGTAAGGAGAGAAGGCTGTCGCATAAATCTGTCGCAACATGCCATTAGTCTACCATAAATATCTTCCCACCCTGTTATGTTTGCCGCTACACGCGCTTAAAACAAAAGTCTATCATCAAAGGGAAATTCCTCTACCAACTTAATCTAACGAATCGATTTCATGTACGTCCACCGATAACTGTACCAACACTACAACTAAGTCTACCATCTACAGTGACCGATAAGTGTACCAAGACTACAACTAAGAGTACCAAAAATATCTGACGTACACCTTTAATCAGTCCACGTGTATAAATCTACCATCAAAGGATCGGTAGACTTAGTCCCAACTTCCAATGTTTTTTTCCTAATGGCATTAGCCGTAATTACGTTTTTCTCAACACTAGTTTCGGGGTAGTATAGGTACAAGGTGTTAGTCTAGTCATTACAAACAATTGTATGTTGCTTTTGTAATAAGGAAGCTTTTATGCAATATTCTAGTAACTCACCCTAGTTTAAATGTATATTGTTGACAAAAAATTATAGTTAAAATTAAAGTTATAATTTTCTATATAAGTGACCGAGTGATGTGATAACACTGTTTTTAGCCAGTTATTATCACATCACCCAGTAACTTTTATCTTTTTACGTCAACCAGATTTTACAATAAACTTATAGAAAAAAAATTTGGATATTTCTTTTTATAGTTCTTTTTATTGTGTAATATTTTTTTTTTTTCAACATTTCTGCATTATGGACCACAACTGGCCGGCCCATTAGCCAAATTCCTACGTTCGTAGGTGCCGGGACTCGATCCCGGGTGTGATGGTGCCTTGTGCATTAAGGACTTACCTTCTGCCACTGCACCAAGGTCACTTCACTTGTGTAATATTTTTATGATTGATAAATTTAGATATTTAAGGTTAATAATATTTCTTTATTAACACAAAGCAGATAATAATTTACAATTGTATTAAATATTTATATTTTTAAATTTATTCATATAATTGTTGTTACAATAATATATGTATATAAATACAAAATAAAAAATATATATTTATTAATACAAAACAAATAAAAATACATAAGTATACTAATTATTAATATAACAATATGAAATCCGCACCGAAAATAGTTTTCATCAATAAAAAGAACTATTAAAAGTTTCAAAAAGAAATTTATTTATTATAAGATTAACTGGAGTTATTAATGTTTATATGTACATACTACTAAATTATTAATATCTGTTATAGTTTGAAATTTATGAAATTATTAAAAATGTAAAAAAAAAGTAAAAAGTATTATGACAATAACTTAAAAAGAAGTGAGAATAAAGTATAGAGAGAAGTTTTAAAATTTTCTTTTGCATATACATAGTTTAAATAAAAACATATCTAATAATAAAATTACAATTAAAAACATTTTTTTAATTAATGTGCATGCTTTTGTTCGAAAACCAATGGATAATAGATGGTTTCAGTTGAAAAGGCTGTCCATGATTATATCTTCTGTACACTTGAGAAAATCTTTGATTTGATAAAACGTAATTTTCAAAAAAACAAGTCACATCCTTCCATCATCATTAATTTTCTATATACTTGGTTTAAATGTGTATTGTTGACAAAAAAATTATAGTTTAAGTATATAAGTGACCAAGTGATGTGATAACACTGTTTTTGCCAGTTATATAACTGGGTGATAACACTGTTTTTGCCAGTTATACATTTATTATCACATCACCCAGTAACTCTTATCTTTTTACATCAACCAGATTTTACAATAAATGTATAGAAAAAAATCTAGATATTTCTTTTAATAGTTCTTTATATTGTGTAATATTTTTTATTATTGATAAATTTAGATATTTAAGGTTATTAATACAATACACATCATACTTCGTATACACCTTCATCAGGGGCGGATCCACATAGGTTGGAGGAGGTGCAACTTGCACTAGATGAAATATAAAAGTTGTTTGATTTTGTATTAACATTGTTGATATAAATGGTGCAGTGGTAATGAATGCACCACATATTTCAAAAGGTGAAGGGCTCAAACCCCCTCGTAAACTGGATCCGCCACTGACCTCCATAATCGTTACGTTAACAAGTATTGGTGTGAGAATGTGATTATGATACTAGCTAGCAAACCCCAAAGACTCGCTCATTCATGACATGAATTTTTTTCTAGCTTTTAATCACAAAACCCAATTAAATTAATACAAACACATACAGTACGTTACTTTTTTGTCCATGCTTTTGTTGGTTTTTTTTTTTCTTTTTTTTTTCAAAAAAAACGTAAATCTGAGAAAATGTACTGATTGGTGTTTACAGTGTGGTTTTTTTTTCAAAAAAGTTTTAAACCGCATTTGGATGTTCTCCATTCACAACCTAAAACTAATTTGTTTGGTTTTAATTTTGATTTTCGAACGTCTTGATTTCTATAAAAATGACTCATATACAAATTGCTACGCACTAATAAATCAAACGTTGAAAAGAAGTTTCTAGGAAAACTACTATATTGTTGTCTTTTACCTTAAATTCATGATCAACTTGGAGCATCTTTACTTGTAGTGTTTCACTCTTTTGGGTAACAATAAAGAATATAGTTTAATACGAACTTGTAAGTTGTGAGAAATAAAATAAAATCGTAAACGTCTCTAAAAATAGTACAGTAAAGCTCTTAAGAAAATCTTTTACTTTGTTAATTTATTGAGAAAATAACTTGAATTTACCCTGCTGATTTGTTTTTTTTTTTCAAATAAATTATGCGGAAACAATATCTCAGTAGTATGAGTAAAACAATCGAACAAATATTCCTTTAAAGTTGAAAAATTAGATACTAATATTACTTTTCAAACTAAACTAAAATAGTAAAATCAATCAAATCATTCAGCCGTCAAAAGACTTTTTTAACAAGAACAGAATAATTTTATTTATCCTCTTGAAAACGAAAAAAAAAAAAGATAGCGAATGGGTGACAAGCACAACTGGAACCCTAATGTACATAGCTCACAGTGACACAGTCTATATCGATTTATTGCAATCAAACATCTTCTCCATTGTCACGTGATCTACAAGCTAAAAAAATGTTTAATGCAATTCCTCAGTTCGAAAAATCACTTCTTGTTTTGATCTGGAAAAACACGACCAAACTATATATTTGTGGAGCCAAATCAGATTCTAACTCTCATCAAGTTACCAGAACAAAAAATATATAATTGTACATTAAGAAATATAGGTGTTTTTAGATCGGACATTATAGACTTTTAGTGGTGGCTTTTGCCTCACCAGATTATATTCTCATTGCTAATTTAGAAGCTGTATATAATAACAGTATGATCTATAACTAATTAATCCAAGAGAACTCGAAATGGATTTGCTCCTGTAGGGTCAACAATAGATAAATCTTATAAATCACATTAAAGACGTAAAGTCGTTTAATTAGAAGAAAAATAAGTGGCTAAGAGAGGTTTGCAAAAATAGTATAACTTTACTTGCAGTTTTCAAAGTGTGCTTAACTTTACAGAACGTTCTTTAAATTGTAGAATTTTGTTGTAATCAAATAAACCAAAATAATGTTCAAGGAAGATTTACTAAAGTAGCTCTCACTTCCGTTAATTCATTATCAACTTTAAATATATGAACAAACCCAAAAAAACAAAAGGTTATGAAAGAGAGAGTCAAGAGTTATAGTGGAACCCCACTCACAGCTTTCAAAGTATGATTGACTTTGAAAATGATCTTAGAAAAATTTCAATCGTCGATTAGATACTCTGTATAGATTGAAGGATAAACCAAAAAAGTTAATAGGAAATTACTAGGAAGATCACTTACTATCTTTTTCATTTGTTCACTTTGCTATTAACTTAAAAACTCAACAATTGTGACTTTATTAAAATCAAAAAAATTGATGAACAAACCAAAGTAAATAATATGAATTTTAGAAGTTACTAAAAGTTTATTTCTAAAAACTCTCATTAATAGTTTAGAGTATCTTTGTTAAACTTAAGTATAAAACCAAATAAAAAGGAGAAAAACAAAAAGAGTTAGGAAAACCAGTCAGCTTTACAAATGTTGTAGTTTACAGTCTTTTGATCTTTTCAGTTTTTGGGGAACGCGTTTACGTAACAGACTCGTTTTAGTCTAATCTATTACTAAGGTAAAGAAAATTGTTGAACTCACCAATTAGATTACGACTGAGATTACAGTTTTTAAAATTATAAGGGTATAAGTCGAAAATCTCACATTATTAAACCAATAAACATGCAACGAACAATAATCAAGAATTCACGATAGTGGCTACGGAAGCCACTTCAAAAAACCCATAATTAGTATTTTTGCAGCTCATTCTTTTTAATTTGAAATGAAGAGATAAAGAATAAAAGGATGCCAACCGAATCAAATATATTGACCATTGCAAAGTGCAAATTACCATATAACTCTTCAGTCATATTGAAAGACATGATCTTGAAACAGAGAACACAAAGCCAAATTATATGTTCTTCAGGTCACTGGAAAAACATATAATTTACATTGGATGAAAGATGTTTCAGATCATGAAATAAAGAACTAATAAGTCGTCGTGGCTTTTGCTTCCTCAGACACTACTCTGTTCTCATTGCTAACTTAGAAGCCGTAACCTGAAAGTCAAGATAGGGTTTTTTAAGAAAATAAGAAAGTTGCAGAATTCGCAATGATTCAGAGAATTCAAAGACAAACCTGAATTTCCCATAGGGTTTCCAGCAGGAGCTGCTGATTCAGGCTCTTTGATGTCCACAACAACACAATCAGACATCAAGAATGTTTTTGCAACAGATGAAGCATGCTCTAAGCAACATCTCACAACCTTTGAATAAGAAAATCTCAGTTTAGTATCCAAAACAGTAGATTTCAAATTGTGATAAAAGGTAAGGAACTTTGCTCACTTTTGTTGGATCAATGATTCCTGCAGCCATTAGATCTTCGTATTTGCCAGTTGCAGCGTTGTAGCCGTGTTTAGGGTTGTCATTAGAGAGAACCTGACAACGGAAAAAAGCCATTCACTTAGTTTATATATCCAAAAAGATTCATCAAGCTTGCAAAATCTTTATAAGGAGATTGATTTACCTTCTCACTGACGACACTACCATTGACACCAGCGTTCTTGGCGATTAACTTCAGTGGGTAGCTCAATGCTTTCTTCACAATGTCAGCTCCGACCTGGAGGTTATGATGATTTGTTGAATGGCGTTATATAACCCACAAACTATATTTTTGTTCTTATTTCTGCTGTGCAACTCTATTGGACTAACCTTTTCTTCATCGTTTGCTAGAGTCTCTTTAATGGCATCCACTTTCGATGCAAGTCTTAGTAGAGTGCATCCTCCTCCAACAACGATACCTTCTTCCACAGCCGCCTAAATTAAAGGTTCAACAGATTAGTATCTACCATATGATGAAACATTTCAAGACTCTTTGCTTAGAGATGATTTTACCTTTGTAGCATTAAGAGCATCTTCAACTCTCAATTTCTTCTCCTTAAGCTCTGTCTCAGTTTGTGCTCCCACCTAAAGAATAAAAAAACGTTTAGATTATTAAATTCTGTATTACTTACAATGACAATATTTTGCATCATGTGGTTTGTTTCTTATTATCTCACCTGAATTACAGCAACACCGCCTGATAATTTAGCGATTCTCTCATTAAGCTTTTCCTTCTCATAGTCTTGTTCAGCAGCCTACACAAACCAAAAGACTTAATAGCTGCAAATAAAACCAATTCTTGGGAATTGATTGAGATGTTACAGTTACCTCGATAAGATTCTTGATCTGTTCAACTCTCTTCTTCACAACTTCTTCAGTAGTTCCATCACCAACAATCGTTGTAGTGTCTTTTGTGAGAACCACTTTACCAGCATTACCCAAAACTTCAGGTCCAACTTTCTCCAACTGAAGTCCAACTTCTTCCCTAATCACAGTAGCTACAAAGATAAAAACAAACACCACAACATTAGACACTAAACATGGCTTTTTTAAATATATAAACAATGATAAAACAAATATTTAGTATTTTGGTCTCACCTCCTGTAAGAGTAGCAATGTCATCGAGGTACTGGCTTTTCCTCTCTCCAAATCCAGGAGCTTTCAAAGCAGCAACTTTAATAGTACCACGAAGCTTGTTAACAACAAGAGTCGCTAATGGCTCTTGCTCAATATCTTCAGCAATGATCAAAAGCGGGTATCCACCTTTAATCGCATCTTCCAGAATGGTCATAATGTCTCTAACATGTGTTATCTTCTTGTCAACAATAAACAACTGTAAAAAGAAAACAAGAAGAGACAAATAGTTAAAAACTCCTCCTGTTTTTGATCAGCCAATAGGATTTACCTAATAAGCAATGATTAAGACCTTGCAGTTCTCGTATTCTGCAGACATTTTCTCACTGTCAGTGACAAAGTAAGGAGAAATATAGCCACGATCAAATTGCATTCCTTCAACTACATAAAGACTGTTCTCAGCGCTTTTTCCTTCCTCGAGTGTGACAACACCTTTACGACCAACTTTTGCCATTGCTTCCGCAATCATATTGCCTACTTCGTAATTGTTTCCTGCACTAACTGCTGCAACATCTGCAAGTTCACTGTCTTCGACCTGCAACTCAAAACAGAGCTAGGATTAAGAACTCTCTAAAGCAAATGTATCTACGATCCAGAATCTGATTAAGTCAAAGTTACCTCCTTAGACATTTTCTTCAACTCGGCGACAAGAGCCTTGGTAGTTTTCTCTATTCCTCTGGTAATCAAAACCGGATTTGCACCAGCAGCCACCACCTGCATATTTCAATTTACATCACATCACAGCAACCAAAACACTGATTTGTTTCAAATTACATAGAAAGACCATAAATTACAAACCTTTACACCTTCAGCGATAAGACCTTGAGCAAGAACCACAGAAGTGGTTGTTCCATCACCAGCTAAGTCATTAGTCTTGGAAGCAGCTTGTCTCACTAGCTTAGCACCAATGTTCTCAACTGGATCCTCAAGCTCAACCTAACAAAAAAGCAAAAGCTTTACAAATCTACAAATCGATTGCACACCAGATTACACACATTAGATACAACAGGAGATACCAAAAGCTTACCTCTCTAGCAACTGTTACACCGTCATTTACGATTCTAGGAGAACCATACTTGCTCTCTAAAACAACATTCCTGCCTTTAGGACCTAGAGTAACCCCAACTAAATCCGCAAGTTTATTCACACCAGCCTACATAGTGAGATGATATTACGTTATTCAACAGTAAACCTATAAAACACAAAATCAAATCAGAAAAAAACAATCATTTGACTCACCTGAAGCTTCCTAATCGCAGTGCCGTCCTTATTGAAATGTAATTCCTTAGCCGCATAGATTTTGGGAAACCTTGCTTTCCTCTGAGCAATACTCTGACTCTTCCCAAAAGAGTTTGAAGACATCGAAACAAAAGATGACAATCTATTCGAAGGAGGAGCCAACAAAGATGATCCCATTGAAGACGTTGCGCTAAAGGTTGCCATAGTTCTCACTCTCTGCAACAAACAACACACATAAAAATCATAACTTTATTGTTTCATTGGGTCCTAAACAAAACCTAAAGACACAAACCAAATCAGAAAACTTTGTAATCATCGACACAAATCAAAACAAGGGTAATCTAAAAGCTACCAACTTTTACACCTATACTTGATTGAAATGAAAAAGAAGAGATGATTAAACTTAAACACTCACAGAGAGAAGCGATCAAAGAGATGGATCAAGAGGGTTTTAGCGACTTTGAGAGGTTTCTTGTGAAAGAACAAGTAGTTCGATTTGTGCGACTGTAAAGTTATGATTTTTATTTAATTTATTCGATACTAAAGTGTATTTGGTTGCATAGTGCAAAACGGACTGGTGAAGTTCGCGAGGATCGTGTCGTCAAAAGCTTTAGGTTAAATCTGAGCCGTTGGATCGATTATATTTTGGAAGAGTCTAGAATCTTTAAACCCTAAACCCACCTACTCTGCTCTCTCTCTCTACACGTGCGAGTGAGAGCGTGCGAGTTTCTTATAATAAATTGATCATCCAATCAATACTCGACACGTGTTGATGATACACATAACATAACATCCAATACGACTTCGTTTCGTGAATGAACATAGTACACTGCTCTGTTTTCATATTTGCTCTGTTTTCTTCTAGTACGAAATAGTAGAACAAAGAAGCTTTTTTTTGACAGTAGTAGAACAAAGAAGCTTTTTTTTGACAGTAGTAGAACAAAGAAGCTAGAGGCTTTGATTACAAAATTGTAAGGAACAAAACATCATTTAGGCACGTACATGAGTACAAACTCTAGCCTCTCTATAGACTTTACCTGGTCGACACAAGTACCCTTCGTTAGGAGCACAATGAGAATCCTCAGAACAAATACAGAGCCCCTCCAAGGCACATCCTTGTTTCAAAATCGACACGTTTCCTTTTAAACCTAGAATCTGATCGGTCCATTGCGTCGAGAACAGTCCTAAAGAATCGAATCTCTCTTTTACTTTCAAAAACTCGTTTGCATTCTTGTATTTTCTGATAGCGCCATCAAACGCTAGGTTCCTATTCTTACCCCAATGTGGTAACGCATTGTATTTAAATATCGCCATTTGCTCGATCTCTTCGATGTAATCCTCGTATAGACGCGGTGCTAAGGGATCTTTTTTGCTTCTATAGTAAGTTAGGTCAAAGTCTAAAGCTTTTTCCTCTTTCCCAAGAAAAGCGGTAGAGGATGTGACATAGCGGATGAGAATACCGTTGCTGCCTTCAAGGACGCATAGAGATTTCGGGTTGATCTTAACTAGTGCTTTGATGTCGTTGATGAAATCTTTGACACGTGTGAGAGGAACACTGAATGTTGTTTGGTGAAAGAATTGGCCTTTGATCCGCGGATCCCACGGACAAGCTGTGATCAGTCCGTCTTGACGACTGTCTAGACATGAACCGGAAGACATCATACGGTTTTGCAATCCGATAACCGGATAGCCTTTGAATATTAGGCCTGCACGTGGAAATTTACAAGTGATTAAGTGTAATATAAAGTTTTGTCACAATCAACAATGTATAAGCAAGTGAGAACAAATTACCGTTGTTAGTCAAACCGTATGAGATTGAAAACAAAAACGACGTTACTAGCTTTGCTCTCTCACACTTCATGTTTGCATTTTCGTCTGACTCGTCACGCTTCCTCTTCATAATTACATGAAGCAAAGGTAGATAAGAAAATATTATAACTATGCAAATCATAAATATTTGTATTAACTATCTTGAGAAATAAAGAATTCACCTATGGATCTATCAATGGCTAACGCTTCCGAGAGTTGTGGACGGAATGGGAAAAAATTAAACAAACCACCTCCTGAAGTGTTAACCGGAACTCGGTCATCAATTCGATACACCACTTTGCCTTGACTCGGTAACCATATGAAATCCGCAAACTCATGTTTTTCGCCAAAAGACACTGCTTGATCTCCGAAATCCGAATCGTTTATCATATCGTACGTTAACGATCTTTTGAACATCGGTTGCAACTCGAAAGTGACTTGAGAGATAACACCAAGAACGCCTATAGAAACTTTGGCTGCACGAAATTCCTCGGGATCGGTAGTCTCGTCAAGAACTCGAACCTTCACATACCCATCAGAAGCCAAACCGGGACTTACCAATCTTATCTCGGTCACGTGATCATGAACCGCACTTCCGTTACCCCACAGAGAACTTCCGTGAGCACCTGTCCCCATCATTCCTCCAACTGTAAGTCCCCACCAATACGGTGCGTATGGCAAAGCCAGCTCTAGTTTAGCCGCTTCTTCGATCAGCTGCCTTAGCGTCACGCCGCTCTCAACGGTCATGGTCTTGGCTTCCCGGTTGGTTCGCACCACGTTGTTCAAAAACTTGGTGCTTATGAGAACACCGCCTTTGCCGTCAGTGCAAACCAGCTTCGGGAGACTGTGAGAGTACCGAGTCACGACTCTCATTTTCTGGCCAGCTCTAGTGGCGGCAGCCACCACAGACACTAGCTCCTCCTCGGATCTAGGGTACTCCACCTTTGCTGCTTTGCATATAGAACGGTCGGGAAAAGCCCCGTACGAGTTCGTCACCGTGCACATTGTGTTTCCGGACTCACACTTGACAGGATCATCCGGTGGAGATGAGGAAGCAAATGTGAAAAAGCAAAAGATCAAACTTAGCCAAAACGCCATTTTGTAATGGAAGTGTTTGAGCATTCTCATATATATCTATTTCTTATAAGTATGTAATGTATCGTCACAACATGTGATACATATGGTTTATCATATGGATATTAATAGCCACCTCAAATTTCACAAAAGAAAAAAAGAAGAAAAAGAATTCAAATCATTAAATGAAAGGTTCACGGAACTATGTGGACACGGGACATATCAATATTATTGATGCATGTAGCTACGGGGTAAGTACATCAAATAGTTCTCACTTTCTCTTTAGAAATTATATGAGATTTTGACTCACTTTACTTACTCTTTAGGAAACAGTATATGAGCTTTGACTCACTAAATATAAAAATTAACAGCTCATCCAAGTTTTCTGAAAATACGATTTTCGTTTTGGTTTCCTGTACTCTAATTAGAAATCGTAGACCTCTACTTACATTATTAGGTCAATTGAATAAGATGGTGACTTGTTTGGGTACCACCCAGTTCACATTATTATACGATTGCGTGGACGAGGGACGGTATGTAGGTGTACAGAGATACATTATTATACCGGTTGTCTAATAATATCGGGTTGGTCGAATGTAAGTACTTGCTCGAACACGGATAAATTAAACACAAGTTACTACCCTCAACGACCACATACCAAATTATCATTTATCATTAACAATATATAACAAACAAAATCCCAGAAACAAAAGTACAAATGAAAGTTTAACTTGACCCTAAACAATGTTGTGTCCAAATCAACAAAAGCTAAGCCAAAAAAAAAAAAAAAAAAAATCTATATAATAATAACAATCTGAAAAATGCGAAGAACAGTCGCATCTTTTCATCGTGACTTTTCATTAAAAGAAATTCAGTTGCATCTTTTCATTATGACTTTTTATTAAAAAAATATTATTTAATTATTCTTTTAACAAAAAATTCATATGGCTGCGTCTCTTTATAAAGTTGCATCTGTTGGATGTAGAGTTGTGTCTCTTACAAACAGTTGTGACTTTTGTATATAATATTAGCAATATGAATAAATACGAAGACTTTTGTATATAATATTAGCAATATGAATAAATGCGAAGAATAGTTGCGTCTTTTCATCGTGACCTTTTATTAAAAAAATCGTGACTTTTCATTAAAAAAAAATCAGTTGCATCTTTTCATCGTGACTTTTGATTAAAAAAAATATTATTTAATTATTCTTTTGACAAAAAAATATATGGTTGCGTCTCTTTAAAGAGTTGCATATGTTGAATATATATTTGTGTCTTTTACAAACAGTTGAGATTTTTGTATATAATATTAGCAATATGAATAAATGCAAAGAACAATTGCGTCTTTTCATCCTAACTTTTTATTCAAAAAATTGTGAATTTTTATTAAAAAAATTCAGTTGCATCTTTTCATCGTGACTTCATTAAAATAATATTATTTAATTATTCTTTTGAAACAACCCTTCCCTTTTTTTTTTTTTTTTTTAATACCTTAATTTACTAGTGGTCCCATACCCACTAACATCCTAACAACAATCAATAACCGCGGATAACCAAATAGAACAATTTCCATTAAACCAAAAAAATTCCAACAATCAAACCAATAACCAATAACATAAATCAAATAAAGAAATAACCAACAACTAACATCCTACAATGTTCCATTGACTTAATCTAGCAACCTAACAATAGCTAGACCGCAATCAAACCAGCCTCTAGAACATCCTCCTCTTCATCGCCTTTGATTCCACGATCACACTTTGCCTTTACCTGCACCACAAACACATATTGCAATGCATGAGTATTTTACAAACACTCAGTAAGGCAATCCTCCCATCTACTGGGCTATACACACAAGCAATTGAGTATCCAATAACCACACACAACAATCAACATACAACGATCAACGAACCAGGACTCAGCATCGACCGATGCCAACATGCATCGACCGATGCCAACATGCATCGACCGATGCCCACTGAGGAAGCATCGATCGACGCAGAAGCTGCATCGACCGATGCAAGTTGCACTTGCATCGACCGATACCCAGTCTGCATCGACCGACGCATGCTCGACGCAACACGAAAACCCTAAAGTTGATCGCGCCGTCCTCGCACTTGCATCGACCAACGCAAGCAATGCATCGATCGACGCAACGTCGAGCACCGTGATTTCCCCGAAGCTTCTCGCCGGATCTCGTTCCTACAACCACAAAAACTCATTCTCAAGCCACAAGAAAGCTTCCTAACGTCCTTAACTACGATCTAACATATCTAACAACACCAAACAAGCAAGTTAAAGGTTCCTCTAGCTTAGATCAGCCATGGTCATGCACTTACCTGTGCCAAGACAAAACTGAACAACAAACAAGCAAGAACAAGCCTCTAGGAAGCTCCTACAACCATCCCAGCTACAGATCTCTACAGGAACGCACCAAATCTCCAAGAAAACTCCAAACTCTCAAGAACTCTTTCTCTCTCACGTTCGCTCTCCCAAAAACGGCTGAAACCCTCGAATGAAACCAAAACACGACTTAAGGGTTTCCTTTTCCCTTTGCCCAAAACGCAGCGTTTGACTTAAGTCAAACCGCACAAACTCAACCTTGCATCGACCGATGCATACTTTGCATCGACCGATGCAACTCCCAAGCCTGGATTCCGGTTCACGGATGTTACAATTCTCCCCCACCAATATGGATTCGTCCCCGAATCCCGCAATACCGTCCATCTGACAAGGACCTCCGTGCCACCGTCAGCACAGCCCGCACGTCCCCAGACCGGACTAAACACCATCAGCCAAGGTTTCCCGTGCCACTGTCGCAACAGCCCGCACACCTCCGACTGACCCTCGAGGTCTCCTTATAGCCAATATACTCGCATCATAAACACTATTTGCTCTCAACTCAGTGCTTCCCCGTCCGTGGTCGCAACCAACGAATCATGCCGGCTCGCTATCAGGCCAACCGCCTTAAGCTACGGCATCCAGAAGTCACTCACACCCACTCCCCCGCTCTCGGGTCGCAACCCTCGAGTCATACCGGCTCACTGCCGAGCCTCGGCTCACAGCTACGGTATCCAGGGAGCCTCACATATCCCGCTCTTGGGTCGTCAACCTCAAGCGCGCTCTCGGATCGTCATCCGAAGCAACATACCACTCCCACTCTCTGGCCACAAAGTCCATCGAGCTATCGGTATCACGTGAGTTGGGCCCACACGGCCTTGAGCAAAACAAATACTGATGCCAACGAGTATCTCCCGGCTAGATCTACCTCAACATTTCCACAAAACTTTCCTTTCTAGAAAACTTTCTAATTCTGGAAACTTTCCTTTTGTGGAAACTTCCTATTTATGGAAACTTTGCAAAAATAGAAACCCGAGCTCTTTTTCTTTCCCATGACAACCACAGTCAAACATAAGAAAAATACTCATCTTATTAATCTCAAAAATGTCACAATCGTTACAATCTCAACGAAATTACATAAGAAAAAGCAAAAATACAACAACCGGAGCCATCAACCCGCATCCCGAGCACCACCTCATCTTGATACTTAGTCGCACAACCAACCACCCCTAAGCGACCAAATACCAAGAGAGATGGGCTGGAATACTCCGTACCCGCTCCAGCTACGGACTACAACTCGGACCCGGCTAGACAAGCTCAAGTCGCGGTTTGCTTCTCGAACCACTTCTTAAACCTTGCCTTCATCCTCGCCTCGGGCTCCCAAGTCTGCTCCTCTACCCCGTCACAGTCCCACAGGACTCTCATCAAAGGAATCTTCTTCTTCCGAAGTTCATTGACTCTCCTCTCGAGCACCCTCAATGGCCTCGCCTCTAAAGTCATGTTAGGCTGAAGATCCTCAGGAATCTTAGCCAACAACTGATCACCCTCGTGAAGACACTTCTTCAGCATCGACAAATGAAATACCTTGTGGAACGCACGCATAACCTCAGGCAACTCCAGCCTATATGCCACTGGTCCCACCCGCTCAACCACTCTGAACGGACCCATGTACCTCGGACTCAACTTAGTCTCTGTCAATGACCTGTTCGGACCCCGCAACATGGCCATCTTGAGGTACACTCTATCACCAACCTGAAACTCAAGATCCTTCCTCCTCTTATCAGCATAGCTCTTCTGCCGATCCTGAGCCTCCTTCATGTTCAGCCTCAAAACCCGAATCTTCTCCGAGGTCTCCTGAACAAAATCTGCACCAAATATGCTCCTCTCCCCCACCTGAGTCCAACATAATGGTGTACGACACGGCCTCCCATACAAGGCCTCATAAGGAGCCATCCCAATACTAGCCTGGAAGCTGTTGTTATACGCAAACTCCACCAAGCTCAAGTGATCTGCCCAATGACCACCCCAATCCAGCACACACATCCTCAACAAATCCTCCAAAATCTGGATCGTCCTCTCTGACTGACCGTCCGTCTGAGGATGATAGGCTGTACTCATATGCACCTTCGTGCCCATCTCTGCCTGAAACGCTCTCCAGAACACCGAAGTGAACTTAGAATCTCTATCAGACACAATACTAGCAGGCACACCGTGCAACCTGACTATCTCCCTCACGTACTTCTTGGCCAAAACCGCTGCTCCATCAGTTTTCTTGATGGCCAGAAAATGCGCAGACTTAGTCAAACGGTCCACAATGACCCAAATAACATCAAACGTCCTCGACACAGGCAAACCTACCACGAAATCCATCTTGATCAAATCCCACTTCCACTCTGGAATAGGCAAACTCTGCAATAAACCACCAGGAACCTGATGCTCTGCCTTCACCAGCTGACAAGTATCACACTTCGCCACCCAGTCGGCTACGTCCTTCTCCATCCCGACCCAGTGATAATACCGCTTGAGGTCACGGTACATCTTGGTCGCCCCTGGATGAATAAAGAACTTGCTCGAATTAGCCTCTCTCAGTATCTCCTGCCTCAAACCCTCACCCTTGGGCACACAGATCCGACGATGCACAAGGATAGTACCATTAGCAGAAACCTGATACTCTGCACCCGCAGCCTTAGAGGCATTCACCAGCCCCTCATCGCTCCCCTGAGCTAACCTCACCCTGCTCAACAAATCCGCTCTATCAGCTGCCTCCAAACCCAAAGGTTCATGTGAGATAGCACACAAACTCAATGCACTAATCTCACCTACTAATGCCTCCATATCCTGCTCCTGAGCCGAAGCCACCCGCTTCCGACTCAAGGCATCTGCAACCAGGTTAGCTTTACCAGGATGGTAAGCTATGTCCAAATCATAATCCGCTACTAACTCCATCCAACGCCTCTGCCTCAAATTCAACTCAGGCTGAGTAAAAATGTACTTCAGACTCTTGTGATCTGTAAATACCTGTACCTTCCCACCATACAGATAGGATCTCCAAATCTTAAGAGCAAAGATCACAACTGCCATCTCCAAGTCATGAGTAGGATAATTAGCTTCATGCTTCCGCAACTGCCGCGAAGCATAGGCTATAACCTTCCCCTGCTGCATAAGTACACAACCTAACCCCACTCTAGAAGCATCTGTATACACAACATAAGGTTCGTCCTGCTCAGGCAATGCTAACACCGGCGTAGTAGTCAACATCTGCTTGAGACTTGCAAAACTTGCCTCACACTCCGGTGACCATACGAATGGAACATCCTTCCCTGTAAGCTTAGTCATCGGCTGTGCCATACTCGCAAAACCCCGAACAAACCTCCTGTAGTCACCTGCTAACCCCAGGAAACTCCGAATCTCAGTGGCACTCTGCGGCCTCGGCCACTCCCTGATGGATTGAATCTTCTCTGGATCCACTGAAACTCCCTCAGCTGAAACAATATGACCCAAGAATCCCATCTCACGCTGCCAGAAACTGCACTTGCTCAGCTTAGCAAACAACTTCTGCTCCCTCAGCTTCTCCAACACTGCTCTCAAGTGTACTGCATGCTCCTCAGGACTCTTAGAATATACCAGGATGTCGTCGATGAAAATGATGACTGACATGTCCAGAAACTCCTGGAACACGCTGTTTATCAATCTCATAAACGCAGCTGGCGCGTTTGTCAACCCAAATGGCATCACCACAAACTCGTAGTGCCCATACCTTGTCCTGAAGGCTGTCTTCCTCACATCTGCCTCATGTATAGGAATCTGATGATATCCTGATGCCAAATCGATCTTGGAGAACCAAGTAGCACCCCTCAACTGATCCAACAACTCATCAATCCTCGGGAGAGGGTACTTGTTCTTCACAGTAACTCGGTTCAAACCCCGATAGTCAATACACAACCGAAAACTCCCATCCTTCTTCTTAACAAACAACACCGGAGCTCCCCACGGTGAACAACTAGGACGGATAAAACCCTTGCCCAACAAATCCTCCAGCTGCTTCTTCAGCTCTGCCATCTCTGCTGGAGCCATCCTGTAAGGAGCCTTGGATAACGGCATCGTCCCTGGTTCCAGCTCAATAGTAAAAGGATCCGACCGAGATGGTGGTAATCCCTGCAATGACTGGAACACATCCTCAAAGTCCTCCACAACCGGAATACCGCTAATCGTAGACTTCCCCACTGACTGGCATAGATATAGTAACCAGATAAGCCTCACGGCCCTTCTCGATCATCTTCCCGCCTGAACGGCTGAGATCACGAGACTCCCGAAGTCGGTCTAATACCCTGAAAAACCAACTTTCCTCCCGGACGCTCAAACTCCGCTCTTCCCCGATAGCAGTCCAAATGCACCTTATACCGATGCAACCAATCCATACCAAGAATAACATCATACAACTCCACTGGACTGATAAGCAAATCCGCTGGCCACGACTCCCCTGCGATCTGAATATCAACTCCTCCAGCTCGTCCAATAACCCTCGGGAACTTGCCTCCCGCAACTCGACAACTCCTGAACGCTCCAGGATCCCCTCTGATCCCCGCACTCTCGGCACACTCCGGAGTAATGAAGCTATGAGAAGCTCCAGAATCAAACATAACATGGGACTTAAACCCGCCCACCAACAAGGTCCCTACACAAACCTTATGTGTTGAGAACCTAACACTTGACCACAAGCAAAAACAAATATAATCTGAACTATTGAATTGACTAAGTTCAAATCTCAGAAGTTATACCTGTGATCGCTCCTGCACTAGTGCCACCGGGCTCCTGGGTCGAGTATACCTGAGACGTCGGCTCGATCCAACCCACCGGCTGCACACCGTGCTGCACAACCTGCTGCATCCCTGGCTGAGCTCCAGCCTGCAACACTGCTACGGCCCTCTGCTGCAACTTGGGACAACGAGGCTTGATGTGCCCCGTCTCTCTGCAGTAGTAACACACTCGAGTATCTGTCCGCGGCTCCGTCACCGTCCGCTGCTCTGTCACTACCCGCTGCTCACCCCTCTGTGGACAGCTAGTCACCTTGTGGTCTCTGCTACCACACCCAAAGCATCTCGCACCCCCGTGCCTCGACCTCTGCATAACATCAAACTTCCGCTTCTGCCCTTGCGCAGGCTTGCCGCCCTTGCTAGGAACAGAAGACGGCTGAGACTGCTGTGGCTGCACTGAAGAACTGACCACAACCACCTGTGACCTCAAGTCATCCTCTATCCCAGCTGCAACCTCAACCAACTCCGCTCTCGTAGCATAGCTCCTCACTCTGCACCGAGTCCTCAAATCTTCCCGCAGAGCCAACAAAACCTCCGCACCTGAGCCGACTCTGGCTCCCATGCCCTGCTTGTATACCCCCAAGCCGACTGAACTCTGCATCCAGCTCCCGCACTGTACGGTCTCCCTGAGTCAACCCAAGAACCGTGCCTCCATACGATCAAGAGCCTCCCGAGGAAAATACTTGGAGTTAAACTCCCTCACAAAATCTCCCCAAGACATACCCTGCTGCACCCTCCGTGCTGTCACCGACCTCCACCACACACGTGCATCTCCGACAAGTAAAACACTGCCAGATCCACTCTGTACCGGTCGGGACACCTAAGCGAAAGGAAAATATCCTCCATCCGCTCTCTCCACTCATCCGCTACACTCGGATCGGTACTCCCTGAGAAATACCCTGCTCCCATATGCCGCAGCTGCTCCATCATCCGCACATACTGTGCATCCACTACCTCGGTCCCCGGCTGCACACCTGCCTGCAAACCCGCTGCAGGCTGCACCACTGGAACCTGGCCACCACCCCCTGGTGGCACTACTGGATCCTGCCCACTAACCACCGGCGGCACTACTGGATCCTGCCCACCAACCACTGGCGGCACCACTGGACCCTGCCCACCAACCACTGGCGGCACAACTGGACCCTGCCCACCAACCACTGGCGGCACAACTGCTGGAAGTCGCTGCAAAGCCTGAGCTACCTGAGCTAGCAAGTCCATCAAGGCATCCTCCCTGCCTGGAGCACCTCCCGCTGTAACCCCCACACCCGGGGCAACACCGTGACCAACACCGTCACCCAAACCAGCCTGGTCTCCAGACACAATAGGATCAGCCTGTGACTCCGCTACCTCCTCACTGGCCATGCTCTGGGTCACACTCTCACTGGCCACAGGAACCTGACCTCGTCCCCGACCAGGACCACGACCACGACCACGACCACGACCACGCCCGCGACCAACAGCACCCTCACCTCTAACCATCTGTGTCATCCAAGAACAGAAGGCTAAGCACACAATAATTCTAATACACAAAAACACAACTTACCGTGGAATCACAAAACAGGCTCGAAGAGGATGTTCTAGGACTTCATGCCACACACAATTGACCAAACTCACACAATCATTCATAGCATGGAATCCTAAACATCAACAGCAAAAGCATAATGAACCCTAGACCTAGAACCGTAAGGGCTCTGATACCAAAATGAAACAACCCTTCCCTTTTTTTTTTTTTTTTTTTTTTTAATACCTTAATTTACTAGTGGTCCCATACCCACTAACATCCTAACAATAATCAATAACCGCGGATAACCAAATAGAACAATTTCCATTAAACCAAAAGAATTCCAACAATCAAACCAATAACCAATAACATAAATCAAATAAAGAAATAACCAACAACTAACATCCTACAATGTTCCATTGACTTAATCTAGCAACCTAACAATAGCTAGACCGCAATCAAACCAGCCTCTAGAACATCCTCCTCTTCATCGCCTTTGATTCCACGATCACACTTTGCCTTTACCTGCACCACAAACACATATTGCAATGCATGAGTATTTTACAAACACTCAGTAAGGCAATCCTCCCATCTACTGGGCTATACACACAAGCAATAGAGTATCCAATAACCACACACAACAATCAACATACAACGATCAACGAAGCAGGACTCAGCATCGACCGATGCCAACATGCATCGACCGATGCCCACTGAGGAAGCATCGATCGACGCAGAAGCTGCATCAACCGATGCAAGTTGCACTTGCATCGACCGATACCCAGTCTGCATCGACCGACGCATGCTCGACGCAACACAAAAACCCTAAAGTTGATCGCGCCGTCCTCGCACTTGCATCGACCGATGCAAGCAATGCATCGATCGACGCAACGTCGAGCACCGTGATTTCCCCCAAGCTTCTCGCCGGATCTCGTTCCTACAACCACAAAAACTCATTCTCAAGCCACAAGAAAGCTTCCTAACGTCCTTAACTACGATCTAACATATCTAACAACACCAAACAAGCAAGTTAAAGGTTCCTCTAGCTTAGATCAGCCATGGTCATGCACTTACCTGTGCCAAGACAAAACTGAACAACAAACAAGCAAGAACAAGCCTCTAGGAAGCTCCTACAACCATCCCAGCTACAGATCTCTACAGGAACGCACCAAATCTCCAAGAAAACTCCATAAACTCTCAAGAACTCTTTCTCTCTCACGTTCGCTCTCAAAAACGGCTGAAACCCTCGAATGAAACCAAAACACGACTTAAGGGTTTCCTTTTCCCTTTGCCCAAAACGCAGCGTTTGACTTAAGTCAAACCGCACAAACTCAACCTTGCATCGACCGATGCAACTCCCAAACCGGGATTCCGGTTCACGGATGTTACATCTTTTGACAAAAAAGTTATATGGTTGTGTCTCTTTTAAAAGTTGCATCTATTGAATGTAGAGTTGTGTCTTTTACAAACAGTTGTGTTTTTTACGAACAATTGTATCTATTCAAATGTTCACATCTTTAGCAATTATGTCTATTCAAATATTCATATCTTTAGTAATCTATATAATTTGTTCTTCTTTTGTAACAATTTCCAACTTTCCTTTTAGTTCAAATGTACATGTCTTTAGGATTATATATATTTGTTCTTCTTTTGGGAAATTTTTAATTTTATTTTTTAACATATGATAATAGCAAGCTGAATAAATGCAAAAAACAATTGTGTCTTTTCATTATGACTTTCATAAAAATATATATATATTTTTTTTATCTTTTTTGACAAAAAAACTATATTGTTGCGTCTTTTTGAAAAATTGTAAATATATGTTAACTGTAAAGTTGTGTCTCTTACGAATAGTTGTAATTTTTCTGAACTGTTGTGTCATTTCAAATGTTCACATCTTTAAATAAGTATAATTCTACATAAATTATATTTATTTATTAAAACATATTAAAAGAAATTATCCTAACCGTTTAATATTTAAGATCACATCACTCGGAGAAACTCTGCATTCATTTACTAATCATGTAAGTGCAGTCCTATTTATGTGTAAGTTACTGAGAAAACATTGTTTTCATTTTTATATTAATATTTCAATTGTTCCAAATTTTTAATAATCAACCATTTGCAAGTAGTTTTTAAAATTACTAAATATATATTATTATAAGAATGAATTTTTTGTAAGGCTTATTGATTTAACTAAAGGTTTATGGTTTTTTCTTAAAAATAAAGTTTTAAATTTTTAATGAAGTTATTTAGATTATAAATCTGTTTGTATTTTTCACTCATAATTGTTTTTACCTTTCCAAAAAACTAGATAAATAACCAACATCTTGTACGAAGAAAAATAAGTAGTAAGTACATTTAATATTGGATTATCAATCTATATAACCTTGTAAGTGCAGACTCTCTGGCACGCCAAGCGCGTACCACTCCGCATCATATTTTGTTTGTAAATAATTTCCCTTCCGATTGGCTCGTTTGAGCTAATTTTTTGTTGACAAAAAAAACAAAATCTATATAACCTATTAGAATTGTCAAAATATTTAACGACTTTAGACTTTTTTATATATCATATATTTTGTCTACAAAACGATAGTTGTTTTGTATTATATATTCATCTACAATAAGAAAAAGCAAACAGATGATGAAAACAAATAAAGAAAGAAGAAAGAAATAAAATTAGAGAAAACAGAAAAATGGAGACTGAAATAAAGAGAAATAAGCAAACAGATGATGAAAACAAATAAAGAAAGAAGAAAGAAATAAATTAGAGAAAACAGAAAAATGGAGACTGAAGTTAAGAGAAACAAGCAAACATATGATAGAAATAAATAAAGAAAAAAAAAAAAAAAAAAATTAGAGAAAAAAAAAGAAAAATGGAGACTGAAGTAAAGAGAAACAAGCAAACAGATGATGAAAACAAATAAAGAAAGAAGAAAGAAATAAAATTAGAGAAAGTAGAAAAATGGAGACTGAAGTAAAGAGAAACAAGCAAACAGATGATGAAAACAAATAAAGAAAGAAGAAAGAAATAAAATTAGAGAAAACAGACTGAAATAAAGAGAAACAAGCAAACAGATGATGAAAACAAATAAAGAAAGAAGAAAGAAATAAAATTAGAAAAAAATGGAGACTGAAGTAAAGAGAAACAAGCAAACAGATGATGAAAACAAATAAAGAAAGAAGAAAGAAATAAAATTAGAGAAAACAGAAAAATGGAGACTGAAGTAAAGAGAAACAAGCAAACAGATGATGAAAACAAATAAAGAAAGAAGAAAGAAATAAAATTATAGAAACCAGAAAAATGGAGAATGAAGTAAAAAGAAACAAGTAAACAGATGATGAAAACAAATAAAGATAAAAGAAATAAATAAAATTAGAGAAAGCAGAAAAATGGAGACTGAAGTAAAGAGAAACAAACAAACAGATGATGAAAATAAATAAAGAAAGAAATAAAATTAGAGAAAACAGTAAAAATGGAGACTGAAATAAAGAGAAACAAGCAAGCAGATGATGAAAACAAATAAAGAAAGAAGAAAGAAATAAAATTAGAGAAAAAGGAAAAATGGAGACTGAAGTAAAGAGAAACAAGCAAACAGATGATGAAAACAAATAAAGAAAGAAGAAAAAAATAAAATTAGAGAAAGCAGAAAAATGGAGAATGAAGTAAAGAGAAACAAACAAATAGATGATGAAAATAAATAAAGAAAGAAGATATAAATAAAATTAGAGAAAGCAGAAAAATAGAGACTGAAGTAAAGAGAAACAAGCAAACAGATGATGAAAACAAATAAAGAAAGAAGAAATAAATAAAATTAGAGAAAAAAGAAAAATGGAGACTGAAGTAAAGAGAAACAAGCAAACAGATGATGAAAACAAATAAAGAAAGAAGAAAGAAATAAAATTAGAGAAAACAGAAAAATGGAGACTGAAATAAAGAGAAATAAGCAAACAGATGATGAAAACAAATAAAGAAAGAAGAAAGAAATAAAATTAGAGAAAACAGAAAAATTTAAGACTGAAGTAAAGAGAAACAACCAAAAAGATGATGATAACAAATAAAGAAAGAAGAAAGAAATAAAATTAGAGAAAACAGAAAAAATGGAGACTGAAGTAAAGAGAAACAAGCAAATAGATGATGAAAACAAATAACGAAAGAAGAAAGAAATAAAATTAGAGAAAAAAGAAAAATGGAGACTGAAGTAAAGAGAAACAAGCAAACAGATGATGAAAACAAATAAAGAAAGAAGAAAGAAATAAAATTAGAGAAAACAGAAAAAATGGAGACTGAAATAAAGAGAAACAAACAAACAGATGATAAAAACAAATAAAGAAAGAAGAAAGAAATAAAATTAGAGAAAACAGAAAAATGGAGACTGAAGTAAAGAGAAACAAGCAAACAGATCATGAAAACAAATAAAGAAAGAAGAAAGAAATAAAATTAGAGAAAAAAGAAAAATGGAGATTGAAGTAAAGAGAAACAAGCAAACAGATAATGAAAACAAATAAAGAAAGAAGAAAGAAATAACTGTAGAGAAAACAAAAAAAATGGAGATTGAAATAAATAGAAACAAGCAAACAGATGATGAAAACAAATAAAGAAAAAAGAAAGAAATAAAATTAGAGAAAACAGAAAAAATGGAGACTGAAGTAAAAAGAAACAAGCAAACAGATGATGAAAACAAATAAGGAAATAAGAAAGAAATAAAATTAGAGAAAAAAGAAAAATGGAGACTGAAGTAAAGAGAAACAAGCAAACAGATGATGAAAACAAATAAAGAAAGAAGAAAGAAATAAAATTAGAGAAAACAGAAAAATGGAGACTGAAGTAAAGAGAAATAAGCAAACAGATGATGAAAACAAATAAAGAAATAAGAAAGAAATAAAATTAGAGAAAAAAGAAAAATGGAGACTGAAGTAAAGACTGTAACACCCGCGAACCGGAATCCCGGTTTGGGGTGTGCATCGATCGATGCAGTGGTAGCATCGGTCTATGCTGGTTCAATTCTGTGCGTTTTGACTTAAGTCAAACGCTGCGTTTTGGGGAAAAGAGAAGGGGAAAACCCTTAACTCGTTTTCTTTTGGGTCTCATTCATGTTTGGCCGTTTATGGGAGAGAAATGAAAAGAGAGAAAAGTTCTTGAGAGTTCTTGGTGATTCTTGGAGAATTGGGGCGTTCCTGTAGAGGTCTGTAGCGGTGATTGCTGTAGGAGCTTCCTGGAAGCGTGTTCTTGCTTGTTTATTGTTCAGTTTCGTCTTGGCACAGGTAAGTGCAGGATTATGGCTTATCTAAGCTAGAGAATTCAGTGATTTTGCTTGTTGTTTTTTGTTAGACGTATTAGATTGTTGTTATGGACGTTAGGAAGCTTTCTTGTGGCTTGGGATTGAGTTTTGTGGTTGTAGGAACGAAATCCGGCAAGAGGCTTCGGAGAAATCATGGTGCTCGACGTTGCGTCGATCGATGCATACCTTGCATCGGTCGATGCAGGTGCGAGGACGCGCGATGAACTTTAGGTTTTTCGTGTGCGAGCATGCGTCGGTCGATGCAACTGGGTATCGGTCGATGCAAGTTATAATTTTGTCGATCGATGCAGCTTCGACGATAGATGTTCTCCATGTGGCATCGGTCAATGCTAGTGTGGCATCGGTCAATGCTAATGTCCTGTTGAGTGATTGATGTTGATTGATTGTGAAGATTAAAGATACTCTATTGCTTGTGTGTATAGCCCAAGAGATGGGAGGATTGCCTTACTGAGTGTTTGTAAAATACTCATGCATTGCAATATGTGTTTGTGGTGCAGTAAAGGCAAAGTGTGATCGTGGAATCCAGGAAATGAAGAGAGGATGTTTAGGGACTCGATTTTATGTTGTTGGCACTGCTAGGTTGCTGAGAGTTGGGTCATTAGAACATTGCTAGGTTGCTGGTTCTATGATTTATGTTGTTTTGGATATTGATTATGTTGAATATCGTTATATTTTATTATGGATTATTATTGGATATTGGTTGGTTATTTCCATTGTTGAAGTGATTGGTGGTTGTAGTAATATCATTTAGCTATAACTATTATTAATTTATTTATTTATTATTTATTATTATTATTTATTATTAAAAAAAAAAGGGTCGGTCGTTTCAAAGAGAAACAAGCAAACAGATGATGAAAACAAAAACAAAGGAAAAAGAAATAAAATTAGAGAAAGCAGAAAAATGGAGACTGAAGTAAAGAGAAACAAGCAAACAGATGATGAAAACAAATAAAGAAAGAAGAAAGAAATAAAATTAGAGAAAATGAAGAGGAGGATGTTCTAGGGACTCGGATTTTATGTTGTTTGGCACTGCTAGGTTGCTAGAGTTGGGTCATTAGAACATTGCTAGGTTGCTGGTTCTATGATTTATGTTGTTTTGGATATTGATTATGTTGAATATCGTTATATTTTATTATTGGATTATTATTGGATATTGGTTGGTTATTTCCGCTGTTGATTGTGATTGTGGTTAGGTGGCTAGTGGGTATGGGACCACTAGTTGTAGCTTATTATTATATTATTTATTTATTATTTATTATTATTATTTATTATTAAAAAAAGGGTCGGTCGTTTCAAAGAGAAACAAGCAAACAGATGATGAAAACAAAAACAAAGGAAAAAGAAATAAAATTAGAGAAAGCAGAAAAATGGAGACTGAAGTAAAGAGAAACAAGCAAACAGATGATGAAAACAAATAAAGAAAGAAGAAAGAAATAAAATTAGAGAAAATAGAAAAATGGAGATTGAAATAAAGAGAAACAAGCAAACAAATGATGAAAACAAATAAAGAAAGAAGAAAGAAATAAAATTAGAGAAAAGAGAAAACTTGGAGACTGAAGTAAAGAGAAACAAGCAAACAGACGATGAAAACAAATAAAGAAAGAAGAAAGAAATAAAATTAGAGAAAACAGAAAAATGGAGACTGAAGTAAAGAGAAACAAGCAAACAGATGATGAAAACAAATAAAGAAAGAAGAAAGAAATAAAATTAGAGAAAGTAGAAATATGGAGACTGAAGTAAAGAGAAACAAGCAAACAGATGATGAAACCAAATAAAGAAATAAGAAAGAAATAAAATTAGAAAAAAAAAGAAAAATGGAGACTGAAGTAAAGAGAAACAAGCAAACAGATGATAAAAACAAATAAAGAAAGCAGAAAGAAATAAAATTAGAGAAAAAGAAAAATGGAGACTGAAATAAAGAAAAATAAGCAAACAGATGATGAAAACAAATAAAAAAGAAGAAATAAATAAAATTATAGAAAGCAGAAAACAAATAAAAAAAGAGGAAAGAAATAAAATTAGAGAAAACAGTAAAAATGGAGACTGAAATAAAGAGAAACAAGCAAACAGATGATGAAAACAAATAAAAAAAGAAGAAAGAAATAAAATTAGAGAAAAAAGAAATAGATGATGAAAACAAATAAAGACAGAAGAAAGAAATAAAATTAGAGAAAGCAGAAAAATTGAGACTGAAGTAAAGAGAAACAAGCAAACAGATAATGAAAACAAATAAAGAAAGAAAAAGAAATAAAATTAGAGAAAAAAAAATGGAGACTGAAGTAAAGAGAAACAAGCAAACAGATGATGAAAACAAATAAAGAAAGAAGAAAGAAATAAAATTAAAGAAAAGAGAAAAATGGAGACTGAAATAAAGAGAAACAAGCAAACATATGATGAAAACAAATAAAGAAAGAAGAAAGAAATAAAATTAGAGAAAAGAGAAAACTTGGAGACTGAAGTAAAGAGAAACAAGCAAACAGATGATGAAAACAAATGAAAGAAGAAAGAAATAAAATTAGAGAAAACAGAAAAATGGAGACTGAAGTAAAGAGAAACAAGCAAACAGATGATGAAAACAAATAAAGAAAGAAGAAAGAAATAAAATTAGAGAAAGTAGAAAAATGGAGACTGAAGTAAAGAGAAACAAGCAAACAGATGATGAAAACAAATAAAGAAAGAAGAAAGAAATAAAATTAGAGAAAAAAAAATGGAGACTGAAGTAAAGAGAACAAGCAAAAGATGATGAAAACAAATAAAGAAAGAAGAAAGAAATAAAATTAAAGAAAAGAGAAAAATGGAGATTGAAATAAAGAGAAACAAGCAAACATATGATGAAAACAAATAAAGAAAGAAGAAAGAAATAAAATTATAGAAAAGAGAAAACTTGGAGACTGAAGTAAAGAGAAACAAGCAAACAGACGATGAAAACAAATGAAGAAAGAAGAAAGAAATAAAAGTAGAGAAAACAGAAAAATGGAGACTGAAGTAAAGAGAAACAAGCAAACAGATGATGAAAACAAATAAAGAAAGAAGAAAGAAATAAAATTAGAGAAAGTAGAAAAATGGAGACTGAAGTAAAGAGAAACAAGCAAACAGATGATGAAAAGAAAGAAAGAAGAAAGAAATAAAATTAGAGAAAGCAGAAAAATGGAGACTGAAGTAAAGAGAATCAAGCAAACAGATGATGAAAACAAATAAAGAAAGAAGAAAGAAATAAAACTAGAGAAAACATAAAAAATGGAGACTGAAGTAAAGAGAAACAACCAAACCGATGATGAAAACAAATAAAGAAAGAAGAATTAAATAAAATTAGAGAAAAAAGAAAATGAGACTGAAGTAAAGAGAAACAAGCAAAGAGATGATGAAAATAAATAAAGAAAGAAGAAAGAAATAAAATTATAGAAAAAAAAAAATGGAGACTGAAGTAAAGAGAAACAAACAAACAGATGATGAAAATAAATAAAGAAAGAAGAAAGAAATAAAATTAGAGAAAACAGTAAAAATGGAGATTGAAATAAAGGGAAACAAGCAAATAGATGATGAAAACAAATAAAGAAAGAAGAAAGAAATAAAATTAGAGAAAAAAGAAAAATGGAGACTGAAGTAAAGAGAAACAAGCAAATAGATGATGAAAACAAATAAAGACAGAAGAAAGAAATAAAATTAGAGAAAGCAGAAAAATGGAGACTGAAGTAAAAAGAAACAAGCAAACAGATGATGAAAACAAATAAAGAAAGAAGAAAGAAATAAAATTGGGGAAAAAAAAATGGAGACTGAAGTAAAGAGAAACAAGCAAACAGATAATGAAAACAAATAAAGAAAGAAGAAAGAAATAAAATTAGAGAAAAGAGAAAAATGGAGATTGAAATAAAGATAAACAAGCAAACAAATGATGAAAACAAATAAAGAAAGAAGAAAGAAATAAAATTAGAAGAGAAAACTTGGAGACTGAAGTAAAGAGAAACAAGCAAACAGACGATGAAAACAAATAAAGAAAGAAGAAAGAAATAAAATTAGAGAAAACAGAAAAATGGAGACTGAAGTAAAGAGAAACAAGCAAACAGATGATGAAAACAAATAAAGAAAGAAGAAAGAAATAAAATTAGAGAAAGTAGAAAAATGGAGACTGAAGTAAAGAGAAACAAGCAAACAGATGATGAAACCAAATAAAGAAATAAGAAAGAAATAAAATTAGAAAAAAAGAAAAATGGAGACTGAAGTAAAGAGAAACAAGCAAACAGATGATAAAAACAAATAGAGAAAGAAAAAAGAAATAAAATTAGAGAAAAAGAAAAATGGAGACTGAAATAAAGAAAAATAAGCAAACAGATGATGAAAACAAATAAAAAAGAAGAAATAAATAAAATTATAGAAAGCAGAAAAATGGAGAATGAAGTAAAGAGAAACAAACAAACTGATGATGAAAACAAATAAAGAAAGAAGTGTAACATCCGCGAACCAGAATTTGGGATTTTGGAAGGAGTGTCGATCGACACCCTAGTGGCATCGATCGACACCACTAATTTCTGGGTTCGACCGGGTTGTTTTAATTGCCGAATTGGTTCGGTTTGGTTCAGGAAATCCCTAATTGTGTGTAAGGGGGAAACGACCCAAGGTCGTGTTTGAGTGTTTACGCTGAAGGAAAAAAGAGAGAGAAGAGAGAAAACGTTCCTGAGTTTTTCTGGCTTGTTCTTAAGTTTTGGAGAGATCTGAGGCTGTGAGGTTACTGTTGCTGGAATCAAGGGGAGCTTCTGAGGTGTTGTTTTCAGCTTCTCAGTCCTTCTTCCTGTTTCGAGGTGAGTGCTTGCATGGTTGATCTAAGCATGAGATCCCTCTTGTTTTGTGTGATTCCTGTTGTTTGTGTTGTTTGTTGTTCGTCGTTGCTTTTGTGACTTCTAGTGAATTCCGAGGTGATTGGATATGATGGAGTCGATTTCGGGGTTGATGGAATGAGTTCGTCGCTGAGTTTCGCGCAGATCGTGTTTCAGAGAGGCATCGATCGACACTCAAGAGCATCGGTCGACACCGTTCGAGGGCACGGCCGACAGGAGCATCGGTCGACACCATTGTTCAGAAGCATCGACGACACCGTTGCATCTCGACACTAGTCTTATCCGAGACTTGTTTTCCCGGTTTGATGTATTATTGTGTGTTGTTTGTTTTGCTTAACTTGGAGTAATCTGCATGCTTGTGTGTATAACCCAGTAGATGGGAGGATGACCTCACTAAGTATTTGTGATAATTACGCATCTCAATTGTTGTTTGTGGTGTGCGTAAAGGAAAAGTGTGATCGTGGAATCAAAGGCGATGAAGAGGAGGATGTTCTAGAGGCTTGATTGAGTGGTCTAGCTATTTGTTAGGCTAGATTAAGTCAATGGAACATTGTAGGATGTTAGCCTTTGTTATTTTTATTTGGATTATGTTGCTTATTGAGTATTGGTTTATCATTGTTGAATTTGATTTAATGGAACTGGTTTTATTTGGTTATTCCGCTGTTATTGAATGTTGTTAGGATGTTAGTATGGGACCACTAGTAATTTAAAGTAAAAAAAAAAACAGGAAGGGTTGTTTCATTTTGGTATCGGCCCTTACGGTTCTAGGTCTGGGTTCATTGTGCTTTTGCTGTTGATGTTTAGGATTACATATGATGATTGTGTGAATGGCATTGTGTGTGGCATGAAGTCCTAGAACATCCTCTTCGAGCCTGTTTTGTGATTCCACGGTAAGTTGTGTTTTGTAATAGATTATTGTTTGCTTAGCCTTCTGTTCTTGGATGATACAGATGGTTGGTGAGGTTGCTGCTGGCGCGGGCGTGGTCGTGGTCGTGGTCGGGTCGTGGACGTGGTCGTGGTCGTGGTCGGGACGAGGTCAGGTTCCCGTGGCTGGAGAGTGAGACCTGAGCATGGCCAGTGAGGAGGTAGCGGAGTCACAGGCTGATCCTATGTGTCCGGAGACCAGGCTGGTTTGGGTGACGGTGTTGGTCACGGTGTTGCCCCGGGTGTGGGGTTGCAGCAGAGGTGCTCCGGCAGGAGAGATGTCTTGATGGACTTGCTAGCTCAGGTGGCTCAGGCTTGCAGCGACTTCCAGCAGCTGTGCCGCCGTTGGTGGGCAGGTCCAAATGGTGCCGCCATGGGGTGGGCAGGATCCAAGAGTTCGCCAGTGTGGTGGACAGTTCCAGGTGCAGCCTGCAGCGGGTTTGCAGGTGCAGTGCAGCCGGGAGCCAGGTTGTGGATGCACAGTATGTGCGGATGATGAGCAGCTATGCATGGTGAAAGGTATTTGAGTACCGATCCAGTAATGATGAGGGAGAGAGCGGATGGAGGATATTTTCCTTAGTGTGTCCCGACCGGCACAAAGTGGATCTGGCAGTGTTTTACTTGTCGAGATGCACGTGTGTGGTGGAGGTCGGTGACAGCACGGAGGGTGCAGCAGGGTATGACTTTGGGAGATTTTGTGAGGAGTTTAACTCCAAGTATTTTCATAGGAGGCTCTTGATCGCATGGAGGCACGGTTCTTGGGGTTGACTCAGTGGAGACCGCATGCATGGGAGCTGGATGCAGAGTTCGCCGGCTTGTGGGGTGGCAGGCAGCAGGGCATGGGAGCCAGAGTCGGCTCAAAGTGAGGTTTTGTTGGCCTGCGGATGATTTGAGGACTCGGTGCAGAGTGAGGAGCTATGCCACGCAGAGCAGATTGTTGAGGTCATAGCTGGGATAGAGGATGACTTGAGGTCACAGGTGGTTGTGGTCAGTTCTTCGTGCAGCCACAAAGAAGTCTCAGCCGTCTCTGCTCCTAGAAGGGCGGCAAGCCTGCGCAAGGGCGTGCGGAAGTTCGATGCTGCAGATCGAGGCAGGAGGTGCGAGATGCTTGGGTGTGGTAAGAGGGACCACAAGTGACTAGCTGTCCCAGGTGGAGCAGCGGGCAGTGACGAGCAGCGGGCGGTGACAGAGCCGCGGCAGATACTCGAGTGTGTTACTACTGCAGAGAGACGGGGCATATCAAGCCCGTTGTCCCAAGTTGCAGCAGAGGGCAGAGCAGTGCTAGTGCAGGCCGAGCTCAGCCAGGGATGCAGCAGGTTGTGCAGCACGGTGTGCAGCCGTGGGTTGGATCGAGCCGACGCCAGGTGTACTCGACTGTGGAGCCCGGTGGCACTGCAGGAGCGATCACGTGTAAACTTCGAGATTCGAACTTGGTCAATTCAATAACAGATTATATTTTTTTCTTGTGGTCAAGTGTTAGTTCTCAACACATAGGGTTTGGTAGGGACCTTGTCAGGGCGGGTTTAAGTCCCATGTTATGTTTGATTCTGGAGCTTCATAGCTTCATCTCGGAGTGTGCCGAGAGTGGGATCAGAGGGATCCTGAGAGCGTCAGAGTTGTCGAGTCATGGGGCAGGTTCCCTGAGGGTTATGGACGAGCTGGAGGAGTTGATATTCAGATCGCGGAGAGTCGTGGCCAGCGGATTTGCTTATCAGTCCAAAGGGAGTTATATGATGTCATTCTGGTATGGATTGGTTGCATCGGTACAAGGTGCATTTGGATTGCTATCGGGGTAGAGTGGAGTTTGAGCGTCCAGAGAAGTTGGTTTTTGGTATTAGACCGACTTCGGGAGTCTGTGATCTCAGCCGTTCAGGCAGGGAAGATGATCGAGAAGGGCCAGGCTTATCTGGTTACTATATCTATGCCAGAGTCAGTGGGGAAGTCTACGGTTAGCGGTATTCCGGTGTGGAGGACTTGAGGATGTGTTCCATCATAGTGGGATTACCACCATCTCGGTCGGATCCTTTTACTATTGAGCTGGAACCGGGACGATGCCGTTATCCAAGGCTCTCAAGGATGATGGCCCAGAGATGGCAAGAGCTGAAGAAGCAGCTGGAGGATTTGTTGGGCAAGGGTTTTATCCGTCCTAGTTGTTCACCGTGGGGAGCTCCGGTGCTGTTTGTTAAGAAGAAGGATGGGAGTTTTCGGTTGTGTATTGACTATCGGGTTTGAACCGAGTTACTGTGAAGAACAAGTACCCTCTCCCGAGGATTGATGAGTTGTTGGATCAGTTGAGGGTGCTACTTGGTTCTCCAAGATCGATTTGGCATCAGATATCGATTCCTATTCATGAGGCGATGTGAGGAAGACAGCCTTCAGACGAGATATGGACACTACGAGTTTGTGGTGATGCCGTTTGGGTTGACAAACGCGCCAGCTGCGTTTATGAGATTGATGAACAGCGTGTTCCAGAGTTTCGGACTGCCGTCATCATTTTCATCGACGACATCCTGGTATATTCTAAGAGTCCCGAGGAGCATGCAGTACACTTGAGAGCAGTGTGGAGAAGCTGAGGGAGAGTTGTTTGCCAAGCTGAGCAAGTGCAGTTTCTGCAGCGTGAGATGGGCTTGGTCATATTGTCAGCCGAGGGAGTTTCAGTGGATCCAGAGAAGATTCAGTCCATCGGGAGTGGCCGAGGCCGCAGAGTGCCACCGAGATTCGAGTTTCGGGTTAGCAGGTTACTACAGGAGGTTTGTTCGGGTTTTGCGAGTATGGCACAGCCGATGACTAAGCTTACAGGGAAGGATGTCCCATTTGTGTGGTCACCAGAAGTGTGAGAGTTTGCAAGTCTCAAGTATGTTGACTACCACGGTGTTAGATTGCCGAGCAGGACGAGCCTTATGTTGTGTATACAGATGCTTCTAGAGTGGGTCATTGTGTACTTATGCAGCAGGGGAAGGTTATAGCTTATGCTTCGCGGCAGTTGCAAGCATGAAGCTAATTATCTACTCATGATTTGGAGATGGCAGCATGATCTTTGCTCTTAAGATTTGGAGATCCTATCTGTATGGTGGAAGGTGCGGTGTTTACATCACAAGAGTCTGAAGTATTTTACTCAGCCTGAAGAATTTAGGAGAGGCGTTGGATGGAGTTAGTAGCAGATTATGATCTGGATATAGCTTACCATCCCGTAAAGCTAATTTGGTTGCGATGCCTGAGCGGAAGAGGGTGGCTTCGGCTCAGAGCAGGATATGGAGGCATTGGTAGGTGAGATTAGTGCATTGAGTTTGTGTGCTATCTCACAGAACCTTGGGTTTGGAGGCAGCTGATAGAGCGGATTTGTTGAGCAGAGTGAGGTTAGCTCGTGGAGCATGAGGGGCTGATGAATGCCTCTAAGGCTGTGCGGTGCAGAGTATCAGTTTCGCTAATGGTACTATCCTTGTGCATGGTCGGATTCGTGTGCCCAAGGGTGAGGATTTGAGGCAGAGATCTTGAGAGAGGCTCATTCGAAAGAAGTTCTCTATTCATCCAGGCGACCAAGATGTACCGTGACCCTGCCGGTATTATCATTGGGTCTGGATGAAGAAGGACGTGCGGACTGGGTGGCGAAGTGTGATACTTGCCAGCTGGTGAAGGCAGAGATCAGGTTCCGGTGGTTTATCAGAGTTTGCCTATTCTGTGAGTGGAAGTGATTTGATCACGATGGACTTCGTGGTAGTTTGCCTGTGTCGAGGACGTTGATGCTATTTGGGCATTGTGGACCGTTTGACTAAGTCTGCACATTTTCTGGCCATCAAGAAAACTGATGGAGCAGCGGTTTTGGCCAAGAAGTATGTGAGGGAGATAGTCAGATCAAGATGGTGTGCCTGCTAGATTGTGTCTCGATAGAGATTCCAAGTTCACTTCGGTGTTCTGGAGGGCATTTCAGGCAGAGATGGGCACGAAGGTGCATATGAGTACAGCCTATCATCCTCTGACGGACGGTCACGAGAGGACGATCCAGATTTGGAGGATTTACGAGGATGTGTGTGCTGGATCGTGGTCATTGGGCAGATCACTTGAAGCTGGTGGAGCCTTATAACAACAATTACCAGGCTAGTATTGGATGGCTATGAGGCTTTGTATGGCAATGGTCGTACACCGTTATGTTGACCTGGTGGGGAGAGCATATTTGGTGATATTGTCTGGGAGACCTCGGAGAAGATTCGGGTTTTGAGGCTGAACATGAAGGAGGCTCAAGATCGGCATAAGAGCTATGCTGATAGAGGAGAAAGATCTGAGTTTCAGGTGGTGATAGAGTGTACCTCAAGATGGCCATGTTGCAGGTCCGAACAGGTCGACAGAGACTAAGTTGAGTCCGAGGTACATGGGTCCGCTCGCAGTGGTTGAGCGGGTGGGGCCAGTGGCATATAGCTGGAGTTGCCTGAGGTTATGCGTGTGTTCCACAAGGTATTTCATGTGTCGATGCTGAGGAAGTGTCTTCACGAGGGTGATCAGTTGTTGGCTAAGATTCCCGAGGATCTTCAGCCTAACATGACTTTGGAGGCGAGACCATTGAGGGTGCTCGAGAGGAGAGTCAAGGAACTTGAAGAAGAAGATTCCTTTGGAGAGTCCCGTGGGACTGTGACGGAGTAGAGGAGCACTTGGGAGCCCGAGGCGAGGATGAAGGCAAGGTTTAAGAAGTGGTTTGAGGAAGCACCGCTGACTTGTCTAACTGGCCCAGAGCAGTAGTCCGTGGCTGGAGCGGTACGAGTATTCCAGCCCATCTCTCTTGATATTTGGTCGCTTAGGGTGGTTGGTCAGGCGACTAAGTATCAAGACGGTGGTGCTCTGGATGCGGGTTGATGGCCCTGTTATTGTATTTTTGGCTTTCCGATGTATTTTTGTTGTAGATTGTAATGACATTTTGAGATTAATAAGATGAGTATTTTTCTTATGTTGATGTGGTTGTCATGAGAAAAGAGAAATAGCTCGGATTTCTATTTTGGAAGTTTTTAAATAGGTTTCCACAAAAGGAAAGTTTCCAGATTAGAAAGTTTTCAGAAGGAAAGTTTTGGGAAATGTGAGGTAGATCTAGCCGGAGATACTCGTTGGCATCAGATTTGTTTTGCTCTAGGCCGTGTGGGCCCAACTCACGTGATACCGATAGCTCGATGGACTTTGTGGCCAGAGAGTGGGAGTGGTATGTTGCTTCTGGATGACGATCCGAGAGCGCGTGAGGGTGACGACCCAAGAGCCGAGATATGTGAGGCTCCCCGGATACCGTAGCTGTGAGCCGAGGCTCGGCAATGAGCCGGTATGTCTCGAGCTGCGACCAGAGCGGGGAGGTGTGAGTGATTCGATGCCGTAGCTTAAGGCGGTCAGGCCGATAATGAGCCGGCATGATTCGTTGGTTGCAACCACGGACGGGGAGACCGAGTCATGAGCAGATAAGTGCATGATGCGAGTATATGGCTGAGGGAGACCTCGAGGGTCAGTCGGAGGTGTGCGGGCTGTTGCGATGAAGTGGCACGGAAACCTTGATGATGGTGTTAGTCCGGTCTGGGACGTGCGGGCCGTGATGACGGTGGCACGGAGGTCCTTGGCAGATGGATTTGTATCAAGGATTCTGGGACGAATCCATATTGGTGGGGAGAATTGTAACATCCGCGAAACAGAATTTGGGATTTTGAGGAGGTCGATCGACACCCTAGTGGCATCGATCGACACCACTAATTTCGGGTTCGACGGTTGTTTTAATTGCCAATTGTCGGTTTGTCTGGGAAATCCCTAATTCGTGTGGGGAACGACCCAAGGTCGTGTTTGAGTGTTTACGCGCTAAATGGAGAAAAAGAGAGAGAGAGAAAACGTTCCTAATTTTCCGGGCTTGTTCTTGTGTTTTGGAGAGATCTCGAGGCTGTAGGAGGGTTACTGTTGCTGGAATCGAAGGGGAGCTTCGGAGGTGTGTGTTTCCACGTTTTCGTCCTTTCTTCCGTTCGAGGTGAGTGCTTGACCATGGTTGATCTAAGCATGAGATCCCTCTTGTTTGTGTGATTCCTTGTTGTTTGTTTTGTTTGTTGTTCGGGTTCGATGTTTGTGTGACTTCTAGTGAATTCCGAGTGATTGATATGATCGAGTTCGATTTTCTGGTTGATTGGAGCGAGTTTGTCGCCAGTTTCGCGCAGATCGTGTTTGCAGAGGAGGCATCGACACTCGGAGCATCGGTCGGCACCGTCTGATGGGGCATCGATCGACACCGTTTGGCACGGTCGACACCATTGTTCGTAGCATCGATCGACACCGTTTGGCACGGTCGACACTGGCTTATCCGAGACTTGTTTTCCGGTTTGATGTATTATTGTGTGTCTGTTTTTGCTTGAACTTGAGGGTCTCATCTGCTTGTGTGTATAACCCAGAGATGGGAGGATGGCCTCACTAAGTATTTGTGTAATACTTACGCATCTCAATTGTTGTTTGTGGTGTGCGTGTAAAGGAAAAGTGTGATCGTGGAATCAAAGGCGAAGGAAGAGAGGATGTTCTAGAGGCTTGATTGAGTGTGGTCTAGCTATTGTTAGGTTGCTAGATTAAGTCAATGGAACATTGAGGATGTTAAATTTGGTTATTTTTCTTTGGATTATGTTGCTATTGAGTATGGTTTATTGTTGTTGAATTCTTGATTTAATGGAATTGGTTTTATTTGGTTATTCCGCGGTTATTGATGTTGTTAGGATGTTAGTGGGTATGGGACCACTAGTAAATTAAAGTAAAAAAAAAAAAAACGGGAAGGGTTGTTTCAAGAAGAAAGAAATAAAATTAGAGAAAAAAAAATGGAGACTGAAGTAAAGAGAAACAAGCAAACAGATGATGAAAAGAAAGAAAGAAGAAATAAATAAAATTAGAGAAAAAAGAAAAATGGAGACTGAAGTAAAGAGAAACAAGCAAAGAGATGATGAAAACAATTAAAGAAAGAAGAAAGAAATAAAATTAGAGAAAACAGAAAAAATGAAGAGTGAAGTAAAGAGAAACAAACAAACAGATGATGAAAATAAATAAAGAAAGAAGAAAGAAATAAAATTAGAGAAAACAGTAAAAATGGAGACTGAAATAAAGGGAAACAAGCAAACAGATGATGAAAACAAATAAAGAAAGAAGAAAGAAATAAAATTAGAGAAAAAAGAAAAATGGAGACTGAAGTAAAGAGAAACAAGCAAATAGATGATGAAAACAAATAAAGACAGAAGAAAGAAATAAAATTAGAGAAAGCAGAAAAATAGAGACTGAAGTAAAAAGAAACAAGCAAACGATGATGAAAACAGAGAAAAAAGAAGAAAGAAATAAAATTAGAGAAAAAAATAGAGATCAAGAAAGAGAAACAAGCAAAAAGATGATGAAAACAAATAAAGAAAGAAGAAAGAAATAAAATTAGAGAAAAGAAAAATGGAGATTGAAAAAGAGAACAAGAAACAAATGATGAAAACAAATAAAGAAAGAAGAAAGAAAATTAGAGAAAAGAGAAAACTTGGAGATCAGTAAAGAGAAACAAGAATGATGATGAAAACAAATAAAGAAAGAAGAAAGAAATAAAATTAGAGAAAACAGAAAAATGGAGACTGAAGTAAAGAGAAACAAGCAAAGAGATGATGAAAACAAATAAAGAAAGAAGAAAGAAATAAAATTAGAGAAAGTAGAAAAATTTAGACTGAAGTAAAGAGAAACAAGCAAACAGATGATGAAACCAAATAAAGAAATAAGAAAGAAATAAAATTAGAAAAAAAAAGAAAAATGGAGACTGAAATAAAGGGAAACAAGCAAACAGATGATCAAAACAAATAAAGAAAGAAGAAAGAAATAAAATTAGAGAAAAAAGAAAAATGGAGACTCAAGTAAAGAGACAAGCAAAGATGATGAAAACAAATAAAGAAAAAGAAATAAAATTTAGAAAAGAAAATGGAGACAAGAGTAAAAAGAAGCAAATGATGATGAAAACAAATAAAGAAAGAAGAAAGAAATAAAATTAGAGAAAAAATAGACACTGAAGTAAAGAGAAACAAGCAAATGATGATGAAAGTTAAAGAAAGAAGAAAGAAATAAAATTAGAGAAAAGAAAAATGGAGACCAAGTAGAGAGAATCAAGAAATGTATTTAATCAAAACAAGAAAGAAGAAAGAAATAAAATTGTGAGAAAGCAAAAAAAATGAGATGAAGAAAGAGAAACAAGCAAACAGATGATGAAAACAAATAAAGAAAGAAGAAAAAAATAAAATTAGAGAAAACAGAAAATGGAGACAATGAGATGAAGAGTTAGAAACAAGCAAACAAGAGATGATGAAACAAATAAAGAAAGAAGAAAGAAATAAAATTAGAGAAAAAAATGGAGACTGAAGAAAGAGAAACAAGCAAACAGATGATGAAAACAAATAAAGAAAGAAAGAAATAAAATTAAAAAAAAAGAGAAAATGGAGACTGAAACAAAGAAACAAGCAAACATATGATGAAAACAAATAAAGAAAGAAGAAAGAAATAAAATTAGAGAAAAGAGAAAATTGGAGATGAAGAAAGAGAAACAAGCAAAAGACGATGAAAACAAATGAAGAAAGAAAGAAATAAAAGTAGAGAAAACAGAAAAATGGAGACTGAAGTAAAGAGAAACAAGCAAAAGATGATGAAAACAAATAAAGAAAGAAGAAAGAAATAAAATTAGAGAAAGTAAAAATGGAGACTGAAGTAAGAGAACAAGAAATGATGATGAAAACAAAAGAAGAAGAAAGAAATAAAATTAGAGAAAAAAAAAATGGAGACTGAAGTAGTTAGAAACAAAGAAATGTGATGATGAAAACAAATAAAGAAAGAAGAAAGAAATAAAATTAAAGAAAAAGAGAAAATGGAGATTGAAATAAAGAGAAACAAGCAAACATATGATGAAAACAAATAAAGAAAGAAGAAAGAATAAAATTATGAAAAGAGAAAACTGGAGATCAAGTAAAGAGAAACAAGCAAACAGATGATGAAAACAAAAAGAAAAAGAAAGAAATAAAAGAGAAAACAGAAAATGGAGACTGAAGTAAAGAGAAACAAGCAAACATATGATGAAAACAAATAAAGAAAGAAGAAAGAAATAAAATTAGAGAGTTAGAAAAATGAGATCAAGAGTTAGAAACAAAGAAATGTATTGACTGAAAAGAAAAAAGAAGAAATAAAATTGAAAGCAGAAAAATGAGATGAAGAGAGAGAATCAAGCAAACAGATGATGAAAACAAATAAAGAAAGAAGAAAGAAATAAAACAAGAGAAAACATAAAAAATGGAGACTCAAGTAAAGAGAAACAAGCAAACCGATGATGAAAACAAATAAAGAAAGAAGAAATAAATAAAATTAGAGAAAAAGAAATGGAGACTAAAGTAAAGAGAAACAAGCAAAAGAGATGATGAAAACAAATAAAGAAAGAAGAAAGAAATAAAATAGAGAAAACAGAAAATGAAGATAAGTAAAGAGAAACAAACAAACAATGATGAAAATAAATGTTAAAGAAGAAAAGAAATAAAATTAGAGAAAACAGTAAAATGGAGAGGGAAATAAAGGAAACAAGCAAACGATGATGAAACAAATAAAGAAAGAAGAAAGAAATAAAATTAGAGAAAAAATAGATCAAGTAAAGAGAAACAAGCAAACAGATGATGAAAACAAATAAAGAAAGAAGAAAGAAATAAAATTAGAGAAAAGAAAATGGAGATGAAAAAAAAGAAACAAGCAAAAACAATGATGAAAACAAATAAAGAAAGAAGAAAGAAATAAAATTAGAGAAAAGAGAAAAACTTGGAGACTGAAGTAAAGAGAAACAAGAAATTGATGAAAACAAATAAAGAAAGAAGAAAGAAATAAAATTAGAGAAAACAAAATGGAGACTGAAGTAAAGAGAAACAAGCAAAGAGATGATGAAAACAAATAAAGAAAGAAGAAAAAAAAAATAAAATTAGAAAGTAGAAAAATTTAGAATTTTAAAGAAACAAACAAGAAATGATGATGAAACCAAATAAAGAAATAAGAAAGAAATAAAATTAGAAAAAAAAGAAAAATGGAGACTGAAATAGGAAACAAGAAACGATGATCAAAACAAATAAAGAAAGAAAGAAATAAAATTAGAGAAAAAAGAAAAATGGAGACTGAAGTAAAGAGAAACAAAGAACAGATGATGAAAACAAAAAAGATGGAAGAAAGAAATAAAATTGAGAAAGCAGAAAATGAGACTGAAGTAAAAAGAAACAAAGCAAATGACATGAAAACAAATAAAGAAAGAAGAAAGAAATAAAATTAGAGAAAAAAAAATGAGATCAAGTAAAGGTAAACAAAGAGATGATTGATTTAAAAGAAAGAAGAAAGAAATAAAATTAGAGAAAGAGAAAAATGGAGATCAAGAGAAAGAGAATCAAGCAAACAGATGATGGGAAACTCAGAATACACCCGAAACCAATTCGTATTTCGTAAGGGTGTCTATCGACACCACAGGAGGCATCGACGACACCAATAGGCCGGTTTGGTCGGTTCAATTTTAATTATCCTAGTTTGCGTGGTTGGTTTAAGAATCCAAACCGAGTTTAGGTAGAAAACGACCTGTGGTCGTGTTATTTGGGAGTTAGTCGCCGTTTGAAAGAGAAACAAGAGAGAGGTTCTTGAGCTTTTGGGAAGAGATGAGAGATTCCTTGTTGCCTGGGAGATCTAAGGCTGGGAAGGTGTTAAGCTTGCTAGAGCGGTGAATTCGTTCGTGTAATCTTCTTAAAGAGGTGAGTGCATGACCATGGCTTATCTAAGCTAAGATCTCTAGATTCTATGTGATGGTGCTTATGTGGTTGTTTCTTTGAAGTTTTCTATGATATTTCGTTGCTGTCCGGCTGGGTTTGGCTCTGGGAGTGCAAGGAGCGGATGGAGAAGATGGAGGCGAGATTCGGAGTTTCGATCGAGGGAAATCGCTGCCGACATCGGTGTTTGGCCGACACCAGTCAGTGTCTAGTCGACACCAATGCGAGACGGCCGGAACTTGGCGAGTGTCGATCGATGCCATGTGAGGTGTCACACACCAACTAGGGTTTTCTTAGGAGTGTCGGGCAGGGTGTCTGGGTCGACAGTTTGCGATGCCTGGCCGACACCAGATAGTCAAGCACGTCGATCGACACCATCTGCGCATGGTCGACACCCCTTGCTGGGCCATTTATGGATGTCAGCATGTGTATCTGCCGTTTGTTTTATTGATTGTTGTTTGTACATGTAGAGATCTTATTTGTTGGTGTATAGCCCAAGTAGATGGAGGATTGCCTCACTAAGTATTTGTGATAATACTTACGCATCTCAAATGTTGCTTTGGGTATGTAAAGGCAAAGTGTGATCGTGGAATCTGCAAAAGAGGAGGATGTTCTGTGGACTTGATTGGTTGTTGTCTGGCATGGTTAGGTTGCTAGAGTTGAGTCTAGAAACATTGTTGTAGCCAGCTTGTTTCATGTTTCTGATGATTGATGATATTATATGCTATAATGGTTATCATTGGTTATTATTGGTTTTGATATTGAGTTTTCCGCTGTTGATCGTGAATGGTTAAGTGGTTGCGGCATTTTTAATTACTACTGTAGCTTTTATTATTATTAATATTATTATTTATTATTTTACAAAAAAAAAAAGGTCGTTTTCATTTGGTATCGAGCCCTTACGGTTCTAGTTCAGTTCACTAGGTTTCGTTGTAGATGTTTGATTGCATGTCCGATTGATTATGTGAGTTAATAATCATGGTGTGTGGCATGGAGTCCTAGAACATCCTCTTCAGCCGAGTGTGTGATTCCACGGTGAGTTTATGTTTTCGTGTATAATAGAAATTGTTTGTTTAGCCTCTCTGTTCTCATGGTAAAGATGTATGGCAGGGAATGCTGTGGTCGAGGTCGAGGTCGTGGTCATGACGGGTCGGGACGCGACGTGGTCGTGGTAGGGCAGAGTCCCGTGGTTAGTGAGGCCGAGGACCAGAGTGTGACAATGAGAGTGTTCGAGTCGCAGGGTGTTCCTAGATTCCATGAAGTGGCAGGTGAGGCGGTTGATGCTCCAGTAGCCGGTGATGCTAGGGTCCCGTGTGGGGTCCCAGCCGGTGGAGTCCCTGGTGTTGACATCAAGGGCTTTGCTAGCACAGTGTGTGAGCTAAGCACCACCAGTGGTACCGGCTCGGGCTCAGAAGGCCACCCGGGCAAGCAGGAGAGCCTAAGAGCCAGTGGTCTGGGATGGGGAGAGCATGGGCGTTATTCGACTATGTCAAGGAGATGAAGGTCTGTTCACTGAGAGGTTCAGGTGGCATGTGATCCTATCGCAAGGATGTCGAGTGACGGAACGTAACTTCCATACTCCGAGATGTCCCGTGGAGTTGGGTGGACATAGGGTCTACGGTGGTGATGCTGAGTTGTGGTGGAGGTCAAAGGGTTGCTAGGAGGGTGCAGAGGGAGATGACTTGGGCTGACTTCGTCTTCGAGTTCAACCGCAAGTATTTTCTCAGAGAGGCATTGACCGGTTGGAGGTGCGCCTTCCGCATATCTCAGACGCGGCAAAGTGAGCTGGATTGGAGTTTAGTCGACTTCATGTTATGGGGTCGGCCATGGAGTCCGAGGAGCTCAGTGAGGAGGTTTATGAGAGCTCTACGGGATGATTTGAGAGTTCACTGAGAGGGCGGTATTATGCTACGCGTGCAGAGCTGGTTGAGACTGCAGCAGAGATCGAGAGGATATCCCGGCACAGTCAGTGCGGTTACTCCAGCAGTTCAGCCTAGTAAGGCTCAAGAGTGTGGTGGTTCTAAAGAGGGCTAAAGCATGCGCAGGGAACCAGAGAAAGGAGGCTACGCTGAGCAAGGGAGTGGTGCAGGTTGCTCTTGTGGAAGCAAGGATCACAAGGTTGCTAGTTGTCCCAAGAGGAGTGTTCCGACGGCGGCCTCTGTATGTTACCATTGCAGAGACGGGGCACATCAGGCCTTTTTGTCCCAAATTGCAGCCGGAGCAGTGGCGCATCAAGCAGCAGGTGCAGCCTGGGGTCAGCAAAGTGGCACTGACGAGCAGGGGCCTCGGTTTACACGACAACTGAGGCCGGTGGAACCATGCCGGGCGATCACAGTATTTCTGGTACTCTAACTTTGTGAATTGCAGAGGTCAGATTGATATGTTTCCTGTGTTAAAGTGTTTAGTTCTCAACACATGAGGCTTTGGTAGGGACCTTTGTGGTGGGCGGGTTTAAGTCCCACGTTATTTGATTCTGAGCTTCATACTTCATTACTCCGGAGGTGGCAGAGTGTGGAATCAGTGGGGATCCTGGGAGCGACAGAGTTGTTAGAGCTGCTGGAGGAGTTCGAGAGTTATTGGACGAGCTGTGAGGGGTTGATATTCAGATCGCAGGAGAGCCGTGAAGGCCGGCGGATTTGCTTATCAGTCCAAAGTGGAGTTGTATGATGTGATTCTCGGGATGGATTGGTTGCATCGGCATATGGTGCATTTGGATTGCTATCGGGGTAGAGTGGAGTTTGAGCGTCCAGGAGGGAAGTTGGTTTTTCAGGGTATTTAACCGACTTCGGAGTCTCGTGATCTCAGCCATTCAGGCTGGGAAGATGATCGAGAAGGGCCGTGAGGCTTATCTGGTTACTATATCGATGCCAGAGTCAGTGGGGAAGTCTACGGTTAGCGGCATTCCGGTAGTAGAGGAATTTGAGGATGTGTTTCAGTCTTTGCAGGATTACCACCATCTCGGTCGGATCCTTTTACCATTGAACTGGAACCGGGACGACACTGTTCAAGGCTCCTTACAGAATGGCTCCAGCAGAGATGGCAGAGCTGAAGAAGCAGCTAGAGGATTTGTTGAGTAAGGGATTCATCCGTCCTAGTGTATCACCGTGGGGAGCGCCGGTGTTGTTCGTGAAGAAGAAGGATGGGAGTTTCAGGTTATGCATTGATTATCGGGGTTTGAACCGGGTCACTGTGAAGAACAAGTATCCTCTTCCTAGGATCGATGAGTTGTTGGATCAGTTGAGGGGTGCTACTTGGTTCTCTAAGGTGGATCTGGCGTCGGGTTATCATCAGATACCGATAGATGAGGCAGATGTGAGGAAGACTGCTTTCAGGACGAGGTATGGGCATTATGAGTTTGTGGTGATGCCTTTCGGGTGACTAACGCACCAGCAGCGTTTATGAGATTGATGAACAGCGTGTTTCAGGAGTTTCTGGATGTGTCTGTCATCATTTTCATCGACGATATCCTGGTTTATTCTAAGAGTCCGAGGAGCACGCAGGCATTTGAGGGCAGTTATGGAGAAGCTGCAGCGGAGTTTGTTTGCTAAGTTGAGAAGTGCAGTTTCGGCAACGTGAGATGGGTTTTCTGGGTCACATTGTTTCTGCAGAGGGGTTTCTGTGGATCCAGAGAAGATTCAGGCTATCGAGATTGGCCCAGACCGCAGAATGCTACGAGATCGAGTTTCCTTGGTTTGGCAGGTTACTACAGGAGGTTTGTGCAGGGGTTTGCAAGAGAGCACGTCCTATGACTAAGTTGACAGGAAGGATGTTCCTTTTGTCTGGTCAGGAAGAGTGTGAGTAAGGCTTTGCAAGCCTGAAGGAGATGTTGACTACTGCGCCAGTTTTGGCTTTGCCTGAGCAGTGAGAACCCTATGTGGTTTATACAGATGCATCTAGAGTTGGTTTGGGGTGTGTTCTGATGCAGCATGGGAAGGTGATTGCCTATGCATCGCGGCAGTCGGGTGCATGAAGGCAACTATCCTACTCATGATTTGGAGATGGGTGCTGTAGTTTTTGCCCTGAAGATTTGGAGATCTTATCTTTATGGTGCAAAGGCAGTGTGTTCAGATCATAAGAGAAGTATATATTCACTCAGCCTGAGTTGAATTTGAGACAGAGGCGGTGGATGGAGCTTGTGGCGGATTATGATTTGGAGATAGCCTATCACCCTGGTAAGGCTAACACGGTTGCGATGCTCTGAGTCGGAAGAGGGTAGCTTCGGCTCAGGAGCAGGAGATGGAGTCTCTGGTAGGAGAGATCGTGCATTGAGCTTGTGTGCTGTTACACTGGAACCGTTGGGTTTGGAAGCAGTGGACAGAGCGATTTGAGAAGGGTGCGTTTGGCAGAGGAGAAGGATTTGGGGCTGGTGAATGCCTCAAAGGATGTTGATTCAGAGTATCAAGTCTCAGATAATGGTACTATCTTGGTGCATGGTCGGGTTTGTGTGCCCAAGGATGAGGAGTTGAGGCAGGAGATTCTGAGAGAGGCTCATGCGAGCAAGCTGTCTATTCATCCAGGAGCGACTAAGATGTACCGTGATCTCAAGAGGTACTATCATTGGGTCGGGATGAAGAAGGATGTAGCTAGTTGGGTGTCGAGGTGTGATGTGTGTCAGCTAGTGAAGGCTGAGCATCAGTTCCCTGGCGGGTTACTGAAGAGTTTACCCATTCCTGAGTGGAAGTGGGATATGATCACCATGGATTTCGTGGTAGGATTGCCAGTGTCACGGACCTTTGATGCTATTTGGGTCATTGTGGACCGGTTGACTAAGTCTGCACATTTTCTGGCCATTAAGAAGACTGATGGAGCAGCAGTCTTGGCTAAGAAGTATGTGAGAGAGATAGTCAGATTGCATGGGGTGCCAGCGAGCATTGTGTCTGACAGAGATTCCAAGTTCACTTCGGTGTTCGAAGGCATTTCAGGCAGATGGGCACTAAGGTGCATATGAGTACAGCTTATCATCCCAGACAGATGGGTAGTCTGAGAGGACGATACAAACGCTGGAGGATTTGCTGAGGATGTGTGTGTTGGATTGGGGTGGCCATTGGGCAGATCACCCGAACCTGGTAGAGTTTGCTTACAACAACAGCTATCAGGCGAGTATTGGTATGGCTCCTTATGAGGCTTTGTATGGGAGGCTGTGTCGTACACCTTTATGCTGGACTCAGGTGGGGAGAGGAGCATGTACGGGGCAGATTTTGTTCAGGAGACCTCAGAGAAGATCCGGGTTCTCAAGCTGAACATGAAAGAGGCTCAGGATAGGCAGAGGAGTTATGCTGATAGGAGGAGGAGAGACCTGGAGTTTCAGGTAGGAGACAGAGTGTACCTCAAGATGGCCATGTTGCGGGGTCCGAACAGGTCATTGACAGAGACTAAGTTGAGTCCGAGGTATATGGGTCCGTTCTGAGTGGTTGAGCGAGTTGGACCAGTGGCATATAGACTGGAGTTACCCGAGGTTATGCGTGCTTTCCATAAGGTATTCCATGTGTCTATGTTGCGGAAGTGTCTCCGTGAGGATGATCAGTTGTTGGCTAAGATTCCTGAAGATCTTCAGCCTAACATGACTTTGGAGGCGAGACCAGTGAGGGTTCTCGAGAGGAGGATCAAGGAACTTCGGAAGAAGAAGATTCCTTTGATGAGAGTTCTTTGGGACTGTGATGGTGTGGAGGAGCAGACTTGGGAGCCTGAGGCGAGGATGAAGGCAAGGTTTAAGAAGTGGTATGAGAAGCAACCACAACCTGAGATTGCCTAGTCTGGTTCCGCCTGTAATCCGTGGCTGGAGCGGGAATGGAGTATTCCAGCCCATCTCTCTTGTTACTCGGTCGCTTGGGGTGGTTGGTTGTGCGACTCAGTAACAAGATGAGGTGGTGCTCGGGGTACAAAGTTTCCGTGAGGCGGGGTTTGGGGGAAAGTTTCCCGAAATGGAAGTTTCCTAAAGTGGAAAGGTTCCAGAAAAAGGAAAGTGCTATTTATGGAAAGTTTCTCGGGAGAGAGAATTTGTCCATTTCTTTTGCGGTGGGAAGCCTGGGAGGGGCTTTTGTGCCTTTGTGGCGGACTTTCGAGTCAGAGTGTCTGTGTGTTGCGGGCTTTTAGCCAATTGTGTGGCCTTTGTGGCGGGCTTTTAGCCGTTTGTCGGCCTTTGTGGCGGGCTGTTTAGCCAGAGTGTCTTTGTGACGGTCCTTCGGGACAGATGGTCTTTGTGACGGTCCTTCGGGACAGATGGTCTTTGTGACGGTCCTTCGGGACAGATGGTCTTTGTGACGGTCCTTCGGGACAGATGGTCTTCGTGACGGTCCTTCGGGACAGATGGTCTTTGTGACGGTCCTTTGGGACGAGTGGCCTTGGTGGCGGTCCTTTTTAGGACATTTGTTTGGCCTTGGTGGCGGTCCTCGTGAGGACATTTTGTTGGCCTTTGTGGCGGCCCTTGAGGCGAGTAGATGATCCTTGTGTGGTCATGAGGTATTCCAGTGAGGGGATATGTGGTTGGTAGGACATTGAGATGTTTTACGCGAGCCACGGGAGGGAAACCGGATAGGGATAGGACTCAGACGCGTTCAGAATCGTTTGCTCGCGGCTCTTGGAGGACTTTGGTTCTCCTAGTACAGCCATATTCGGAGACTTTGTGACTTTGGAGTATGGTTGGTATATCGACTTCGGACGACGGTCCGGAGGCGCGCTGTAGGGTGACGACCCGAGAGACGAGTTGGATTTTTCCTTATATATTATGGCATGCGGGCTTAGGCCCGATGAGGAGCCAACATTGGCATGCAGACTTAGGTCTGATGAGGAGCCGATGAAACTCAAGGTTTAGGCCTATGTGAAAAAGGAAAGTTCAAAAGTCGAGAGCAAATGACATCTGGAGCGTGAGTCTATCACCTAGGGGTGACCTTCTGTAGATCGGTCGGAGGAGTGCGGGCCGTGGAGACGGTTGCACGGGAGTCCTTGGCTGATGGTTGTTCAAGATTCGAGGACGAATCTAGATTGGTGGGGGAGAATTGTAACACCCGCAAACCAATTCTTGGTATTTTGGTAAGGGTGTCGATCGACACCACAGGGGGAGTGTCGATCGACACCAATTGTGGCCGGTTTGGTCGGTTCAATTTTAATTATCCGGTTTGCGTGGTTGGTTTAGTGAATCCCTAAATCGAGTTTTTAGGGTAGAAAACGACCCAGGATCGTGTTATTTGGGAGTTAGTCGCCGTTTTTGAAAGAGAAACAAAAGAGAGAGTGTTCTTGAGCTTTTGGGAAGAGATTGAGAGATTCCTTGTTGTTCTTGGGAGATCTAAGGCTGGGAAGGTGTTAGAAGCTTGCTAGGAGTGAGGGAATTCGTTCTTGTTGGTCAGAATCTTCTTGAAAGAGGTGAGTGCATGACCATGGCTTATCTAAGCTAAGATCTCTAGATTCTATGTGATTTGGTGCTTATGTGGTTGTTTCTTTGAGTTTTCTATGATATTTCGTTGCTGTCTGGGCTGGGTTTGGCTTCTGGGAGTGCAAGGAGCGGATTGGAGAAGATTGGAGGCGAGATTCGGAGTTTCTGATCGAGGGAAATCGCTGCTCGACATCGGTGTCGGTCGACACCAGTTGGGGTGTCGGTCGACACCAACGCGAGGATGGCTCGGAACTTTGGCGAGTGTCGATCGATGCCATGTGGAGGTGTCGGTCGACACCAACTAGGGTTTTGGGGAGTGTCGGGCAGGGTGTCGGTCGATACCAGTTTGGTGTCGGTCGACACCAGATAGTCAGTGTCGATCGACACCATCTGGTGTCGGTCGACACCCCTTGTTCAGTTACGATGGATGTTGCATGCTATGTGTATTGCCTGGTTTGTTTTATTGATTGTTGTTTGTGGCATGTAGAGATCTTATTGCTTGTGTGTATAGCCCAGTAGATGGGAGGATTGCCTCATTAAGTATTTGTGATAATACTTACGCATCTCAATTGTTGTTTGTGGTGTGCAGGTAAAGGCAAAGTGTGATCGTGGAATCCAGGCAATGAAGAGGAGGATGTTCTAGGGACTTGATTGGTTGTTGTCTGGCATGGTTAGGTTGCTAGAGTTGAGTCCTAGAAACATTGTTAGGTTGCTGGTTTCATGTTTCTTGATGATTGATGATTGGATATTGCTTATGCTATGGTATTGGTTTACTATTGGTTATTATTGGTTTTGGATATTGAGTTTTCCGCTGTTGATTGTGAATGTGGTTAGGTGGCTAGTGGGTATGGGACCACTAGCTGTAGTTTATTATTATTAATATTATTATTTATTATTTTACAAAAAAAAAAAAAGGTCGGTCGTTTCATTTTGGTATCAGAGCCCTTACGGTTCTAGGTTTGGGTTCACTAGGTTTCTGTTGTAGATGTTTGGGATTGCATGTCCTGATTGATTATGTGAGTTAGTCAATTGTGTGTGGCATGGAGTCCTAGAACATCCTCTTCGAGCCGAGTGTGTGATTCCACGGTGAGTTTATGTTTTCTATGTATAATAGAAATTGTTTGCTTAGCCTTCTGTTCATGGTAGTGCAGATGGTTAGAGGGAATGCTGTGGCTGGTCGTGGTCGAGGTCGTGGTCGCGGACGTGGTCGTGGACGCGGACGTGGTCGTGGTAGGGGCAGAGTCCCAGTGGTTAGTGAGGCCGAGGACCAGAGTGTGACAGCTGAGAGTGTTGGCGAGTCGCAGGGTGTTCCGGGGGATTCTGTGAGTGTGGCAGGAGGGGGCGGTGTTGATGCTCCAGTAGCCGGTGATGCTAGGGTCCCGGGTGTGGGGGTCCTAGCGGGTGGAGTCCCTGGTGTTGACGTTGCGGCTTTGCTAGCACAGGTGTTAGAGCGGTTACCACCAGTGGTACCGGCTCGGGCTCAGGTAGTGCCACCAGTGGTGGCGGAGGAGCGGCAACCAGTGGTTGCAGATGGGGGAGAGCATGGGCGTTATTTGACTATGCTCAAGGAGATGAAGGGTCTGTTCACTGAGAGGTTTGTGGGTGGTACAGATCCTACTGCTGCGGATGCTTGGAGGACGAGTGTGGAACGTAACTTCCATACTCTGAGATGTCCTGTGGAGTTTTGGGTGGACATAGGGGTCTACTTTTTGGGTGGTGATGCTGAGTTGTGGTGGAGGTCAGTGGTTGCTAGGAGGGTGCAGAGGGAGATGACTTGGGCTGACTTCGTCTTGGAGTTCAACCGCAAGTATTTTCCTAGAGAGGCATTGGACCGGTTGGAGGTGCAGTTCCTTCAGATATCTCAGGGGACGCGGTCAGTGCGGGAGCTGGATTTGGAGTTTAGTCGACTTCTATGTTATGGGGGTCGGGCTATGGAGTCCGAGGAGGCTCAGGTGAGGAGGTTTATGAGAGCTCTACGGGATGATTTGAGAGTTCACTGTAGAGGGCGGTATTATGCTACGCGTGCAGAGCTGGTTGAGACTGCAGCAGAGATCGAGGAGGATATCCGGGCACAGTCAGTGTCGGTTACTCCAGCAGTTCAGCCTAGTAAGGCTCAGCAGCAGGGTGGTTCTAGCAGGGGCGGTAGGCATGCGCAGGGAACCAAGAGGAAGTGGGAGGCTACGCAGAAGCCGAGTGGTGCAGGTTGCTTCAGTTGTGGAAGCAAGGATCACAAGGTTGCTAGTTGTCCCAAGAGGAGTGTTCCGACGGCGGGGCCTCGGGTATGTTACCATTGCAGAGAGACGGGGCACATCAGGCCTTTTTGTCCCAAATTGCAGCCGGCAGCAGTGGCAGCATTGCAGCAGGTGCAGCCTGGGGGTCAGCAGGTGGCACGGATTGAGCAGGGGCCTCGGGTTTACACGACAGCTGAGGCCGGTGGAACCAGTGCCGGGGCGATCACAGGTATATTTTCTGGTACTCTAACTTTGTGATTGTAGTAGGTTCAGATTGTATATGTTTCCTGTGTTAAAGTGTTAGGTTCTCAACACATGAGGTTTGTGTAGGGACCTTGTTGGTGGGCGGGTTTAAGTCCCACGTTATGTTTGATTCTGGAGCTTCTCATAGCTTCATTACTCCGGAGTGTGCAGAGTGTGCGGGAATCAGTGGGGATCCCGGGGAGCGTACAGGAGTTGTTAGAGTTGCTGGAGGAAAGTTCCTGAGAGTTATTGGACGAGCTAGAGGGGTTGATATTCAGATCGCAGGAGAGTCAAGGCCGGCGGATTTGCTTATCAGTCCAGTGGAGTTGTATGATGTGATTCTCGGGATGGATTGGTTGCATCGGCATATGGTGCATTTGGATTGCTATCGGGGTAGAGTGGAGTTTGAGCGTCCAGGAGGGAAGTTGGTTTTTCAGGGTATTAGACCGACTTCGGGGAGTCTCGTGATCTCAGCCATTCAGGCTGGGAAGATGATCGAGAAGGGCCGTGAGGCTTATCTGGTTACTATATCGATGCCAGAGTCAGTGGGGAAGTCTAGGGTTAGCGGCATTCCGGTAGTAGAGGAATTTGAGGATGTGTTCCAGTCTTTGCAGGGATTACCACCATCTCGGTCGGATCCTTTTACCATTGAACTGGAACCGGGGACGACACCGTTATTCAAGGCTCCCTACAGAATGGCTCCAGCAGAGATGGCAGAGCTGAAGAAGCAGCTAGAGGATTTGTTGAGTAAGGGATTCATCCGTCCTAGTGTATCACCGTGGGGAGCGCCGGTGTTGTTCGTGAAGAAGAAGGATGGGAGTTTCAGGTTATGCATTGATTATCGGGGTTTGAACCGGGTCACTGTGAAGAACAAGTATCCTCTTCCTAGGATCGATGAGTTGTTGGATCAGTTGAGGGGTGCTACTTGGTTCTCTAAGGTGGATCTGGCGTCGGGTTATCATCAGATACCGATAGATGAGGCAGATGTGAGGAAGACTGCTTTCAGGACGAGGTATGGGCATTATGAGTTTGTGGTGATGCCTTTCGGGTTGACTAACGCACCAGCAGCGTTTATGAGATTGATGAACAGCGTGTTTCAGGAATTTCTGGATGTGTCTGTCATCATTTTCATCGACGATATCCTGGTTTATTCTAAGAGTCCTGAGGAGCACGCAGTGCATTTGAGGGCAGTTATGGAGAAGCTGCGGGAGCAGAAGTTGTTTGCTAAGTTGAGCAAGTGCAGTTTCTGGCAACGTGAGATGGGTTTTCTGGGTCACATTGTTTCTGCAGAGGGGGTTTCTGTGGATCCAGAGAAGATTCAGGCTATCAGAGATTGGCCTAGACCGCAGAATGCTACAGAGATCAGGAGTTTCCTTGGTTTGGCAGGTTACTACAGGAGGTTTGTGCAGGGGTTTGCAAGCAGAGCACGTCCTATGACTAAGTTGACAGGGAAGGATGTTCCTTTTGTCTGGTCAGAAGAGTGTGAGGAAGGCTTTGCAAGCCTGAAGGAGATGTTGACTACTGCGCCAGTTTTGGCTTTGCCTGAGTAGTGAGAACCCTATGTGGTTTATACAGATGCATCTAGAGTTGGTTTGGGGTGTGTTCTGATGCAGCATGGGAAGGTGATTGCCTATGCATCGCGGCAGTTGCGGGTGCATGAAGGCAACTATCCTACTCATGATTTGGAGATGGGTGCTGTAGTTTTTGCCCTGAAGATTTGGAGATCTTATCTTTATGGTGCAAAGGTACAGGTGTTCACAGATCATAAGAGCCTGAAGTATATATTCACTCAGCCTGAGTTGAATTTGAGACAGAGGCGGTGGATGGAGCTTGTGGCGGATTATGATTTGGAGATAGCCTATCACCCTGGTAAGGCTAACACGGTTGCAGATGCTCTGAGTCGGAAGAGGGTAGCTTCGGCTCAGGAGCAGGAGATGGAGTCTCTGGTAGGAGAGATCAGTGCATTGAGCTTGTGTGCTGTTACACTGGAACCGTTGGGTTTGGAAGCAGTGGACAGAGCAGATCTTTTGAGCAGGGTGCGTTTGGCACAGGAGAAGGATTTGGGGCTGGTGAATGCCTCAAAGGATGTTGATTCAGAGTATCAAGTCTCAGATAATGGTACTATCTTGGTGCATGGTCGGGTTTGTGTGCCCAAGGATGAGGAGTTGAGGCAGGAGATTTGAGAGAGGCTCATGCGAGCAAGCTGTCTATTCATCCAGGAGCGACTAAGATGTACCGTGATCTCAAGAGGTACTATCATTGGGTCGGGATGAAGAAGGATGTAGCTAGTTGGGTGTCGAGGTGTGATGTGTGTCAGCTAGTGAAGGCTGAGCATCAGGTTCCTGGCGGGTTACTGAAGAGTTTACCCATTCCTGAGTGGAAGTGGATATGATCACCATGGATTTCGTGGTAGGATTGCCAGTGTCACGGACCTTTGATGCTATTTGGGTCATTGTGGACCGGTTGACTAAGTCTGCACATTTTCTGGCCATTAAGAAGACTGATGGAGCAGCAGTCTTGGCTAAGAAGTATGTGAGAGAGATAGTCAGATTGCATGGGGTGCCAGCGAGCATTGTGTCTGACAGAGATTCCAAGTTCACTTCGGTGTTCTGGAAGGCATTTCAGGCAGAGATGGGCACTAAGGTGCATATGAGTACAGCTTATCATCCCCAGACAGATGGGCAGTCTGAGAGGACGATCCAAACGCTGGAGGATTTGCTGAGGATGTGTGTGTTGGATTGGGGTGGCCATTGGGCAGATCACCTGAACCTGGTAGAGTTTGCTTACAACAACAGCTATCAGGCGAGTATTGGTATGGCTCCTTATGAGGCTTTGTATGGGAGGCCGTGTCGTACACCTTTATGCTGGACTCAGGTGGGGAGAGAGTATGTACGGGGCAGATTTTGTTCAGGAGACCTCAGAGAAGATCCGGGTTCTCAAGCTGAACATGAAAGAGGCTCAGGCTAGGCAGAGGAGTTATGCTGATAGGAGGAGGAGAGACCTGGAGTTTCAGGTAGGAGACAGAGTGTACCTCAAGATGGCCATGTTGCGGGGTCCGAACAGGTCATTGACAGAGACTAAGTTGAGTCCGAGGTATATGGGTCCGTTCAGAGTGGTTGAGCGAGTTGGACCAGTGGCATATAGACTGGAGTTACCCGAGGTTATGCGTGCTTTCCATAAGGTATTAGAGAAAGTAGAAAAATGGAGACTGAAGTAAAGAGAAACAAGCAAACAGATGATGAAACCAAATAAAGAAATAAGAAAGAAATAAAATTAGAAAAAAAAAGAAAAATGGAGACTGAAGTAAAGAGAAACAAGCAAACAGATGATAAAAACAAATAAAGAAAGAAGAAAGAAATAAAATTAGAGAAAAAAAAAATGGAGACTGAAGTAAAGAGAAACAAGCAAACAGATGATGAAAAGAAAGAAATAAAATGAGAGAAAGCAGAAAAATGGAGACTGAAGTAAAGAGAATCAAGCAAACAGATGATGAAAACAAATAAAGAAAGAAGAAAGAAATAAAATTAGAGAAAGCAGAAAAATTGAGACTGAAGTAAAGAGAAACAAGCAAACAGACGATGAAAACAAATAAATAAAGAAGAAAAATAAAATTAGAGAAAACAGAAAAATGGAGACTGAAGTAAAGAGAAACAAGCAAACAGATGATGAAAACAAATAAAGAAAGAAGAAAGAAATAAAATTAGAGAAAAAAAAATGGAGACTGAAGTAAAGAGAAACAAGCAAACAGATGATGAAAAGAAATAAAGAAAGAAGAAAGAAATAAAATTAAAGAAAAGAGAAAAATGGAGATTGAAATAAAGAGAAACAAGCAAACATATGATGAAAACAAATAAAGAAAGAAGAAAGAAATAAAATTAGAGAAAAGAGAAAACTTGGAGACTGAAGTAAAGAGAAACAAGCAAACAGACGATGAAAACAAATGAAGAAAGAAGAAAGAAATAAAAGTAGAGAAAACAGAAAAATGGAGACTGAAGTAAAGAGAAACAAGCAAACAGATGATGAAAACAAATAAAGAAAGAAGAAAGAAATAAAATTAGAGAAAGTAGAAAAATGGAGACTGAAGTAAAGAGAAACAAGCAAACATATGATGAAAACAAATAAAGAAAGAAGAAAGAAATAAAATTAGAGAAAAAAAAATGGAGACTGAAGTAAAGAGAAACAAGCAAACAGATGATGAAAACAAATAAAGAAAGAAGAAAGAAATAAAATTAAAGAAAAGAGAAAAATGGAGATTGAAATAAAGAGAAACAAGCAAACATATGATGAAAACAAATAAAGAAAGAAGAAAGAAATAAAATTAGAGAAAAGAGAAAACTTGGAGACTGAAGTAAAGAGAAACAAGCAAACAGACGATGAAAACAAATAAAGAAAGAAGAAAGAAATAAAAGTAGAGAAAACAGAAAAATGGAGACTGAAGTAAAGAGAAACAAGCAAACAGATGATGAAAACAAATAAAGAAAGAAGAAAGAAATAAAATTAGAGAAAGTAGAAAAATGGAAACTGAAGTAAAGAGAAACAAGCAAACAGGAAACTAAATAAAGAAATAAGAAAGAAATAAAATTAGAAAAAAAAAAAAGAAAAATGGAGACTGAAGTAAAGAGAAACAAGCAAACAGATGATAAAAACAAATAAAAAAGAAATAAAATTAGAGAAAAAGGAAAAATGGAGACTGAAGTAAAGAGAAACAAGCAAACAGATGATGAAAACAAATCTATATAATAAATAATAGCAAACCGAATAAATGCGACTAACAGTTTTGTTTATTCAATCATAGTTTTTTGATATTTTCTGAAAAGTCGGGATGGATCAATAAAACGGTTGTTTATGATAAGTTACAACTGTTTACTGTAAAGTTGTGTTGAACATTCGTATCTTTTGAAATATATATATATATATATATATATATATATATTTGTCTGTTTGAACTGTTTTCATTTTTTTTTGTCATGACATAAAATCAACTAAAATTTCAATCTCAACGGTTTATACTTTTTTCTAAATTATTTTTTAGCAATCATTCTTTAAAAATTCAAGAAATTCTTCTAATTCTTGATTTAATAAAATAGTTTTGGAATGATGAATCTATCTCGAATAAATGTCACCAAAGGTTGTGTTTTTTCAAATGTACCTTTTGGATAATCTTCCAAAAAATTTATAGAAAATTTTAATTATGTGTAACAAAAAGTTGCGATTGTTCATTGAAACAGTTTTTTTTTTTTTGTAAAGTTGCAACTGTTCATTGTAGAATTGTGTTTATTCGAATATTCGTATCTTTTGATATCTATATATTTGTCTGTTTGAACTGTTTTTTTTCCATGACACAAAATAATAGAAAATTTCAATCTAAACGGTTTCTACAGCTCTCTAAATTATTCTCTAACATTAATTCTTTTAAAATGAAGAAATTCATCCAATTCTTGATTTAAGAAAAAAAATTGTTCGTTATATATATAAAAATTAATAAAAGTACCTATATATAATAGCAAAATAAATGCCACCAAAAGTTTTGTTTTTTCAATCGTAATTTTTGGATAATTTTCTAAAAAATATCTGTAGAAAATTTGAATTGTATGTTTTACACAAAGTTACGATTGTTCATTGTAACGATTTTTTTGTAAAGTTGCAACTGTTCATTGTAGAGTTGTGTCTATTCAAATATTTGTATCTTTTGAAATATATATATTTGTCTGTTTGAACTGTTTTTTTTTTTGTTATAACACAAAATAATATAAAATTTCAATCTCCATGATTTTTACAGCACTCTAAATTATTCTCTAGCATTTTTTAAAAGTAAAGAGATTCCTCCAATTTTTGATTTAACAAAATATTTTTGGAATGATGAATATAATTTACAATTTTTAGTTAATTTTATACCTAGAGCCTTTTTCCAAGAGTTAGATGTATTGTATAATGAGCTTTTGGATTTGACTTTTGAATATGGTAACAAAGATGCCTAAATCCAGTTTATATGAGTTTGTGGGTATAATCAAGTGCAGACACAACAATTGCGGTTTTTTTGTAGTACCTTTTCGTAATAAAATATTTTTAATTGTTTGTTTTTTAAATTCAAACGGTGGTATAGAGTTGTGTCTTTTCACTATATTTTATTTATATTTTTTATTACAACTTTTTTGTTCTAATAGGTATGTCTATTTAAAATACTCATGCTTTTTGAACTCTCTTTATATTTGTCTTTTCATCACTAACTAACATGTTCGTTGAAACATATTTTATAATCTAACTATAGAAATGATTATATCAATAGAAAAATTTTATACAACTTAATATTGAATTTACAGTTGTGTCTATTTATCTTAACTTTCCGTTTAAAAAATATTTTAATATTTAAAAATAATAATAACAATCTGAATAAATGAGAACAACAGTTGCGACTTTTCGTAGTATTTTTTTATAAAAAAATTTGTTTTACTTGTTATTTTTAAAAACCTCAAACCATTGTATTTGTTCATTGTAGAGTTGTGTCTTTTCACTATATTTTATGCATATTTTTTCATCACAACTTTTCGTTCTAATAGGTGTGTCTATTTAAATAGTCATATATTTTGAACTCTCTATATATTTGTCTCTTCATCAATAACTAACAAATCATTGTTCGTTGAAACAAATTTTTCATTTTATGTTAAATCTAAATAATTTGAATATTAATATCTAATATTCAATGTTATTCTATCATCTAACTAAAATTTTAGAAATGATTATAGTTATTTAATAGAAAATTACATTACTCATTATAAACATTAGTTCAATATTCTCAGTAAGGATCACTTTGTCATAATCATTTTTTTTAATTGTACCTCTTTACCATAATTTTTCATAAAAATATCTTATATTTATAATAGTTTAAACAATATGTTTTGTATTGTTGCGTCTATTCTACATAATATTTTTTGTTATAAGTTTTCATTTTGATGATCGCATTTTTAGTAACAGTTTATGTACTCAAACTATTATATTACATTCAAATAATTTCATAATGTATAATTTTAAATTTAAATTTAAAATATATTTTTTCTAAAATACTTCCCCGCGACATCGCGGGGGGTTTGAGTCCTAGTAATAATAATAATAAAAAAAAAAAAACAAAGCTAAGCCACCACTCTCAACCGGTCGCTGTAAAAGAGTTTTAAAGTTCTTCATGTGACTCTTTGCCAGAATCACATCCTTAATTTGCCTGTCCACTACCTTAAAAAAGTATATGCGGTGGAGTTGTGGTGTTGTTGTGGAGCCGATTATTTTTTTCCGACCAAATAGCGTAGAAAACTGCTTGAGTGACAAGCCCACGTAGGTTAGTGTAGAGGTAGGATCTGATAACTCTATCCACGACACAAATGCATCCAAGTGTGAAATACAAAGGAGTGGTAACCCAGTCGCCTTGTTGTCTCCAACCAGATCTCTTCACTAAATTCACAGTTGATAAAGAGGTGCTCCCGAGATTCCGGATAGAGACCGTAGATGCAGCAGACATTGTCAATTTGCATACCCCACGATGCCAACCTAGATCTCAAGGGGAGCCGGTTTAGGTGTGTGAGCCACATCATGAACGCATGTCTAGGTACAACACCCTTGTACCAGACTTGTTTTATCCATACATGTGGGTCATGCCTCTCCTTTGAAGCTTCCCAGGTTCGTTTTATGGAAAAAGAGTTAGACGTCTCTCCATTTGAGCACCAGAGAATAAGGACGAGGGTTGAATTGTTGTGAGATGAATATGAAGTTGTTATGCTTGGGGTGACCTTGCTGGGCGCAAAAGACAACCATTTGGAGAGCACGCAGAGGCCACATCACTGTTCAGTGGGATTCTAGTACGGGACGTGCCTGATGGATCGATAAAATGAATGAGTTGGCCAAATGGGGTCCATATATCAAACCAGAAGCTTACCACCTTGCCGTTTCTCACTTCACATTGCAGGAAACGGTTGGCAAGGGGTCGAAGATGCAGAAATGCTTTCCAAGTCCATGAGTGTTGCTTCTTCTCATCTATTAACCAAAACACTTCATCCTTTATTTTGTTGTTCCTTATCCACTTTGCCCAGAGAGAGTTTGTCGCAGAAAGAAGTCTCCAAATGAGCTTCAGGCAGAGAGTTTTATTCCAGGTAGATAAACGGCGAAACCCCAGTCCCCTTTCCTCTTTGGGTAGACATAATGTCTTCCAAGCTACCTTTGTAGAGGCTTTTTTTGTGATATCTCCTATCCACATAAAGCTAGCATAGAGACGCTCAATATTCTGCAGGCAACCTTTGGGGAGGATGAAAGCGGATGCCCAAAAGTTGATGGTACCAAAGATAGCGAAAGATATTAGCTCCTTTCTTCCTGCGTAGGACAGAGCTCTAGCTGACCAAGTAGAGAAACTGGCTGTTAGCTTGTCTATTAGGGGTTTGTACTCTGCAATCCGAAGCCTCCTATGCATCAATGGAAGTCCAAGATATCAGATGGGTCATGAATCAGTCTTGAAACCAATAGATGCAATCCTAGCGATTTCAAGTTGGTTCACTCCTGCTATGAACATTCCAGTCTTGTCTTTGTTCATGTGGAGGCCAAAAATCTTAGAAAACTGATGGAAGACTTTTGTAATGTTCACCAGAGAATCGTATTCTCCATCAAAAACACCATGATGTCATCAGCGAAAACCAAATGAGATACCTGAGGATTTGTTGTTGTGGAGTGATTTCCAATGAGGTTTCAGTTGTAACTGATGTTTAACATTTGTGAAAAACGTCCATAGCCAAGGTAAATAGATACGGAGAGATAGAATCTCCCTGTCTTAAACCTTTGGCTCCTTTAAAATATCCACAAGATTCACCATTGACCGAGATTGAGAACCTTGGTGTCATGATGCATTATCTGATCAGTGCGACAAAATGTGGTGGAAACTCCATGGCTTGAAGGATATTAAGAATAAACTCCCAATGCACAAAATCAAACGCCTTCTTAAGATCAACCTTTAGCATGTCACGTTCTGAAAATATTTGTCTGGTTGTAGCCCTGAATCAACCCTGTTGCCAGAAGCACATTCTCCACCAGTAGACGACCCGGGGTGAAAGCTGATTGTGAGTTAGTAACAAGGTCTGGTAAGACACTTTTTAGCATGTTTACCAGCATCTTTGAAATCACCTTATATATTGTGTTACAACAGGCAATGGGTCGGAATTCAGTCATTTTCGAGGCATTAGGCGTCTTTGGGATGAGAGTCAGCAACGTAGAGTTCCATTGTTTTAGGATCTTACCAGAGGTATAAAACTCTAGGACTGCAGCTGTGAGATCAGGCCCCACAATATCCCAATGATCCGTAAAAACTCCACACAATATCCGTCTGGCCCTGGTGCTTTGTTTTTAGGTAGAGAGAAAACGATAAGTTTGATTTCCTCCAACGAGAAAAGGGAAGATAAAACCTGAATTGCAGACGCAGTACATCTTTGCGGAATTATGGAGGCCAAGTCCTCAACTGATGGAGGATGAGCTGATGACTGAGAGCCCAAAAAGGTTTTGAAATAATCCACCGCTACCTTTTGTATACCTTGCTTAGTGTCCACAATTTGATCATTTCCATCAATGAGATAGAGGATCTGATTCTGAGCTTGACGCACACGTAGTGATCTGTGAAAGAAATTGGAGCTATTATCCCCCTCCTCCAGCCAACAAATGTGTGCCTTCTGCTTAAGGTAAGATTCCTCAGCTTGAGCCAAAATACACCAGTTTATATGAGCTGTTTTCTCCTTTTCCATCGCCTGAGCGGAAGGAGAACTCAAGAGAGTTCTCTGACAGGATAACAATTCTTCATATGCCTCTCTCACACGTTTTTCTATTTCCGAGTAGTTGTCCTTGGTGAATGCTTTGATGACAGCCTTTAGTTCTTTAAGCTTTTTGGAGAGCTTCAACATCTTGGAACAGTCAAAAGAGAGAGCATTCTACCATAGTTTTATTAAAGGAGCAAACTCTGGATTTTGGTTTAGAAGTGTCAGCAACTTGAAAGGGGTATTCGGCTTTTGTTTTTCTGAATCCAGGAAGACGCAACTAGGACTATGGTCTGAGAAGCTAGGTTCACCGAAAACTCCTAGGGAGGCTGGAAAGGAGAGAAGCCAATCATCATTTACTAGGATTCTGTCCAACTTCTTTGCAATGAGACCAGTGTCGTGTCTGTTGGTCCAGGTGAAGTATTTTCACAATATGGGAGATCCGACAATTTCGAGTTGATAGACACATACTGAGATCACGCATACCTCTTGTGGGTGATGCACCAGATGGCACAGGGTGTTAATGAGGTTAAAGAATCTAATTGAAATCTCCTAAGACCATCCAGGACTTATTCATGACTACATCCGAGACAGAAAAATCCTGTATTTCTTGCCAAAGGTCTCTCTTTTCTTCATTGGAAGTTGAAGACGCATAAACAACAGACATGACGGTCTCCACATCAACAAAAGGTAGCTTGACCAGACAAGCTATTATTTGCAGGGATTTGGACAAAATTTGTACCTTCACCGAAAGATGCCAGACTACCCAGATCTTCCCTAGATCTGAAAAGTCACAATTATCTTCAAAAGACCATCCTGCAGCCACAGAAGAAAAGATACGATGTGCTTTAACATGATTCACATGGGTTTCAAGTATCCCACCAAAAAGAGGCTTATGAAGCCTTAACCAATTCCGCATGTTTCTATGCTTTTTACATAGTCGTTTAGACCTCTTACATTACGACAAAAAATATCCATAAAGGAGATATGTCATTAGAGGGATAAAGGGCCTCTAGCCCTATCTCTTGCACTCTTCTTCTTCATCAGTCTTTTGGAGATGACATTGAGGAATCTGTCGGAGTCTGCTTCCGGGTTATCCTCATCACCGGAGATACTTTTAGGGTCGGAGTTTAAGTCCTGTGCATCGTCTTGTCCCGCAGTAGGAGAGATATGAGAGAATAGATTGGCAGTTAGATCCACAAAAAACTTACCCTCATCAAAATTCGCAGCATAAGCTTTAGAGAAGTATTGGTATGGTTGTTGAGCCCTTTGAGGAATCGTTCTTGAACTAGGTTCTCCCCGTATGTGAGTCCTTGGTCCTGGCTTGTCAGATATAGTTACTTTCTTTGAGGGGATAGATGTGTTGTGAGCTTGGGAGGCCACAACAGGACTTTTCTCAACAATCGGCAGCTGCCTTTGGATAGGGACCTTACCACTCTTCTTTTCTCTTTTGGCTCGAGGACATGACTCACCTGTATGTTTCACCGATCAGCAAATGTTGTAGAGGGTTGGGGCAGAGGTGCAACGAGATACCATATGGCCAACCTTTTTACAATGGCTACACACGGATGGGAGCCACAGGCTAGAGACACGGATTCTCTTTATTTGTCTGGACTCAAATTTTGCATTGACAGCTTCAGGGAAAGGTTTATGGGGGTCTATGACTGTATAAACCTTCGCGGCTTCAATGTTGATGAGTTTCTCTGTATGTGGATGAAGACATCCTAGGTGACAAGGCCCTCACGGTTAAAGAATTCCAATGGAACACCATGAAAATCCAACCACAGAGGGACAAATGTTACCTCCAGCTTCTTTGGAGCGACATCAGGGGACCACTTTGCAACAAACATGGTCTGGCCGTCCACTTGCTACAAATATTGGCTAAGTATTCTCCTCCTTGCGTTCGGACAGGGAACCTTAAAGAGAAACGAGTGTCCTTCCATTTTGGAGATAGTGATATCTCTTCGTTGCCTACTCCAAATACCATTTACAATCGCATGAATCGCCCCCCTTGAAGGAGGTTCTTCATAAAATTGTCCTAAGATGAAGCTATCCCAAGCTTTTTTATTTTTCTCAATGACAGAATTGGGAATGTCACACATGCTTCACCTGAGTCAAGGGTAAAGGATGTACCTTTTTCTGAAGAGGGCTGGAGATATCTTTGACAAGATCCTTCCAGGGATGATCTTCATTTGGCAGGGGATTTATAGCAATGACTGCCGAAGGAGTCGGATTCGCCTTTGCTGCTCCTTGGGATGTGTCTACATTCTCCACCCTGGCTCCTGAAGCTTCAATTGAAGGTACCACAGCCAAATGGATGATTGTTGTAGCTTTTGTTATAGAAATTGGGGATCTAGGGTTGCCAGGTGACCTAATGTTTGCCTCAATTAAAGGATCAAGATTAGCGTCGGGACTTTTTTTGCTGGCTGGTACCACAGAGGTCACATGAAGCTCTTTTACAGAGGCAAGGTTGAGTTCATGCGTTTTGACTTAAGTCAAACGCTGCATTTTGGGTTAGGGAAAACCCTTAAGTCGACTTTTTGTCCCATTCGAGGGTGTTGGCCGTTTTTGGAGAGAGAGCGAAGGAGAGAAAGAGTTCTTGAGAGTTTCTGGAGATTTCTTGGAGTTTTGGTGCGTTCCTGTAGAGATCTATAGCTGGGATCGTTGTAGGAGCTTCCTAGAGGCTTGTTCTTGCTTGTTTATTGTTCTGATTCGTCTTGGCACAGGTAAGTGCATGACCATGGCTGATCTAAGCTAGAGGAACCTTTAACTTGCTTGTTTGGTGTTGTTAGATGTGTTAGATCGTAGTTAAGGACGTTAGGAAGCTTTCTTGTGGCTTGGGAATGAGTTTTTGTGGTTGTAGGAACGAGATCCGGCGAAGCTTCGGGAAATCACGGTGCTCGACGTTGCGTCGATCGATGCATTGCTTGCGTCGGTCGATGCAAGTGCGAGGACGGCACGATAAACTTTAGGGTTTTCGTGTTGCGTCGAGCATGCGTCGGTCGATGCAGACTGGGTATCGGTCGATGCAAGTTGCACTTGCATCGGTCGATGCAGCTTCGTCGATCGATGCTACCTCTTGGCACGGTCGATGCATGTTGGCATCGGCCGATGCCGAGTCCTGGTTCGTTGATAGTTGTGTGTTGATTGTTGTGTGTGGTTATTGGATACTCTATTGCTTGTGTGTATAGCCCAGTAGATGGGAGGATTGCCTTACTGAGTGTTTGTAAAATACTCATGCATTGCAATATGTGTTTGTGGTGCAGGTAAAGGCAAAGTGTGATCGTGGAATCAAGGCGATGAGGAAGGGATGTTTTAGAGGCTTGGTTGATTGTGGTCTAGCAATTGTTAGGTTGCTAGATTAAGTCAATGGAACATTGTAGGCTGTTAGCTTTGGATTTGCTTATTTGGATTATTGTGTTATTGGTTCATTTACTGGTATTGGATTATTGATGTTGGTATTCTTTTGGTTTAATGGAAATTGTTCTATTGGGTTATCCGCGGTTATTGATTGTTGTTAGGATGTTAGTGGGCATGAGACCACTAGTAAATTAAGGTATTAAAAAAAAAAAAACGGGAAGGGTTGTTTCATTTTGGTATCAGAGCCCTTACGGTTATAGGTCTAGGGTTCATTGTGCTTTTGCTGATTGATGTTTAGGATTCCATACTATGATTGGTTGTGTGAGTTGGGTCAATTGTGTGTGGCATGAAGTCCTAGAACATCCTCTTCGAGCCTGTTTTGTGATTCCACGGTAAGTTGTGTTCTGTGTATTAGAATTATTGTTTGCTTAGCCTTCTGTTCTTGGATGGCACAGATAGTTAGAGGTGAGGATGCTGTTGGTCGCGGTCGTGGTCGTGGTCGTGGGCGTGGTCGTGGTCGGGGACGAGGTCAGGTTCCTGAAGCCAGTGTGAGTGTAGCCCAGAGCATGGCCAGTGAGGAGGTGGCGGAGTCACAGGTTCATACTAGTGTGTCTGGAGACCAGGCTGGTTTGGGTGATGGCAGGGCGGATGGGCCCAGTGTCGGTCACGGTGTTGCCCCGGGTGTGGGGGTTGCAGCAGGAGGTGCTCCAGGCAGGGAGGATGTCTTGATGGACATGCTAGCTCAGGTTTTGCAGCGACTTCCAGCAGTTGTGCTGCCAGTGGTTGGTGGGCAGGGTCTAGTAGTGCCGCCAGTGGTTGGTGGGCAGGATCCAGTAGGCCGCCAGTGGTTGGTGGGCAGGATCCAGCAGGCCACCAGTGGTTGGTGGGCAGGATCCAGTAGTGCCGCCAGTGGGTGGTGGACATGTTCCATTGGTGCAGCCTGCAGCGGGTTTGCAGGCAGGTGTGCAGCCGGGGGCCGAGGTAGTGGATGCTTAGTATGTGCGGATGATGGAGCAGCTGTGGCATGTGGGAGCAGGGTATTTCTCAGAAGTACCGATCCGAGTGTAGCGGATGAGTGGAGAGAGCGGATGGAGGATATTTTCCTTTCGCTTAGGTGTCCCGACCGGTACAGAGTGGATCTGGCAGTGTTTTACTTGTCAGGAGATGCACGTGTGTGGTGGAGGTCGGTGACAGCACGGAGGGTGCAGCTGGATATGTCTTGGGAGATTTTGTGAGGGAGTTTAACTCCAAGTATTTTCCTCAGGAGGCTCTTGATCGTATGGAGGCACGGTTCTTGGGGTTGACTCAGGAGACCGTACAGTGCGGGAGCTGGATGCAGAGTTCAGTCGGCTTGTGGGGTATGCAGGCAGGGCATGGGAGCCAGAGTCGGCTCAGTGCGGTGGTTTTTGTTGGCTCTGCGGGATGATTTGAGGACTCGGTGCAGAGTGAGGAGCTATGCTACGAGAGTAGAGTTGGTTGAGGTTGCAGCTGGGATAGAGGATGACTTGAGGTCACAGGTGGTTGTGGTCAGTTCTTCAGTGCAGCCACAGCAGTCTCAGCCGTCTTCTGTTCCTAGCAAGTGCGGTAAGCCTGCGCAAGGGCAGAAGCGGAAGTTTGATGTTATGCAGAGATCGAGGCACGGGGGTGCGAGGTGCTTTGGGTGTGGTAGCAGGGACCACAAGGTGACTAGCTGTCCACAGAGAGGTGAGCAGCGGGTAGTGACAGAGCAGCGGGCGGTGTCGGAGCCGCGGGCAGATACCCGAGTGTGCTACTATTGCAGAGAGACGGGGCACATTAAGCCTCGTTGTCCCAAGTTGCAGCAGAGGGCAGTAGCGGTGTTGCAGGCTGGAGCTCAGCCAGGGATGCAGCAGGTTGTGCAGCACGGTGTGCAGCCGGTGGGTTGGATCGAGCCGACGTCTCAGGTGTACTCGACCCAGGAGCCCGGTGGCACTAGTGCAGGAGCGATCACAGGTATAACTTCTGAGATTCGAACTTAGTCAATTCAATAGTTCAGATTATATTTGTTTTTGCTTGTGGTCAAGTGTTAGGTTCTCAACACATGAGGTTTGTGTAGGGACCTTGTTGGTGGGCGGGTTTAAGTCCCATGTTATGTTTGATTCTGGAGCTTCTCATAGCTTCATTACTCCGGAGTGTGCCGAGAGTGCGGGGATCAGAGGGGATTCTGGAGAGCGTTCAGGAGTTGTCAGAGTTGCGGGAGGCAAGTTCCTGAGGGTTATTGGACGAGCTGGAGGAGTCGATATTCAGATCGCAGGGAAGTCGTGGCCAGCGGATTTGCTTATCAGTCTAGTAGAGTTGTATGATGTTATTCTTGGTATGGATTGGTTGCATCGGTATAAGGTGCATTTGGACTGCTATCGGGTAGAGTGGAGTTTGAGCGTCCAGGAGGGAAGTTGGTTTTTCAGGTATTAGACCGACTTCGGGGAGTCTCGTGATCTCAGCCGTTCAGGCAGGGAAGATGATCGAGAAGGGCCGTGAGGCTTATCTGGTTACTATATCTATGCCAGAGTCAGTGGGAAGTCTACGGTTAGCGGTATTCCGGTTGTGGAGGACTTTGAGGATGTGTTCCAGTCATTGCATGGATTACCACCATCTCGGTCGGATCCTTTTACTATTGAGCTGGAACCGGGGATGATGCCGTTATCCAAGGCTCCTTATAGGATGGCTCCAGCAGAGATGGTAGAGCTGAAGAAGCAGCTGGAGGATTTGTTGGGCAAGGGTTTTATCCGTCCTAGTTGTTCACCGTGGGGAGCTCCGGTGTTATTTGTTAAGAAGAAGGATGGGAGTTTTCGGTTGTGTATTGACTATCGGGGTTTGAACCGAGTTACTGTGAAGAACAAGTACCCTCTTCCGAGGATTGATGAGTTGTTGGATCAGTTGAGGGGTGCTACTTGGTTCTCCAAGATCGATTTGGCATCAGGATATCATCAGATTCCTATACATGAGGCAGATGTGAGGAAGACAGCCTTCAGGACGAGATATGGGCACTACGAGTTTGTGGTGATGCCGTTTGGGTTGACAAACACGCCAGCTGCGTTTATGGGATTGATGAACAGCGTGTTCGAGGAGTTTCTGGACGTGTCAGTCATCATTTTCATCAACGACATCCTGGTATATTCTAAGAGTCCTGAGGAGCATGCAGTACATTTGAGAGCAGTGCTGGAGAAGCTGCGGGAGCAGAAGTTGTTTGCTAAGCTGAGTAAGTGCAGTTTCTGGCAGCGTGAGATGGGGTTCTTAGGACACATTGTTTCAGCTGATGGAGTTTCAGTGGATCCAGAGAAGATACAGTCCATTAGGGAGTGGCCGAGGCCGCAGAGTGCCACTGAGATTCGCAGTTTCCTGGGGTTAGCCGGTTACTACAGGAGGTTTGTTCGAGGTTTTGCGAGTATGGCTCAGCCGATGACTAAGCTTACAGGGAAGGATGTCCCATTTGTGTGGTCACCAGAGTGTGAGGCAAGTTTTGCAAGTCTCAAGTAGATGTTGACTACCACGCCGGGTGCATTGCCTGAGCAGGACGAGCCTTATGTTGTGTATATGCTTCTAGAGTGGGGTTGGGTTGTGTGCTTATGCAGCAGGGAAGGTTATAGCCTATGCTTCGCGGCAGTTGCGGAAGCATGAAGCTAATTACCCTACTCATGATTTGGAGATGGCAGCAGTGATCTTTGCTTTTAAGATTTGGAGATCCTATCTGTATGGTGGGAAGGTGCAGGTATTTACAGATCACAAGAGTCTGAAGTACATTTTTACTCAGCCTGAGCTGAATTTGAGGCAGAGGCGTTGGATGGAGTTAGTAGCGGATTATGATTTGGACATAGCATACCATCCTGGTAAAGCTAACCTGGTTGCAGATGCCTTGAGTCGGAAGCGGGTGGCTTCGGCTCAGGAGCAGGATATGGAGGCATTGGTAGGTGAGATTAGTGCATTGAGTTTGTGTGCTATCTCACAGGAACCTTTTGGTTTGGAGGCAGCTGATAGAGCGGATTTGTTGAGCAGAGTGAGGTTAGCTCAGGGGAGCGATGAGGGGCTGGTGAATGCCTCTAAGGCTGCGGGTGCAGAGTATCAGGTTTCTGCTAATGGTACTATCCCTGTGCATGGTCGGATCTGTGTGCCCAAGGGTGAGGTGTTGAGGCAGGAAATACTGAGAGAGGCTCATTCGAGCAAGTTCTCTATTCATCCAGGGGCGACCAAGATGTACCGTGACCTCAAGCGGTATTATCACTGGGTCGGGATGAAGAAGGACGTAGCTGACTGGGTGGCGAAGTGTGATACTTGCCAGCTGGTGAAGGCGGAGCATCAGGTTCCTGGTGGTTTACTACAGAGTTTGCCCATTCCGGAGTGGAAGTGGGATTTGATCACGATGGACTTCGTGGTAGGTTTGCCTGTGTCGAGGACATTTGATGCCATTTGGGTCATTGTGGACCGTTTGACTAAGTCTGCGCATTTTCTGGCCATCAAGAAAACTGATGGAGCAGCAGTTTTGGCCAAGAAGTACGTGAGGGAGATAGTCAGACTGCATGGTGTGCCTGCTAGTATTGTGTCTGATAGAGATTCCAAGTTCATTTCGGTGTTCTGGAGGGCATTTCAGGCAGAGATGGGCACGAAGGTGCATATGAGTACAGCCTATCATCCTCAGACGGACGATCAGTCAGAGAGGACGATCCAGATTTTGGAGGATTTGTTGAGGATGTGTGTGCTGGATTGGGGTGGTCATTGGGCGGATCACTTGAGCTTAATGGAGTTTGCTTATAACAACAGCTACCAGGCTAGTATTGGGATGGCTCCTTATGAGGCTTTGTATGGGAGGCCGTGTCGTACACCGTTATGTAGGACTCAGGTGGGGGAGAGGAGTATATTCGGTGCAGATTTTGTTCAGGAGACCTCGGAGAAGATTCGGGTTTTGAGGCTGAACATGAAGGAGGCTCAGGATCGGCAGAAGAGCTATGCTGATAGGAGGAGAAAGGATCTTGAGTTTCAGGTTGGTGATAGAGTGTACCTCAAGATGGCCATGTTGCGGGGTCCGAACAGGTCATTGACAGAGACTAAGTTGAGTCCGAGGTACATGGGTCCGTTCAGAGTGGTTGAGCGGGTGGGACCAGTGGCATACAGGCTGGAGTTGCCTGAGGTTATGCGTGCGTTCCACAAGGTATTTCATGTGTCGATGCTGAGGAAATGTCTATATGAGGGTGATCAGTTGTTGGCTAAGATTCCTGAGGATCTTCAGCCTAACATGACTTTAGAGGCGAGGCCATTGAGGGTGCTCGAGAGGAGAGTCAAGGAACTTCGGAAGAAGAAGATTCCTTTGATGAGAGTACTGTGGGACTGTGACGGAGTAGAGGAGCAGACTTGGGAGCCCGAGGCGAGGATGAAGGCAAGGTTTAAGAAGTGGTTCGAGAAGCAGACCGCGACATGAGCTTGTCTAGCCGGGTCCGAGTTGTAGTCCATGGCTGGAGCGGGTACGGAGTATTCCAGCCCATCTCTCTTGGTATTTGGTCGCTTAGGGGTGGTTGGTTGTGCGACTAAGTATGAAGATGAGGTGGTGCTCGGGATGCCGGTTGATGGCTCCGGTTGTTGTATTTATGTTTTTTCTGATGTATTTTCGTTGAGTTTGTAACGATTATGACATTTTGAGATTAATAAGATGAGTATTTTTCTTATGTTTGACTGTTCTTGTCATGGAAAAAAGAGAAATAGTTCAGGTTTCTATTTTTGGAAGTTTCCATAAATAGAAAGTTTTCACAAAAGGAAGGTTTCCAGAATTAGAAAGTTTTCTAGAAAGGAAGTTTTGTGGAAATGTTGAGGTAGATCTAGCCGGGAGATACTCGTTGGCATCAGTATTTGTTTTGCTCAAGGCCGTGTGGGCCCAACTCACGTGATACCGATAGCTCGATGGACTTTGTGGCCAGAGAGTGGGAGTGGTATGTTGCTTCGGATGACGATCCGAGAGCGCGCTTGAGGGTGACGACCCAAGAGCGGATATGTGAGACTCCCGGATACCGTAGCTGTGAGCCGAGGCTCGGCAGTGAGCCGGTATGTCTCGAGGGTTACGACCCGAGAGCGGGGGGAGCGGGTGTGAGTGACTTCCTGGATGTCGTAGCTTAAGGCGGTTGGCCTGATAGCGAGCCGGCATGATTCGTTGGTTGCAACCACGGACGGGGGAAGCACTGAGTTGTGAGCAAATAGTGTTTATGATGCAAGTATATTGGCTAGAGGGAGACCTCGAGGGTCAGTCGGAGGTGTGCGGGCTGTTGCGACAGTGGCACGGGAAACCTTGGCTGACGGTGTTTGGTCCGGTCTGAGGACGTGCGGGCCGTGTTGACGGTAGCACGGAGGTCCTTGGCAGATGGACGGTATTGCGGGATTCGGGGACGAATCCAGTTTGGTGGGGGAGAATTGTAACATCCGTGAACCAAAATCCCGGTTTAGGATCTGCATCGGTCGATGCAAGTTGTGCATCGGTCGATGCAAGGTTGAGTTCCTGCGTTTTGACTTAAGTCAAACGCTGCGTTTTGGGTTAGGGAAAACCCTTAAGTCGACTTTTTGTCCCATTCGAGGGTGTTGGCCGTTTTTGGAGAGAGAGCGAAGGAGAGAAAGACTTCTTGAGAGTTTCTGGAGATTTCTTGGAGTTTTGGTGCGTTCCTGTAGAGATCTGTAGCTGGGATCGTTGTAGGAGCTTCCTAGAGGCTTGTTCTTGCTTGTTTATTGTTCAGATTCGTCTTGGCACAGGTAAGTGCATGACCATGGCTGATCTAAGCTAGAGGAACCTTTAACTTTCTTGTTTGGTGTTGTTAGATGTGTTAGATCGTAGTTAAGGACGTTAGGAAGCTTTCTTGTGGCTTGGGAATGAGTTTCTGTGGTTGTAGGAACGAGATTCGGTGAGAAGCTTCGGGGAAATCACGGTGCTCGATGTTGCGTCGATCGATGCATTGCTTGCGTCGGTCGATGCAAGTGCGAGTACGGCGCGATAAACTTTAGTGTTTTCGTGTTGCGTCGAGCATGCGTCGGTCGATGCAGACTGGGTATCGGTCGATGCAAGTTACACTTGCATCGGTCGATGCAGCTTCTGCGTCGATCGATGCTTCCTCAGTTGGCATCGGTCGATGCATGTTGGCATCGGTCTATGCCGAGTCCTGGTTCGTTGATAGTTGTGTGTTGATTGTTGTGTGTGGTTATTGGATACTCTATTGCTTGTGTGTATAGCCCAGTAGATGGGAGGATTGCCTTACTGAGTGTTTGTAAAATACTCATGCATTGCAATATGTGTTTGTGGTGCAGGTAAAGGCAAAGTGTGATCGTGGAATCAAGGCGATGAGGAAGGGATGTTCTAGAGGCTTGGTTGATTGTGGTCTAGCTATTGTTAGGTTGCTAGATTAAGTCAATGGAACATTGTAGGCTGTTAGCTTTGGATTTGCTTATTTGGATTATTGTGTTATTGGTTCATTTATTGGTATTGGATTATTGCTGTTGGTATTCTTTTGGTTTAATGGAAATTGTTCTATTGGGTTATCCACGGTTATTGATTGTTGTTAGGATGTTAGTGGGCATGGGACCACTAGTAAATTAAGGTATTAAAAAAAAACGGGAAGGGTTGTTTCAGTCTACTTTCTCCACCCTGGCTCTTGAAGCTTCAATTGAAGGTACCACAGCCAAATGGATGATTGTTGTAGCTTTTGTTATAGAAATTGGAGATCTAGGGTTGCCAGGTGACCTAATGTTTGCCTCAATTAAAGGATCAAGATTAGTGTCGGGACTTTTTTTGCTGGCTGGTACCACAGAGGTCACATGAAGCTCTTTTACAGAGGTATTGGTCGAGACTTCTCCGGCTGATTTAGGATATTCAGGCGGGGTATGTGATGGATGGAAGGAAATCGAGGTTGCGGACCCAGTGGGGGTACCACGGGGGGGTTAAGGTTTGTTTTTGTCCATGAGGGGCAGCGAGGACTGACGCCGAAATCGGCGAAGGTGGTTGGTGAAAGAAGAGGATCGCGTGTTGATCAGATTTAGACTCTGGTGGTGGTTGCAACGAAGTTACATCCTTCATCTCTTACAGCTTCACAAATACATGATTTCACTGAGATTCATCATTGGGCTGCGGTTGTGAACGAGTCTGCTGCTGTGGTTGTAATGCGGTTGCTGCGATTGTGACTATTGTTGTTGCAGTGGAGGCGGCGATTGGCGAGGAGGTTCATCAGCGAAAGGTGAACCTGAAAAATCAAGAATCATTTGTGTGACTGTTGATGCTGAGGTGGAGGCTGGCTATTTCCGGTTAACGAAACGGGAACATAGCTCCAGACTGTTGATCTCATTTTGTTTATGCTACTTCAAAACATATACACATTGTTATGTTCGTAAGAAGATGCAAAGGTTGTTAGAGCATTTGCAGATTGGAGAAACTCCCACAGTCTCTCAAATATATTATTTTAATATCAATTATTTAGTTTAATTATTTATTTAAAATTTAAAAGAAAAACAAAATTTTAAATCAATCATATGTTGCCATCTGTAAATGTAATTTCTCATGGGGTTTTCAAAAGTTTTCATTTGAGAATCGATTCTTAGTTCTCCCTCCTACTTTTTATTATTTTTTCATTTTTTTATTGGTGAGAACTCTTTTGAGAATCCACCACTGCATCATTTATACTTGTGTTGTAAAATATTCTAAAATCACTCAAAGTTCAATAATAAAATCTTATAAAATCACATTTTTTTTCTTAGAAAAACACAAAAACTCTAAAAGATAATCAAATCTCCTGTAAACTCAGTCAAATCTTTTAAAATTCTAAAATATTAAAATTCTATCAAATTCTTTAAAATATCAAGTTCAATACCCCTCTTAGTTAATTTTCATAGATATTTTCTTTACTCAATAATGTTACCATATTCTATAAATTAAAGGATTCCTTAAGAGATATAAATACATATCTCTATAGATTGCCAAAATAAGCAAAATGTGATTAATTCATATTCTCATTTCTGTATTTGTATTTTCTTTTATATATAAATGTAATAGAGAGAAGAAGATATTGAGAAAAAAAAAATGAAAGAACATATGTTTTGTAAGTTAATTTCTAGTCGTAATGATGTTGTTGTCATCATCTCAAATTCAGGGTAAGAGATGTGATGCTTCAGGCATAGAAGTTCTGATAGCATGTCCATATTCTATCTACAAGGAGTTTCCAACTCCGCCAATACCATCTCAAGGTTGTTGCACTCTTCTCCATATCATCAGAATGAAATGCGTATGCGAAGTTATCAATAAGGAAATCGAAGCCATCATTGATATGCAAAAGCTCGTTAATTTTGCTGCTGCTTGTGGCCTTCCTCTTGCTCCTGGTTCACAATGCGGAAGTAAGTCCCAGTTTAGCCTACTTGTTTTTTTTTTTTTTTTTTGTCAGTCAATCTAATGCGGTTTGTTAAATTTTTATTATATATTTTTTATTCGCACAATCTGTTTTTGTGAAGAAAAAACATGAATGGTAACTGAAAGATAGTTAAATGAATTAATCCACGAAAGCGATTCAAGCCTTAGGTATATATGTATATCACCACCACTAGTTGTCCGAAACATGTATCAGATATCGAATATAAGTAGGTAGTTATGCTTTGGAGTTCATACGGTTGTGATATGTTATTAGATCATACATTTAATTTGTTTGTGTTTATTTTTCTCAGGTTACCTAGTTCCCGGTGGCATGATGAGATATCATGACTAAGTTATTGAGAATCCATTGGTTAACTAACTTATAAGGATGATAAAAGAGATATAAAAGTAATTAAATGTACTAATTTGAAGATGACTCCTGTTTTTTGTTGGGTGTGATTGGTGACAAAAACAAAGCGGTAAAAGTGGTACATCTTTGAATTTTTACCAATCACAACAACTTTACTTAAAACTTTCTTAAAAGCTTTACTCTCAGTTTTTTTATACAGCATCATGTACAACTCTTTCTTACAGCTTTGCACTATTCCCTAAAAGTTTACAATTCCAGCTTATAGCTTTTCTGTATGTCACCAATCAGACCCATCTTTGATTGGCCCCTGTGTTTTTATCTATATATTGTTAAATGTACTAATGTATCGTCACAACATGTGATACACATGGTTTATCAAATGGATATTAATAGCCACCTGAAATTTCTCAAAAGAAAAAAAAAAAAACAGGAAGGAAAATTCAAATCATTAAATGAAAGGTTCAGGGAACTATGTGGACATGGGGACATAGCAATATTATTGATGCATGTAGCTAGGGGGTAAAGCACATCAAGTAGGTCTCACTTACTCTTTAGAAATGATATGAGATTTGACTCACTTTAATTACTCTTTAGGAAAAGTTATACTGTATGAGATTTGACTCACTAATTATAAATCAACATCTCATCCAAGTCTTTTAACAATACGATTTTCTTTAGTTTCCTACTACAATTGTGACTCGTATAACCTTAACAGCGCTACTTACATTATTAGGTAAATTGAATAAGATGATTCTTTAATTTGTTTGGGTACAATATTGTTACCATAAACTTCCCAGGTCACATTATTATACGATTGCGTGGACGAGGGACGGTATGTGGGTATACAGAGATACATTATTATACCGGTTGGCTGTTAATATCGGGTTGGTCGAATATAAGTAGTTTGCTCGGATAATTAAACACACGTTACTACCCTAAACATTCAACAACCACATATCAAATTATCATTAACAATAACAAACAAAATCCCAGAAACAAAAGTACAAAAGAAAGTTTAACTTGGCCCTAGACAATGTTGTGTACAAATCAACAAAAGCTAAGCAACCATTGTTTTATCTTTTTTCTTCCCCTTCTAATTTTGAAGTTGTACAATTAGATTTTTGTTTTTAATCTAATACTTTCTTGGCCGCTGGTGCAAAATCTACCTCTTTTGACAGTTTCTCAACACGGCAACAAGGTAACAACAACCTTCAAAAATATATACAAGGAACACTATGGTTATACTTTACTACTAATGAAGTGAAGAGATGGAAGTATTCCATGGTTCTTACTTTTCATGTTCATAAAATGTTTGTGGTTTACATGACCTAGTCATTAACGGTTACATTTTTAATTTTTGGTCGACTGCCTGCATTGGTATATATATATATATATAAATATATAATTACCTATTAAGTTGTTGACCAAAAAAAAAGAGTAACGTAGAGGGGTATTGTAACATCCGCGAACCAGATTTTGTGATTTTGGAAGGAGTGTCGATCGACACCTTAGTGGCATCGATCGACACCACTATTTTCTGGGTTCGACCGGTTTGATTTAATTCACGATTTTTCGAGTGGGATGGTTTGGTTAGTGGTTTAACCAGGTATTTAAAGGGGAAATCGACAAAACAAGGGTTTAGTCTTTACCTCTGTCGCCGTTTGTGTTTTTGAGAAAAAAAGGAGAAAGTGTGTTCTTGAGATTCCTAAGAGAGATTTAGTGAGATTGCTGGCTATCCTTGAGTGTTCTGTTGCTGGGAACGAAGGAGAAGCTTCCTAAGGAGTTGCTCTACTGTTTTTCAACCTTTTCCTTCTGTATTTGAGGTGAGTGCTTGACCATGGTTGATCTAAGCATGAGATCTCTCTTGTTTTTGGCTGTTTCTTGTCTTTTGTGGTGTTTGCTTGCTTGGGTTCGTTGTTTTCGTGATTCCCAGTGTTTTCCGCGGTATTTGGGTGAGTTTGAGACGGTTTCGAGGTGGATTGAAACGGAAGTTCGTCGTTCGGATTCGCGCAGATCGTGTCTGCAGAAGAGGCATCGATCGACACCTTTGGTGGGGCATCGGTCGACACCTTGTGTTGTAGCATCGGTCGACACTCTCTTGTGGCATCGGTCGACACTGTTTGTGGAGCATCGGTCGACACTCTCTTGTGGCATCGGTCGACACTGTTTGTGGAGCATCGGTCGACACTCTCTTGTAGCATCGGTCGATACCAGTCTCAACCGAGACTATTTTTCCTGGTTTGATGTATTGCTTGTGTTTGTTTGCTTGCTTAGACTTGAGGGTTCTCATATGCTTGTGTGTATAACCTAGTAGATGGGAGGACGGCCTCACTAAGTATTTGTGATAATACTTAAGCATCTCAATTGTTGTTTGTGGTGTGCAGGTTTGTGACGTGGAATCATGGCGATGAGGAGGAGGATGATCTAGGGTCTCGTTTGTGTGTAGTTGGTTAGATTGTTTAGGTTGGAACCTTGGATAGAGGTACGCTAGTTTGTTGGATAGAATGGCTAGGAATGTTATTGTATTGATGATGTTGTCGGTTTTGTATTATTGGTATGTTTTCTAGCTGTGCTTAATGTTATTGCTGGTTTAATGTTGAGTTGTGGTTTGGAATGCTTAATTATATATTGTATTATATTATTATTTAAAAGAAAAAAAAAACGAATCAGGTCGTTTCAGGTATCTATATATATAAAGTTAGATTTTCTTATTCTTTGTGCTGCCACGTCATCCACTTTTTCTTTAATTTTGTGGGCTTTACAAATTTTAATAAGTCATTTAAACAATTATACAAATGACAAACTGATCAACTAAGGCTTTGAATGGGAGGACAGATATATAGCAGATCACCCTTTAGTGCAGTCTCCTATCACTAAGTTGCCATTCAAGAAATATTTTGCTTTTAAAAATTAATGCAGATGAACTGTGTGCAGTTCATATTTTTTTGTCTTTTTGTGATAAAATGCAGGAGAAATACATGCAGATCTGGTCTACAGCTTTTTTGATGTTGTTCACCCTTGATCTGCATTTGAACTGCCAAATTTTTGATCTACTTTTATTCTGCTTGGCCTGCTTAAACCACTTGATCTGCTCTGCATTACATGCTTTCTCCATTCAAAGCCTAAATTTTATCCAAAATCTGTAGGCCCAACACTATTTCATTTAAATTCTCTAGGCCCATCATTATTTCTAAATCCTATGAATTCAATTTTTATTTTAAAATAAATTTAAAATATTCATTTAGTGCATATTTTTTGTTAATTATAATTAATCAAAAGTTTAAATAAAAAAATAATTATGTAAAATAAATTAAATGTTAAAATAAGAAAACAGTACTATAATTTTTCATTAGTGGTAATAATATAGTTAAAATTTTCTATTAAACTGATCATAATTTAAAATTTCAAATATCAAAACAAGCCAACCAAATCAACACTTTCAAAGAATCAAGGAAACACAACTGGAAATCAATTAAAATTATTTGGCAGCACTTCACAAATCCATCACCAAAGACAAAGACACAAAGAGATGAACACACATTTAATAAACTAAAAAGATTCAGATATATGAATGTTATAATCAGATAATCGTAACACAAAATTATATGAAAAAGACAACCGAGAAAACAAAAGAACAACCCGGACTTTATAAAATTACAGCAAGATAAACAAGAAAATTAATTTCCCAAAAAAACTCACATCGAATCGAAAAAATCACTCACAGGACAAACGGGAAAAAAATACAACCAAGAACACAAAACAACTCACAACTTAATTAGGAAACCTAAAGAAGCCAACATATTTTCATATAAACAAATTTGCAATCCAATTGATATTCATCTTTAACAAAATCAAGAGGGGGATAACCAAATATCCCCAAAAGATGCGAAGCGAGCAAGGAATCAACCAAATACGCAAACCCCAAAAAAATAAAAAATAAAAGGGGAAACGATTACGACATGAATGACTGAAAAACGATTACAAGCATCAGACATAAGTTCAATCCTCAAACAGACCTCTAGATCAGAAAATTGCTATCAATTTCAACTCAATAACATACAAATAATGGCCCAATAAACCCACAAATTATAAGCCTTACAGAGAAATTGGGCCCGAATGAAACAAACAAAGTAGCACAGGAATGTAAGTTATTGATTTTATTTATTTTTCTTAATAAAATCCAGAATCTTTTTCACAAACACTAAAACATTGACAAAAAAATTACTCAAACAGTTTACAAAATACATATGAAAATATTAAATAACAATTCAACCACAAAATGGAAAATAATAATAAATTAATGACAACTAACAACTACAGCAAAACAACAACTTCAACTAAACAATGTTAACTTCTAATAATAATATTTTTTTAAAAGCATTATAAACACACAAGATGATCTCAAAATTTCCTTTAAAAACAGCAAACTAAATTATACTAACTGCAAAATATATTTTTATTAAAATATCCAACAAAACAACATAAACAACCAAAATTAAATACAAAAACAAACGTAAAGATGAATTTACAAAAACCAAAAAAAATATACACAACAAAACTCGGAATACACCTTAATCTAACTACCGCGCGTAGCGTGGATTGATTGCTAGTCTTATATAAAGTAAGGTTTTTTGAAACTCATGTTCTAATAAGATGACAAGTGGCACTTTATTTTTTTTACATGCGTTATTTTTCACTCTATTCTTTCATAAGATTTAGTTATACTTTTATACTAAAAAAATAACCTATCATTTTTCAATATCTATTTAGGAATTATATATTTTCTAATGAGGTATCAATATTTTATATAGTTACCATAATATTATCAATATGGTAAAATATTTTCTAATATTATCACATTTTCTGTATTAATTCTTAAATAACTTCAAACTCATTCTCTAATAAGCTGACAAGTGGCACTCTATTCTTTTGACATGTGTCATTCTTCTAAAATTTTAATTTATTATTTTTCATAAGATTTAATTATACTTTTATACTAAAAAATAACCTATAATTTTTCAATACCCATTTAGTAATTAAATTTTCTCTAATGAAGTATCATTTATCAATATTTTATAGTTATCATAATATTATTAATATTGTAAGATATTTTCCAGTATTTAGTTCACAATTTTTTACATCATATTATCAATTCATTTTATTCTAAAATAAGATCAATTAATTTCAATCTAAAATAATATAAAGATATGAAAATATGAAAATTATAATATTTCTCTGTTGTTAAAATATTTAGTCCACAATTTTTTACATCATATTATCAATTCATTTTATGTTAAAATAATTTATAGATATAAAATATGCTATTTATTTATTTTTTTCGAAAATATAATTTTTTCTGTATGATCAATTTATTTATTGGATAAATTAAAATAATTTCAAGACATAAAAATAGAATTGCCATAATCTGAATTCTTAAGATCCATCATGTATTCAGTCGGTGTCATTTTTTGTATTAATTCTTAAATAACTTCAAGATTTAATAATAATTTATTGTGTATTAATTTTTTATAATGTAACTCCCACGATAAAATTTAATGTATTAATTGGCATGCAATTTATGTTTTACAATAAAGATGAAAAACCACAATCAAAATTTATGGTATATTTATTTAGAAATGTAACCATAAGTCCAATGATGTTTGGAAAAAAAAATTTGAAAACCTTTCATGGTAATACTGAAGTATTATTGCATAAACAAAACTTAAAGAAAAAAAACAATTTTTCTCTATAAATATCAAGGCAAAATCTTCATCAAACATCATATTATCACCTCACATAACTTTATAAAAATTTTAATATGAAATTTTATAATTTAATTTAAAATTTGGAGCATATGCAGAAATAAACATGTCTAAGGCTCACTTTTGCACAAGGTATGTCTATCTTCTTTACATTCAGTTTCTACTTCTTCTTCATGGTTTGAAGTTGGGACATGTTGTTTAGCATGTCTATTTTATTAAGTTTCTAAAATTCATATTAGTTTTGAGTAGTCAACCAAATGATGGACATAAAACCAAATATTCATTAGATACTTATGATATTTTAGGTTGGTGCTGCTTCAAATCACTATCACCTTTTATTTTGATGTGCGGTTACTTTTTGTATCTTCCATTTGTTTAGAATTTTAATATACATACATTACTCATATATGTACTTATTTGGTTTTTTTTTGGTCAAGTTTAAAAAGTTTGCTCTTCACAAAACAAAAAAAATTATGTATTAAATAGTAAACTATGGTGAGAGTGAGAAGAATGTCTACTAAATATGTGAATTCACGTCATTGTATTGGTCATCATAATTTGATAAGTTCATCATCTCCATCTATCTCCATCAAGAACTTAAGCCGAGTGTTTATCTTTTACTTATCATGTTCAATTTACATTATATTTTGCTTATTAAATTTTATTGTGACCATCGTAATTGCTAATGATGTCTTTGTGGGCAAATAAGGTAATCTGGAAAGAAATTACATGGATGAGGATGGTATAGAGCGTACAAGATCTGATGAATGATGAGCTTATACAAAGTATATAATCTTCACCGAAATCACTGGTGGAACTTATGTCAATTTAAAATTAATTTGTTTGTTCTTAAAAAAAAATAAACTCACAAATTTTTTTAATTAAATCAAATAATTTAACTTTATTGATTTTTTATCAAGTCTGTAATGCTATTTATTTAGTAATTGTATATGTGTGTCAAAATTGTACGTTTTCTATTATACTTTTAAGTTTTCGATACGAATTTATATATTTTTTTGGGTCAACTGAATTCATTTATCTTTTTGTTAATATTTTCTATGCGCAATACTTATGAAGTTCTTACCATAATATTCAAAGATATAATAAATAGTAAATAATTTGAATAATGATAGTTACAATATTTATGATAATTATTATTAAATTTCTTTTAAAATAACTAAATATATTTTAATATATATTAGTTATCAAATAATTTATAATTTATTATTTTTAGGTTTTTTAGTCACGCATAGTGTGGGACTTTTTCTAGTAAATTATAAAAGAATATATGGAATTAGAAATTAAAAAATTTCTACAAAAATGCAAATTATAACAAAAGTATCTTATCTTTTAATAGAATTTTTCAAAATAAAAATGAAAAATCCTCTTCATAAATTAATATTTTGTTAATTTATCGATTATTAATTTATCGATAAATTAAAACCTCTATAAATTAATAAAATTTCATGGTCCCGACCTTATTAATTTATAGAGGTTTTACTGTATATCTTCCTTTATCGATGTATCATTCTTGAGTCTTCACTTTTGATGCTTGACAAGCCTAAACAAAGATTTGGTGTCTCTGATTTCTTCTTTGATTCATTGTCATCTAACTAGTTGTCGGGTTCTAAATATTTAACAGTTGTGGTCTGCCCATCCAGTCACCTCTTTCTCTGGTTTGTATACTATTAAATTGTTCGAAAGCAAGCATCAAACTTAAAGATTAACTGAAGAAACCAAATTTGAAGTCTGTGTTAGAAAGAGAGAGAGAGCTTTCTCATAAGATATGTAAAACATATTTGGAACATGAAAACATATGTTGAACCTGTTTCAGGCCTTCAGTACATAATTATATCAATATTGCAATTATATAGAGTGATGCAGAGATATTTTTTAATATATGTAATGGAATAAGTCTTGTTCCTATCTGAGTATCTGTCTTATAAGTAGAAATTGTATGTTATTTTTCGATCTCTTTAACACTCACAGAAACAGGTTCCAAAATTACAGTTAACAATCTTGCAGCCCTTAGGACAGTACTTGATGCATTCGGTATCTCTGCGGCAAGATACATTGGTCTCATAAGTATCCATTGTTGATGCTTCAGGACATTTTTCTCCGATGCAGTTCACTGCCATCTCTCTCGCGTCACCCATAGACAAACCTTTCACAAACACACACAAAAACCGTCAAAACAAAACCGAAGCAAAAATCATATAACACAGAAGAAGTTATCATAGAAGGAAACATTACAAAATGCTATGAATGTGAGAGAGAACAAGAAGACGTGCTTAAGAGACATTTTCTCCATTGCAAATTGTAACCTTCAAAATTTTCTTGTTTCTTTTTTGTTGTACAAGTGATGAAGAAAGAATTCAGATTGTTCTCTTTTATATATAGACGTAAGTTAAAATGGCAACAAATCTTTTGTGTGAAGGTTATACCAAGTTAAGTCAGATTCTTTCTGATTACACATTGTTCTACTCCTAACTTGTGAGATGAGATCTCTCCATTTTAAGAATTCACTTTATCATTTGTTTTTATAGAGGGAAGTAAACCAAAACTTACACATTGCTTGTAACAAATCTTATATAATATGAGAAGGGTTTTTCTAACTTTGACTGTCAATGCGAAACTTGGCGCTTCATATTTCTGACACATGTCTTTCTCACTAATTTTAAATTAAACATTTTAAATTTACTTCATTTTATTTATATCTTATATAGTGTATAGTTTGCTTAAAATTGTACTTTATCACATTGCTACAAAAATATATTTCTTCCAACTTTTAGTTTTAACATATAATATATTTCCTAATGAAAGCATATACCATATAACCTAAAAATAAAACTACTGATCAAACCAATGAAAACAAAAAAAGTTTTTATACTTTTAAAGTAAAAATTGAAACCAAATTAATTTATGATAGACTAATTTAAAAATAAAGAATATGTTCTAATATATTTAAAAAATCACATTGTATTCAATAATCATATATATTGTATTAAAGACAAACTCAGATAAAATTAAATTTGTATTTAATATTCTATAAGTTACCGGTTGACTATTTGTAAGACGTATATATGTACTAAAAGAAAATAAAAATAACATAATGGTATCAGAATATAATCGCTTAATCACCCCATGAAATAACAAAACAAAATAGTTTCAAAACATAATTTAATGATAATTATACTATTTATTTTCAAGTGATTAGAAAATAGAGATAATATATCTAATCTAAAAAACATTGAATTTTATTGACAGAGTTTTCTTTTCATGAACTTTATTCAAAATTTAATGAGAGATATAGTATAAGATATTTCATAAATTTTTATGACATGAGCCATATTTTAATATGCATTATTCTATTTTTTTTATATTAAGAGTGATTACGAGATTAGAGAGTAAACACTGGAGCATATGGTAAATCGGGAATAAACTAATTAATTATTCAAAATAATCATTGGTGATTCATCTGTGTAAAACATATTGTCTAGATTCATAAGTATAATACAAAATTCAGGTTTCAGAAGTTAGTTTATTGATTGGATGAATTTGAGTCAGTCTGGTTTTTTTTCTCACATATCATATTTTAAAATCATCAAAATCTGATGGGAAAGTCAACATATAGATATTATAAATCCAAATAAATTTAATTAAAAAATACATTAGATGTAAGTTAAAATAATTAGAAATGTAGTTATGTCAGAAAATTAATTGGAATGTATCTATTGTTGATATCAATTTTCCTGATTTTGTCTTCCCTTCAATCTACACTAATTAACATGTTGGAGAATTCATTTTTTTTTATAATTAAAAGAAAATAATGAATAAGAATAGAGACAAGGACCGAGAAATAATCCATCATCATAGAAGTATAACTCATTCTAAGCATTCATGTAGAATTTCTAATTCACAAGAAATTTGTTAGGAGACTAACTGAAGAAAATCAAACCGTAGCAACATATATAGTGGAGTCAAAAAGAAAATCAAATATTAAGATTGAGTTAAAGAATATATAAAGTTCTCAAAACACTTGCAAAAGGATCAATATTAATTTATAAATTTTTTTCTTTACGATTGAGACTAAACGTAATTTTTATTTATTTATTTCCATCGTAATAGTTTTCTGGTTATATACATCTAGCGAATCATCATATAAGTGTTGATCGCACCGCATCCATATATCAACATTATTATACGATTGCGTGGACGAGGGACGGTATATGGGTATACAGAGATACATGTAAAGGTATAGAGAAAGAAAATCACTCAAACTGCTTGGAAACGCGCCAAGCAAACGCTTCTATTCAAACTTATAAAAAACCTTTTTACAAGTTATGAATCTAATCCTACTCTCTTGTCTATCTAACACAACACCCTGTGTAGATCTAAAAGAGTAAACCACACTCACCTTCAAAGCTTTTTTCTTTGCTCGAAGGTTTACAAATCTCTCAAACTTAATCCCCGAGTGCTAGCTCTTTTTGCGGCTAGCCCTCGTCGCTTTAAACCCTTCACCCACGATCTCTAACCTAGATCTTGGTGAATCCCTAACTAAAAGGAAATATTCCTTATCCTAAGAAATATCCTCCCTAATCCTCTCGATCAAATATACTCTCAATCTTCTCGTGTATATCTTGATCTTCTTCTTCCTTCCTTCACACACTCCTTGTCACAACTCCCATAATCTTCTTCCACGTCAGCTCAAACTCCACGTCATCAAAACAGCACTCTGATACACTTCGCAGGCTCCTGTCACCTTCAGAGCTCGATGCACTTTCAATCTCCCCTTTTTGACTGAATCTTGCCACACAAGCAACCGCAACATCAAACCTGAAAAAGCACGACAAACACAACCAAAACAACCGTACTAACAAAATATTGCAATAATCAACACAAGATGGTTAACTGATAAAGGCTTGTTTTAAGAAATTGTTCGAAGCTAAGCAGAAACAAAATAAAACAGGTCTCAAGTTTTTAAACAGGGAGAAACACATAAAAGCAATAAAAACAGTGAGAAACAAAAACAACTGCTCCCCCATAGCTTAATCTCCCCTCAGGCCTCGAATCAGACTCATCTCCCCTGCTTGTTTGGCACAGTTTAGTCAAAAATACCAATAAACTAAACCAGAAATTTGAACGAATATCAAAGTACGAAACTACTTACCCGCGTCCAAAGCATCTTGCAGGATCTTGATCGCCAACCGGATGGCTTTGCGCTCTGCAGATGTACCACTAGGAATAGTCGGCTCAGTGGACCGCGACACGGTCTTCTTCCCCTTTGTCTTTTTCACGTCTTGTTGCTGAAGACTCGGAACAGGACGTTGTGCTGCAAGGAGCTGATGAATAAGGCTCGGAAAAGGTAGACGAAAACCTGACTGAGCTTGCAGACCCAACTGTATGATCTGTTCGTAGATCATTCTCCCAAAATCGAATGGAATACGATGCATGATCATGTAGATCACCATGGCTCTGTTCGCAGAAATGTAACCTGTGTTCACCGTGGGAGACCAGTTGCTGCAGCAAATCTTATTCAGATCCTTGATCACTGGGTCCTTAATCGCCGTTGATACAAGCTGCTTGCAAGTCTTCACTTGGCCACCAGACAAAAAGAGTGCGAGATCCTCCTCCAGAATCGCAGCCGTCTCGTAGCTTTTGTTCACGAATATCAACTGATTGAAGACCAAACAGAGCATTGATGCGGCTGGGGAAAACTCGTACATCCAATCTCTGACAAGCACATCAACTGAGTTTCCTTCAACCTTGACTGTAGGAAGATTTGCCCAGAACTCATAGACAATCTCAGGATCATAGGGAACAATTTGGGTGACCGTTTTTGACAGACCAGCTTGATCAAGCAACTCCCTAGTAGAAACACCTACTCCCTGGGTATAGTTAACCTCAGCAGCAATGGTTCGAGAGGTGAAGAAACCATACCGTCGAGCAGCCTCAGCAGATATGAACCGTTTTGTGTCAAAGTCCTTAGACGATGCACCGCGTGAGGAGGACATACCCTTGTCCTTACGAAGAGACGGACGCTTGGATTCACGACCATCTGTATCCGCAGCTGATTGTCTCTTACGCAGACGAGACGAGATTCCCTGGTTCGACACCGTGGGAACAGGGATATCACCAGTGAGATCGACGACCGGAAATTGAGACGTCACCTCTTTCGGCGGAGAAGACGAAGAGTCGCAGGTTTCTTGGTTCCCGTGAGAGGGCGAGTGAACTTGATTCACCCGAGGCGAAGATGCAGCGACGGACTCCTCCTGAGGCTGGTAGACCACCATGGCAGTCGCGGGATCGATCGGACCAAGTGGAGTGGGCGGAGGCAACGAAGACGGTGGAGTGTGCAGCTCCTCATCTGAGCTGGAGTCATAGTGGAATCCACTAAAGATGGACTTCATTGTTGATAGAGCGTTGATCGAACAGAGAAGGAGAAGATTAGGTTAGGTTTGGACAGAAGATTAATCGACACAGGATTGAAAACGCAAGGGTGATGAGGAAAACGCCAAAACCCTAGCTGCTCCTTTTTATACACCTCCGTGAGTCTCAATGGGCTGCACAGACTCGGCCCAAAGTATTATGAATTTCCTGAAACCACTTAATGAAACATAAGTGTACACTGCATATTTCCTCATTTGACTGCATTTACTCATTAATTCAATCAATCACAGTTAATACTAATGCATTAAACAATCTCATTCTTCCTCTTTTTCAGTCCACATTAACAGATTCATGAATCAACCACAAGATACACACAACCACTAATGACAGAATCTGAGGGACCCTGAACGAGAATTAAACACACATGAGCATTAAATATTTTTTATTAAAAACAGTGTAGAAGACAGAACACTAACCAGACCTTTGTTGTATCAGCCACTTGTTCAGAACCTTCACCAGAAACTATCACAACCTCTTGAATTGTCGAAGATCAGAGGACTGTTGCATGTGGGTAGTCTTTCACACTGGCATGCCTTTAGTCTACAATCCATCCCAACATGTTAAGGCAGCTGGAGTTCATCTCTTTGAAGAGCACATAACATTTTTTTTTTTTTTTTTTTTTTTTTTTATATATTTATCAAACAGCCTTATGGTGACTGCTTCAGCCTCTTGAGTTTCAGTGACACCATTTGATTGTGTCAGCCACTGATTTGAAACTCATCATTTCTTAGGTTGTTAAACCTTTGAATGATTGTGCATGTCTCTTCACAGCTCTTTGACCTCCTTAATCATGACAACGTTTAACAGGATGGACAGACCGGCATGACAGGCAGCTATTTCCCACACTTCTTCGATGTTGATCTTCTATATATTCCAGGATTTCTATGATCTATTCTAGTTCCAGTTCCTGCCTTAGACCAACACAACTCAGAGAAATAGTTAGAGTTCACAGATACCAATAGACTTCCTCATTTATGAATCTGTTGAAATCCAACGGCTTAGTAAACAAATCAGCCAATTGAAAATCAGTGCTCACATGGTCTATCTCAATCAGTTTCGCCTCAACAAGTTCACGAACAAAGTGGTGTCTAATATCTATATGTTTTGTTCTAGAATGCTGGACAGGATTCTTAGAGATGTTTATAGCACTTAAATTATCACAATGAATTAACAAGGTGTCAGAATCCATACCATAGTCAGAGGACATTTGTCGCATCCACAGTAGCTGAGTACAACAGCTGCCCAAAGCAATGTATTCTGCCTCAGCGGTTGACAGTGAGACACTGTTCTGCTTCTTGCTGTGCCATGAAATCAGATTGTTGCCCATAAAGAAGCATCCTCCACTAGTACTTCGGCGATCATCCACAGAACCTGCCCAATCAGCATCGCAATACCCGCTCAGACTGGTGTTGGTATCTTTGGTGAAGGAAATACCAAAGTTTACTGTCCCCTTGACATATTTGATGATCTTCTTAACTGCCAGCAAGTGAGACACCTTAGGCTTGGCCTGGTACCGTGCGCAAATCCCCACCGACAGACAGATGTCAGGTCTACTAGCAGTCAGGTAGAGCAGGCTGCCAATCATTCCTCTGTATAGTCGTTCATCTACATCCTCTCCTTCCTCATCTTTTGATAGCTTGTCATTGACTCCCATAGGAACCTTGGCTTCTTTACTCTTCCCCAAACCAAATCGCTGAACCAGTTCTTTAGCGTAGGTGCTTTGAGACACAAATATCCCAGCAGATGATTGTTCTACTTGCAGACCAGAAAGTATTTCAGCTCTCCCACCATACTCATTTCAAACTCCTGTGACATGTTCTTCACAAACCTTTGCACCAGAGATTGACAGGTAAAACCAAAGATAATGTCGTCCACATAGATCTGAACAAACATCAAGGCATTGTTGCTGTTGAGAACAAACAGTGTCTTGTCTACACTTCCACGAACATACCCTTGATCCAGAAGAAACGTTGTTAACCTCTCATACCATGCTCTTGGAGCCTGCTTGAGACCATATAGTGCTTTCTTCAGGCGGTACACATGTTCAGGGTGTTGTGGGTTCTCAAAGCCTTTTGGTTGTTCCACAAACACTTCTTCTTGTAGAATTCCATTCAGAAACGCACTTTTAACATCCATCTGATGTAAAGTAAACTTAAGGGCACATGCCATACCAAACATGAACCTGATGGATTCTAGCCTTGCTACTGGAGCAAAGGTTTCATCAAAGTCAACTCCCTCGACTTGAGAGTAACCCTGAGCCACAAGTCTTGCTTTATTCCTCACAATGCATCCACTGGCATCACTCTTATTCTTGAAGATCCACTTCGTTCCTACTATGTTGACATTAGCTGGCCGTTTAGTGAGTTCCCACACATTGCTGCGCTCGAATTGTTCTAGTTCATCTTGCATTGCAGCAATCCAGAACTCATCCCGAAGAGCCTCTTTGTGATTCTTTGGTTCCATAGTGGAAACAAAACAGGCAAAATGAACTATTTCGAGTCTGAGAGACAGAGTCTGGAACTGCAGACTTCTGTTTCCTTCCAGCCAATTGAGCAAAGTCAATCTGTTTGCCCCTGGTAACTCTACCCCCTGAATCGCACCGATAACATCACCTGAGGAGTGATTCCGATGAACTTGAGAAGATGGAGGAAGCTCGTCTGAAGACAGTCCAGACTGACATGATCAGTGAAATTCTCAGAGGCTTGCTCAGACTTCTCATCATCAGTTACCAGATCGTTGTCGAGAGAACAGGAACCATATCGATGCGTTGAAACGAAGTATCATCGAAAACAACATTCACTGTTTCCTGAACTGATCTAGTGCGCTTGTTGTAGACACGGAAAGCGTACTGTGTCCGGAATAACCAAGAAAGATCCCTTCATCACTCTTTGAGTCAAACTTTCCCAACTGATCCTTGTCATTCAGAATGTAGCAAAGACACCCAAACACATGAAAGTAGCTGACAGTTGGGGGCTTTCCTTTCCATAACTCATAGGGAGTCTTGCTGGTCCTGGTCGGACATACACACGATTGATAATGTAACAAGCAGTGTTGACAGCTTCATCCCAAAACCGATGTGGCACTTGATTCCCATGTAGCATAGCTCTCGCCATTTCTTGAAGTGTTCTGTTCTTTCTTTCAACAACACCATTCTGCTCTGGAGTTCTTGGAGCAGAGTACTGATGGACAATGCCCTGATTTCCGCAGAATTGATCAAACTTGTCATTCTGAAACTCTCCTCCATGATCGCTCCTAATGGCTTGGATTGAACATTTTTCACTTTTAATTGCAAAGCAAGAATGCGAAAGCATTCAAGAGTATCAGCTTTTTCACGAAGAAATCGCACCCAGGTGTAGCGAGTGAAATCGTCCACCATGACAAAGATGAATCGTCTTCCAGAGATGCTCTGCACTTGAATCGGACCCATCAAATCCATATGTACTAGCTGAAGTGCATGGCTAGTGCGAACATCTGTCACAGGCCCATGAGACGTTTTGACTTGCTTGCCTTTGTTGCAAGGGCCACATATGAAATGTGGATCTCCTTTCAGCTTTGGAATTCCACGCACAACCTCTTGATTAGCCAGTTTCATCATTGTGCGAATGTTGAGATGACCAAGCTTCTGATGCCACAGTTCTGTATCCAACTCAGCAGTCGTGTTAAAGCACTGCATTGGTGATTTCCACATGTAACAGTTGTTACCAGACCTTCTGCCTCTAAGTCGTATTGACCCTTGTTGATCCACAGCCTTGCACCCCTTCTTGGTGAATGTGACATCCAGACCTTCATCACACAGCTGACTGATGCTTATCAGATTAGCTTTTAACCCTTCGACCAGGAAGACATCCTTGAGATGTGGTTGAGAATCACCACTGGTTGTTCCTTTTCCACAGATTGTACCCTTTCCTCCATCACCAAAAGTAACTCTCCTCCAGGAACACCTTCGAGATGCGATAGATTGTCACGGGCACCAGTCATATGTCTGGAGCAACCACTGTCAAAATACCACTTGGCCTGATCAACCTCTGATTTTTCTGCTGTGAAAGCCACATGACAGTAGAGATCATCTTTCCCGACATACTTCTGTCTGCTTCTTCTCTCAGCTGGGTAGAACTCACCAAGTTGCCTACGGTTAGACACACGATTCTGATACTGATAGCATTGGGCTTTGTAGTGAGATAGATGCCCACAGTACCAACATCCTCTTCTTCGCTACGCTGAACAGATCTCTGAATTGACTCCCTCAGCCTACTAATATCATATGGCGGTCTAGTGTTTATCTCAGGGAAAACCACCATCCTTGGGTTTCTCAAATTGGGATTCATAGAAACCTGATCACACGTTCTAGTTGTTTGAGACAACTTCCTCTCCTTCAGCTCGGAGTTAGACTCCACTCCTTTGACAAATTGAGTGGCTTGATTGATGTTGGTTCCTTGATAGCCTAGTCCCCATTTTAGGTTGCTGGACCTTCCAGAACTGAGAAGAGTATCCAGATCTTTGGTTCCTTTATTCAGCATCCCGATATTCTTCAGCTGTTCATCTAACTGCTTCTCAAGCCGCAGTCTCGAGCCTTCTCTTCACTTAATTCTTTGGAGATCGTTTCAACCTGAAGTTGCAAAGCATCTCTCTCTGCCATCAGCTGTGTGGTGTCTTGTGTCTTCTGAACCACCGTCTTGATGAGAAGTTCTATCTGATCTTCTACGACAAATCTGCCTCTTCTTCATCTGAATCAGAATTTACTTTTTCTTTTTCATCCTTGATTTCTAGCACCACATCATCTTCTTCATCTTCCTCGATGACACCCAGCAGTGCAAGGAAGCTGTTAAGAACCTCTCCTTTGCCGACCTCTTCATCTGAGTCGCTTTCACTCCAAGTGATGTAGGACTTCTGCTTGTTTTCTCGTGAAGGACAATCAAACTTAGTGTGACCGTACCCCTTACATCCATAGCATTGCAAGGAATTCTTCCGTTTGTTGTTCGGACACTCAGACTTGTAATGCCCAAAACCCTCACATTCAGCACACTGTCGTTCTTTCTTGTCACCCTTCCTGATTTCCTTATCAGTATCGGATTTCAAGACCGGTGATGTTCCCTTCTGTTGACCTCTTTCCATCTTGCGAAAGTATTTCCTAACCAGCAGGCTGACTTTTTCTTCATCTGCAACTTCCTGAGACTTTGCACTCTTCTGTTCCTCAATAGCTTTGAGAGCAAATGATTTCTCATTTATCTTTTCCTTCTTCTTCAGTTGTATCTCAAATGCCTGCATCATCCCAACTACTTGATTGTACTTCAGCTCATCAGAATTTAGCGAAACATCAATAGCAGACCTGTGTGGTTGAAACTTATCGCAGACTCTGAGAAACTTCTTCACCAGCTTCTTGTCCTTGTAGCGCTTACCCAGAACTATAGCTTCTTGTGCAATACCACTCAGACGACTGCTATACTCAGCAACTGACTCAGTCTCTGTCATGTGCAAGTTCTCAAAGTCTGAAGCAAGATTGTCTAGCCTTGTACGTTTGACCCTACTTGTGCCTTCAAACGTGACCACCAGAATGTCCCATGCTTCCTTGGCCGCTTCACATCCTTGAACTTGATTGAAAATGTCCCTAGGCAAAGACTTGAAGATAACTGACAGAGCCTGTGAGTTATGTTTGGACTCCGCCTTTTCTTCATCGTCCATTTCTTCCTCGTGCTTAAGCACCAAGTCTCCCTTCTCATTTTTCTCCGTCGGATGGGACCAACCATCTTCCACTGCAAACCAAGCTTCCATATCAATGCTTGAAATGGCTTGCTTGATTGACACTTTCCAAAAACCAAAGCACTCAGGATCGAGTTTCAATGGTGATTGAACCGCAACTAAATCCAGTGATTTCTCCATACCCTTGTCGCAAGATCTCACCTGTTGAAAAAGGATATCAGAACTTTTTATCAGGTGCTTGCTCTGATACCAATTGTAAAGGTATAGAGAAAGAAAATCACTCAAACTGCTTGGAAACGCGCCAAGCAAACGCTTCTATTCAAACTTATAAAAAACCTTTTTACAAGTTATGAATCTAATCCTACTCTCTTGTCTATCTAACACAACACCCTGTGTAGATCTAAAAGAGTAAACCACACTCACCTTCAAAGCTTTTTTTCTTTGCTCGAAGGTTTACAAATCTCTCAAACTTAATCCCCGAGTGCTAGCTCTTTTTGCGGCTAGCCCTCGTCGCTTTTAAACCCTTCACCCACGATCTCTAACCTAGATCTTGGTGAATCCCTAACTAAAAGGAAATATTCCTTATCCTAAGAAATATCCTCCCTAATCCTCTCGATCAAATATACTCTCAATCTTCTCGTGTATATCTTGATCTTCTTCTTCCTTCCTTCACACACTCCTTGTCACAACTCCCATAATCTTCTTCCACGTCAGCTCAAACTCCACGTCATCAAAACAGCACTCTGATACACTTCGCAGGCTCCTGTCACCTTCAGAGCTCTGATGCACTTTCAATACATTATTACACCGGTTGGCTGTTAATATCGGGTTGGTCGAATATAAGTACTTTGCTCGGACACGGATAATTAAACACACGTTACTACCCTCAACATTCAACAACCACATATCAAATTAACAATAACAAAATCCCAGAAACAAAAGTACAAAAGAAAATTTAACTTGGCCCTAAACAATGTTGTGTACAAATCAACAAAAGCTAAGCAACCATTGTTTTATCTCTTTTCTTCCCCTTCTAATTTTGAAGTTGTACAATTAGATTTTTGTTTTTAATCTAATACTTTCTTGGCAGCTGGTGCAAAATCTACCTCTTTTGACAGTTTCTCAACACGGCAACACGGTAACAAACTGCAAAAATATATACAAGGAACGCAAAGATTATACTTTACTACTAATGAAGTGAAGAGATGGAAGTATACCATGGTTCTTACTCTTCATGTTCGTAAAATGTTTGTGATTTACATGACCCCTAGTCATTAACGGTTTGAGATTGATCAGTGATGTGGAAACGTTTGACGAATGTGCGAACGTCGTTGGTGGTGGCAGCCAGATCTGGAAACGTCTTTATCAAAGAGAGATCGTTGTAGAGATGAGACTTTGGTTATGGAAGGAGATCCGATAGTTTTTTCTCTCCAAATTAAATGGAAAGAAGCAGCTTGAGGAAACGATAATAACAATATATATTTTTTTTAATTCAAAAGAAATTCGGTTTGATTCAGAGGCTTATAATAAGCTTGAATGATAGAAGCACTTTTTGCTTGAAAATAAAAATTACTCCCTCCGTTTCACAAAGAGTGTCATTTTAAAGATTTTTCTTTGTTTCACAAAGACTGTCACTTTACAATTCCAATGCATTATTTTATATTTCCAATGCATCTTTTACCTTAGATTTTCTTTGTTTTACCCTTAATTATAACTAAAATAGTCTATTAAAAACTTATTAAATAAGAGTATATATGTATATTTTAATGTTTTCTTAATTTGTGTGAAAAGTGTCAGAATGACACTCTTTGTGAAACGGAGGGAGTATAAAACAGAAGCACTTGGCTTAGATTTAGAGGTTTAAGATAATAGACTTGAATAAGAAAAACTCGATGGCTTAGATTCAGAGATTCAAGATGAAATTGAATGTGGAAACACTTGGCTTAACAAAAATTAATATATATATAAAAAAAGCATATAGCTTAGAAACTGGAACGGAGCCGATCGTTAGATCATTGTGGCTAATACCATGTAGAAGGTTGATGAGAGAAGACCACCTTTAGTGTTTAGAAAAATAGTATATTGATTCTCATAAAATATACAATATTCTTGAGTATAATTGTTAATAATTATGATGATTACACATATTTATTTAGAGAATAGAATGATAACCTAATTAACATACTTTCCATAAGTATAAACCATCATAATTATTAACAAATATACTCAATAATATTGTACATATTCTAGATCCTTCTATACTATTAACGTTTACCAATTGGGCTGTGAATATTTCACTTTTTTGTGTTTTTGATGGATTCCTAAAACTTGTCAAGAAAAAAAAATATTTTAAATTTAAATTTCTACGTGTTAGAAAAAGGCATATAAATTGTGAATAATGAGAAATAGGATTTACAAGTATTTAACAAAATTTAACTAATAGTTGGTATAAATTAATAGATTAGTAAAAACACGCAAAATAGATTAGTAAAAACCAGTAAAAGAAGAGCTTGAACTTCACCATATTCACATTTATTAGTTAAATCGTTAAAGAATTTGTCAAATTGCTCAAAATATTAAGGGATAATTGATTTAAAAGGACATTTTTTCTTCAATTTGTCCCACTATGCTTTTTTTTTTAAAGTTTGGTAGAGTAGGTTTTAGAATACAGAAAAACTCAATTATACCCTTAATAACTCTATTATACTCTTAATTGTAGAAAAAACCAAAATTTCATTTTTCTCTATTTCTTCTTAATAACTCTATTAACTCTAAATTATAGGAAAGTGTAGAACTAGTGTTCTAATTTTCGCAGGACAAATGATAAAATGTAGATTTCATATTCTGACTTCAGTAGAATATGTATAAAGTGAAGAAAACAAATTCTAAAATTTGTAGAATATAGAGTTATGTGTAGAATATATATTCTAATTTCTGTAGAACACACACAAAATCCGACTTCTAAAATTTTTAGAAGATATATTTATTCTAAAGTTTTTAGAACAAGTAGAGTGCGAAGAATTTGTAATCTACATTATTTAGAACATGTACAGTATGTAGAATTTATAATCTAATATCTTCAGAATATATACAATTAGTAGAATATGTATTCTAAATGTTGCAGAATAATTCTTTTTCAATGTTAAAACACAAAATTTTCATCAAAAACACCTTATGGCAACCTCTTTCTTATTTCTAGAATTTGTTTTTAGGTGATTGAAATTTTAAAATTGCTTAAAAGTTAGTTTCATTTTTTAAAAGGGTAATTTAGGCATAGTGGTAAATTTAGCATAGAAGGCATAATAGGACAAATTGAAGAAAAAATGTCCTTTAAAATCAATTTCCCCAAATATTAATTCCCTACTAACAGTAGCAAACATGCAAAATAACATAAGTTTAGCAAAAAAATAAATTAACACTATCATTATGACACAAGTTTTGTAGAAATCTCTTTTCCAATTAAAGGTTTGAATAGTTAGGAGTTTTTTTTTCAATTTTGTAAATAAATTAAGAAGTTATATTTTTTAATTTAATTTTCTTTATTTCCAATTTTCCTTTATTTCTATTGAGTTGTTGACCAAAAAAAAGAGTTACATAGCTAATTTTCATAGATATCTCTTTAGTTGATGATATTGTTACCATATTCTTTAAGTCAAATGATTCCCTAATTAATAGATATAAATTCTATTGAGTTGTTGACCAGAAAAAGAGTAACATAGCTAATTTTCATAGATATCTCTTTACTTGATGATATTGTTACCATATTCTTTAAGTCAAATGATTCCCTAATTAATAGATATAAATTTCGTATCTCTATAGATTGATCTACTGCCAAAATAAGCAAAATGTGATTAATTCATATTCTCATTTCTGTATTTATATATTTTGTTTTACATAGATGTGTTAGAGAGACAAAAAGAATTTGAGAAAAAAAAATGAAAGAACAAATCTTTTGTCAGTTTCTAGTCGTAATGATGTTGTTGTCAGCATCTCAAATTCAGGGAGACCAATGTCATGATGCAGGCATAGAAGGTCTGAGGGCATGTGCATATTCTATCTACAAGAGGCTGCCACCTCCGCCAAGACCATCTGAAGATTGTTGCACTAATGTCCGCCTCGCCGGAATGAAATGCGTTTGCGAAGCTATCAGTACTAAAGTAATCGAAGACGCCATTGATATAAAAAAGTTTGTCAATGTCGCTGCTGCTTGTGGCAGTCCTCTTGCTCCTGGTTCACAATGCGGAAGTAAGTCCCAGCTGCCCACTTGTTTTTTTTTGCCGGTCTATCTAACTTACTATACCATGCCTTTGATTTACTTGTGTTTTTTTTTTCTCCGCAGGATTCGTAGTTCCCTCCCCGGTGGCATGATGAGACATCATGACTGAGTTATATTGAGAATCTACTACAGTTTGTTGTAACTTATTGGAAAAAATAAAGTGTATTAAATGCACGAATAATATGAGACCGCTCCTGTTTTTCTTTAAAAAATCCCTATTGTTAATAATCAATATTCATAAACACATGTGGGCCAATCAAATTAAATTTTAAAATAATACTTGTACAGTAAAATATACAAATTAGGTATACAATTTATTAGCTGGCTACTAACAAATCCGAGAAAAACGCGAGTAGGGTTGTGAGGATATGATGAGCCAAATTTGGTGGTTCTACTACTAATTTAGGAGGATGCGCCAAATTTGGTGGTTCAAATTAGCTCAATCCTAATTAGAGCCAAGCTGGTTCGGGCCGGATTATTAACACTAACCCACATTATTCCAATCTCTATGGGCCAAACCGGTTTATCTCTAGGGTGGGAGTAAATATATATTATTGGACCAACTTTTGGACAATGACTTTGTTTTGTAGTTTTTAAATAAATGGTTAGTACCAACAATTATTAATACATTAGTATATCATGGTATTAAAATATTCTAAACATTCAAATTAAGCCGGGTCCGTGCAGGTCATTTAATACTTGATTAGTTGATCCGATTTTCTCATAAAATCTATTTATTATGTATTAAATTAACCATAATCTTTTTTTCTTCCCTCGAGATTAACCATAATCTTGCCTAAATCTTAATCAGTTAAAATATTTAATTAAGGAAAACATATACATCAAAATTAAATAAGGAAAACGTTTAAATACATAATAAATCAAATATAAATTCCGTGATTCTTTATAAATATTTTAGGAAAAAACGAAAAAAAACAAAAGCAGAAAATTACAATTAATATTTATGCATATTTTTCCTCACAGTTTTAAGAACAAATAAACAAAACCAATTTAATTTTGAAAAATTAAAATAAAAATTAAATTACTTTAAAAAGTATTTTAAAATAGTAAAGTATTCATTGTAGCCTTAATAATATAAAGTTAATTAATATAGAAGATATGTGAAATTAATAAAAATCAATTCAAATTTATTTTAATGGATATATAAAATACATCTAAAATCAACTTATTTGTAAATACTCTCTATAACACAAGATATGCAAGAAATATCTTTAAGAAGATCTTATGTAACTAATATATTTTGTAATCATAAATAAAAATAATATATATATTTATGAAATAAACTATTTCATGGATTACATTATTTGTTTAAGAAAATTATAAAAAATCATTTTTAAAAAAACAGAAAAAAAGCAAATTTTAATTTATATTTGTATTTCTAAATAGTAATTACCCTAAAATAAGTATTTAAAACTCTAAAATTCACTAATTATAATTGGTTGACTATATTGTATTACTATATATTTATGCAAAATTAAATTTTGATAAGTAGCTTTTTAATTTATTTACTATGAACAAATTTTCTATTGTAGAAGGAAATAAATTATATGCAAAAAAATGTGAGAAAAGCATCAGATTTAGTTATGTTCTTATCCAAAAATTTTGGAGTTACGGGACAGGACAAGACAGGATGGGACAAGATGTCTTTTCCATTCTAAAATAGTTACGTGTAGGTTATATACGTGCAATAGTCCAAACTAAAACCACATTAAAATCTGATATTGAATTTAATACCTTTAAGCATACCGCTATCGCTTAAAAACTGCAAAACGATCTTTGTATATCTGTTAACACTAAATATACTACTTAACACTATTTAAAATTTCGAAATGATAAAAAACACATAAATCAAAATATTTTATGCATTCGAAATATACATAAATTAATTACAATATGTGTCATCCCATGCTGTAGCACCCCCTTTCTGTATTTCTGTATACCCAACTACATTTCTATATCAATAAAATAAAATGATATCTCACCCCCTTTCTTTCACTCCCTTAAAACCCGTTATCTTTAAAAACTATTATCCAATATAGCAGTGTGTTTGTTTCTGTGAAAAGTTACATTCTCTAAACAACTTACTCTATCGGGATTTCTAATTTACCGTATATCAACAAATATATAACTCAACATTATATAAACAAAGGAAATAAGTCAAAATAAAAAATTACCTTACAAAAATTCAAATTACAGAAAATTACTAACAAAATATATAATCCCGTGTTGTAGCACGGGTTCTCTCCTAATTTTGTTATTATTTTTTCCATACTTGTTGTTACATGTTACTTTGTTAGCTAGTACCGTTAGATTATAGCTAGTGTATTTTACATTTTACCTTTACTGGGATCGGGTTGTCAGATGTTCCCGCCACATGCCATATGTCCAGAGAAGGTGTGAATGTGATGGCGAAATTTGTATCATAGCTGGCATGCCTTGTTCACGTTACAAGTCAGATTCGACCAACTAAGCTGATGATGATTTTCGCGTATGAATACTTATGACACGCGTAGACTTGCGATAACTGCACTCATGATAGTTTCAATGCTTTTTAGCTATAATTTTTTTTTTCATTAATAGTTTAGAAGTATCACTCTTACGCGTTTACAAGAGTACAAACCCTAGCTTCTCTATAAACCTTACCTGGTCGGCACAGATAATTTTTGTTCGGAGCACAATGAGAATCTTCCGAACAAATACATAGCCCTTCCAATGCACAACCTGGCTTCACAATCGTTACGTGATAAGGTCCCAATCAGAGTAGTAAAGAACACAAAACACCAAGGTTTTTAATAGGTAGTTATGACTACCTTCTATGGTTTATTTTTATTGCTTTTATAGAAGAGACTATTGAGTCCCAAAGAGATGAGGAGAAACACCAGAAGATAAACACCCAAAACCAAACGTAATTATCCTACCCTACGAGAAAGCCAAAAACATAAGATAAAGCCAAAAAACCAAAACACCAATAACCAAGTCGTCTCAATCCACATAGCGAGGATTAGGCCGACGTACGCGTATGGGCCGCTCATGACGCTCGAGCCCATCAATACCCTCCCCGAAGAACAACCTTGTCCTCAAGGTTGGACACAAAGGTAGGAAAACTGGCAAAGACTTGCTCCTCCTCCTCCCACGTCGCATCCTCGTCACTCAAGCCTTTCCACTTGATTAACAGCTCCCACCACTTCTTGTTGCCCACCTGCAACTGCCGCCTGCGAAGAGTCCGTTCCGGCTGCAAATGAAGATACCCGTTCTCCCGAAGCGGAGGAAGTGCACCTGGTGTCGGTGGTATCGTCCCAATGTACGGTTTCAACAAGGAAACATGAAACACCGGGTGAATGCGAGAGCCTGCCGGAAGTGCCAAACGATATGCAACCGCACCAATCTTCTCCTCCACCAAAAACGGCCCGAAGTACTTATGAGACAGCTTCTGCGAAGTACGCCGGAGAACGGATTGCTGACGATACGGCTTAAGACGAAGGTAAACCCAACTACCGTTCTCAAGCTGCAAGTCACGCCGCTTCATGTCAGAGTGTTGCTTGGTACGGTTGTTCGCCGCATGCAAGTGCTGTTTTAACTCTGACAACAACTCCTCCCGACTAGCCAACTGTTCGTCAACCTCAGCCAGCGTTGAAGAACCAACCTCATACGTCGGAATAGTAGGCGGAGCCCTGCCGTACAGCGCATGGAATGGAGTTGTCCCTGTAGACGAATGATAAGACGTATTGTACCAAAATTCCGCCCAAGGTAAGAGAGAGCTCCACTGCGTAGGCCGGTTGTGAACAAAACAACGTAGGAACTGCTCGATACACCTATTAACCACCTCCGTTTGTCCGTCGGACTGCGGGTGATAGGCCGATGACATTCGCAACTGCGTCCCCGCCAATTTCCAGAATTCCCTCCAAAACAAACTCACAAAGATTGGGTCACGGTCACTGACAATAGACCGGGGCATGCCATGGTGACGTACGACAGCATCGACGAACTTAGCAGCCACCGTTTTAGCAGTGTACGGGTGCGCCAACGCGACCAAGTGAGCAGATTTGGATAACCGATCGACCACCACCATGATCGACGTATGCCCGTTGGAGCGAGGAAGTCCGTCAACGAAGTCCATCGAGACGTCCTCCCAAATTTGGTCTGGTACCGGAAGAGGTTGAAGTAGTCCCGCCGGCGCCAAAGACGACGACTTAGCACGTTGACATATATCACACGCAGCGACATGTTGCTTCACAGTTCCATGCATTGACGGCCAATAAAACTGCCGCGCCAATCGCTTATACGTGCGAAGTACACCGGAGTGACCTCCCATGGGAGTGTCGTGGTGCTCCCGTAACAGCTGAGGAACCAAAGGCGATGTTGGTGGCACCACCACCCGATTCTTGTAGCACAACATCCCATTACGCCATGAGTAAGGGTTGCCAGGAGAAGAACTTGCCAATTTGGCAATCTTTGCATATAGGTATCCTCTTTGGCCAGCTCGCGGATGTCATTCCAAAGGCTTGTTTGTTGGACAAACATACCGTGTAACTCCGGACTTCCCGTAACCCGAGACAAAGCGTCAGCCGCTATATTCGACTTACCGGGCTTGTAAGTGATCTCATAGTCGTACCCCACCAGCTTTCCCATCCACTTCTGTTGTTCCGGCGTTAAGATACGCTGCTCCAAAAGATAACGCAAACTGCTCTGGTCAGTTTGTATAATAAAGCGCCGCCCCAAAAGGTAGGGTCTCCACGTCCGGATAGCGATAACTATCGCCAACATCTCCCGCGCATACGTGGACCACGAACGCTTAGCTACCCCCAAGGCTCGACTCATGTAGGCGATTGGTCTATCCGCTTGAGACAACACCGCACCAATTCCCTCACCCGAGGCATCAGTCTGGATCACAAATGGCTGCGAAAAGTCAGGCAATGCCAAAGTAGGCGTCGTGGTCAGGGCGACCTTTAAAGCTGCAAACGCCTCTTCTGCCTCAACACTCCACGCAAACCCCCCTTTGCGAAGCAAATTCGTGAGGGGACGTGCCACCAGACCATAATCCTTAACAAACTTACGGTAATACCCTGTCAACCCAAGAAATCCGCGAAGCTCTGTGATAGTTGTAGGCACCGGCCAATCCAGCATTGCCTGTACCTTAGTTCTATCAACTCTCACACCATCAGCAGAGATAATGTGACCGAGATATTCCAGCTCCTGTTGCCCAAAATCACACTTTTTGAGCTTCACTGCCAGTTGCGACCGCCGAAGGATCGAAAAAATCTGCTCAACATGCTCCAAATGTGCCTCCCAAGTGGGGCTATAGACAAGAATGTCGTCAAAGAATACCAGCACGAAACGACGAAGGAATGGTCTGAAGATATCGTTCATTAGGGCCTGGAACGTCGATGGAGCATTGCACAGACCGAACGGCATCACCATGTATTCGTAGTGCCCATTATGCGTTCGAAATGCGGTCTTTGGTATATCCTCCGGATGCATCCGTACCTGGTGATATCCCGCTGTAAGGTCTAGTTTGGTAAAGAATACCGCACCATGAAGCTCATCTAACATGTCATCAATAGTGGGAATCGGAATCTGTCCTTGATGGTAACAGAGTTAAGGGCTCGATAATCCGTACAAAACCGCCAAGTCCCATCTTTTTCTTCACTAGTAGGACCGGTGACGAGAATGGACTGGAGCTAGTGCGAATAATTCCAGCTTGCAACATCTCATGCACTTGCCTCTCGATTCCTCCTTCTGAAAGTGCGCGTAGCGATAAGGCCGGACGTTCACCGGGTTCGTACCTTCTTGCAACGGTATATGGTGCTCAATGCTCCTATGAGGAGGAAGTGTCGTTGGGGCATGGAACAAGTCCTCATACTCGCACGAGAGCCTGCATCCCTGGTGGTATTCCCACTTCTTTTCCTACCGCTTGACCCATCTGAATAGCAAACAGAGCCTGCCCTGTCGAGCCTTTTCTAACCCGGAGAAGCCTCCTTTAAGCGTGCTTGAATCCCGTGTAACTTACGCCTAGTTCCTTCCCATTCAAACTCCATGGTTTGTGCAGACCAGTCACACATAATTGGTCCCAAACTGCTAAGCCATTGAACTCCTAGGACCACATCCAACCCTACTAGCGGTAAGACGTACATCGTCATTGTGAAATCTGCTTCCCAAGACGTACCACTACGACTTCGAACTTTCCTCTGCACTGTAGTGTCTTCCCATCTGCAACCTTGACTGAAAAGGCTTTACCGCGGAAATGGCAATTCTCAAGTCGTATGCAGTTCTCTCACTAATGAAATTATGCGTAGACCCACTATCAACTAGAGCCGTAACTGTCTTGTTACCAATTCGAGCCTGGAGACGCAATGTTTGTGGTGCACTCCACCCTGTCAATGCGTAACTAGTAATCTCATGTTCCTCTGTGTCATCCTCACCATTAGTGTCCTCTACCTCCCCATCATCCTCACCCTCCATGATGAAAACTTGAGGTTGCTTACACTTATGACCAGGAATAAATTTCTCGTCACAACTGAAACATAAGCCTAGGCTCCTCTTTTCTTTAGTTCCTCCCAGCTGAGTTTCTTAGGCGATGGTACCGACTCCACCTCCCTTGACGTACTGAATCGATTGGATGGTGTACTGGTTCCCGATCGATACGTGGTACTGAATCCCCTCTTTTCTCGTCGTTGCATCTGTTCGTCTTTGAGTCGGGCTAGATTCAACACTTCCTTCAACGTCTTTGGTCGAAACATCCTTACGCTGTCAGCGATTGTCGAGTTCAACCCTCCCACATAAGTTCCGATTAGAGCCTTTTGGGTCCATCCTTCGACTTTGTTCTGTAATCTCTCGAAATCCCTTGATACTGTGGAGAGTTCCTGTTTGGCGTATTTTCGACAAAGCTTCGTCAAAATCTTCTCCGTGGGCCCAAAACGGACCCACAATTCTTCTTCAAACACCGCCCACGTTATTTGAATCCCATCTTCTCGTAGAGCCTTGGCCGTGGCCTGCCACCATTCGTTAGCCTCATCCTCGAAGTGATACGCTGCAAACTGAACCTTCGGTCGACTGGCGTGTTATTGTATTCAAAATATTGTTTGGTCTTGCTCACCCACGCAGTCGGATCTCCTCCGCTGAAGCGGGAAAGTCAAGCTTCACCGTTCTTGCCTTAGCGTTCTGATTGACGTTGTCTTTGTGCTAACAGCTGTTGATCGTCCCTGGTTCGTAGAGTGGATCGTATAGCACTGTTGTCCCCTTCCCCTCCCTGTCGTAAGCGTGTCTGCTAAACGATTTAGTGAATCTTCTAATATCTGGAACCTGCCGTTCATATCCTGGTTCAACTTCTGAATATCCTCTCGCAGTTCTGTGACATTAGATTCCAAGTCTTCAATCCTTTCTTTGTTAGTTCCTGCCATGTTTGACACCACCAGTAGTGGTCCAGATCAAACGTTTGATGATAACGGTTTTGCTCTTGACACCACAAGTGGTCCGGATCAAGAAGCAGAATGCTAGCTCGATACCAAATTGATAAGGTCCCAATCAGAGTAGTAAAGAAACAGAAAACACCAAGGTTTTTAATAGGTAGTTATGACTACCTTCTATGGTTTATTTTTATTGCTTTTATAGAAGAGACTATTGAGTCCCAAAGAGATGAGGAGAAACACCAGAAGATAAACACCCAAAACCAAACGTAATTATCCTACCCTACGAGAAAGCCAAAAACATAAGATAAAGCCAAAAAACCAAAACACCAATAACCAAGTCGTCTCAATCCACATAGCGAGGATTAGGCCGACGTACGCGTATGGGCCGCTCATGACGCTCGAGCCCATCATTACGTTTCCTTTTAAACCAAAAATCTGATCAGTCCATTCTGTAGAAAACAACCCCGACGGATCCAATCTCTCCTTTATTTTTAAAAACGCGTTTGCGTTTTTGTATTTTCTAATGGCACCATCAAAAGCTACGTTCCTGTTCTTCCCCCAATGAGGCAAGGCGTTGTACTTCAATATGGCTATTTGCTCGATCTCTTCCATGTAATCCTCATAGGGACGTGGTGTCAAAGGATCATCTTTGCTTCTGTAGTAAGTTAGGTCAAAGTCTAAAGCTTTTTCTTCTTTCCCTAGATAAGCAGTAGAGGATGTGACATAGCGGATTAGGACACCATTGTTGAGTTCTAGGCCGCAGAGAGATTTTGGCTCAATCTTCACAAGTGCTTTGATGTCGTTGATGAAATCTTTGACATGTGTGAGAGAAACACTTAATGCTGTTTGGTAAAAAAAATCGCCTTTAATGCGTGAATCCCACGGACAAGCCGTAATCAGTCCGTTATGATAACTATCTAGACACGCACCGGAAGACATCATACGGTCTTGGCGTCCGATGACCGGATAGCCTGTAAATAGATAGCCTGCAGTAGAAATAAAGTGAATATATAATATGTGTAAACTAGTTAGAAAAAATCTGATATACAAGATCATTCAATCAAGAGAGAGTACCATTGTTAGTTAACCCGTATGCGATTTTAAACAAAAAAGACGTTAATGTCTTTGCTCTCGCACACTTGTTGTGTGCCTCACCCGAAGACTCGTCTCTCTCCTCTTCATTTCATATCGTGAGCCAAAAGCATATAAAATTAAGAAATATTAAAACTATACAAATTATATATATGAGTGAATAGTGATAAATAAAAAAAGAAACCTAAGATTCTGGTGAAGGCTAAGATCAGAGAGAGTTCTGAGCGGAATGGGAAAAATTTGAACAAGCCATTGCCTGAAACACAAACATTGGCCGGAACCCGATCATCAATTCGGTACAGCACTTTGCCTTGGCTTGGTAACCATATGAAATCCGCAAACTCATGTTTTTCCCCAAAAGTCACGGCTTGCTCTCCAAAATCAGTGTCATTTATCATCACATATGTCAACGATCTCTTGAACATCGGTTGCAACTTGAAAGTTACCTTCCCACAAAAATACGATTAACAAGCAAACGTTATAATTTTATTAGAATTATCGAATTTCGTTACTAATGAAAAACAAAGATTTAAAACGGGTCAGGTTTTAAACCAGGTCTGTCCAGCCTAAATTTATTATACTCGAACGAGTGCACTGACTTTGGAAATAGGACTTTTACATGTGACTAATCCATTTTGATTAATCAAAATTTGAAAATTACTGAAAATAAAAATATGCATAATATCACCTAAAATGTCGCAATATATATACTTCAAACGCTCACACTAATTGTGGCGTTAAGGATGTGCCGTAATCTTATTAGATCAGTGATATGTAGACAGTAGACTTTTATATTTATTTTTTGGATCCTTGACAGTATAGATACGTTTAAAGCATGCACAAACAAGCAAATATATAATTACAAACGATTAAAGCAGCTAATAAGTGATCTATAGATACCTGAGAGATAACTCCAAGAACGCCTAAAGAAACTTTGGCTGCGTTAAACTCTTCAGGATTCATAGCCTCACTAAGAACCCAAACTTTTGCATACCCTTCAGAAACAGAACCGGGGCTCACCATTCTTATCTCGGTCACGTAATCATGAACCGCACTTCCTTTACCCCACAGTGAACTTCCGTGAGCACCGGTCCCCATCATTCCTCCAACTGTAAGTCCCCACCAGTACGGTGCGTATGGCAAAGCTAACTCCAACTTAGCCGCTTCTTTGATCAGTTGCCTTAACGTCACGCCGCTCTCAACCGTCAAAGTCTTGGCATCAGGGTTGGTTCGCACCACGTTGTTTAGAAACTTGGTGCTTATGAGAACCCCGTCCTTGCCGTCAGTACAAACCAGTTTGGGGATGCTGTGAGAGTACCGAGTCACGACCCGCATTTTCTGGCCACCTCTAGTTGCTGCAGCCACCACAAAGACCAGTTCAGCCTCGGTTTTTGGGTACTCTACCTTTGCCGCTTCACATATAGAACGGTCAGGAAAGGCTCCGTACGAGTTCGTCACTGTGCATATAGTGTTTCCGGACTCACAGTTGACAGGATCATGCGGTGGAGTTGAGAAAACAAATGTGAAAAAGCAAAATATCAAACTTAGCCAAAAAGCCATGTTGTAAGAAACTTTTCAAGACTTAATTGCAAGGGGAAGCCTCTCATGATCTCATCTATATATTACTCTTAGTGTCAATCATTTTACTATATCACCACATGGTATTATTAAATAGATATTAAGAGCCGACATGTGGCTATACGAGCTTTTGTGGTATGCTACGTAACAGTTTTAAGTTTCAACGTATCATCACATGGTATTATTAAATAGATATTAAGAGCTGACATGGAAATCGGCTATATAGCGAGCCTTTGTGGTATGTTTACATAACAGTTTTTTCTTAAGCTTCGAACGGTGACAGCGTATTTGATAGTTTGGGACAAATAATTTAACAGTCCAGTATAGTTCAACTATGGTTCATACAAAAAAAATATTTGCATGATAATTGTGGTTTATACTGAATAAACAGTACAAAATCATACTTGATTGATGAAAAAATAGATATTAAGAGCGACCTGTAATTTGAGCTTTTGTGGTATATCCGTATATGGTAGATAACATCATCACATTCTCAAAATAATTTTCCATAGACAAAAGAGATAAAATCATTAAATGAAATTCAGAGAAGAACTTAATTAGTTAGACATTGGACCTAGCTAGCTATATTATTAGGCTTTTAATTACATAACATATGTAGTACGTACTCTTTAGAACATGATATGTAATTGACATTAAACCGGATTTACATCCCATAGAATACATAGACCTCTATTAATTATTTGAGTTTGTATGGGTAAAAGAAATGACAAAAATTTCTCGTTTAGCTACACCTGATGAAATTGATCAACTTTACCAGAAAACACCTCATCTAACTCAAAGCCTTAGAAAATACGATTGTATAAAAATAAAATAAAAATAAAAATAGGAGCTAGCCTTTTGTAGACTCTCTATTAACTATGCATATTTTTATGGCTAAAATAACTTAGATGGGTTTCACATTCTTGATTGTCTACAATTTTGAATTTTACCATAATCTTCTAAGCACATCACCAGTTCACATTAGAGAATGATAAATAAATCAAATTATGAAGCGGATTTGTGATGGTATGTGGATCCATATCTAATATTAACGAGAATGTAGAATAGAAACCATCATATACTGAATGTCTTTTTTTTTTTTATTTTTTTTTTTTTTTTGTATGAACCAAACGAAGCTGTTTAGAGATGACGAGATAATGAGTATGACTCACTTTAGCATCTTGGGCTTTCTATGAAGAAAACATATTATAGTGGAGTACAAGACAGTGTGGTCTCTCACTTTAGCATCTAGCCCTTAAGTTTTATTTTTCCTGCAACCTGAGAGATTTTGAGAGCTTTTGGGAGAGAGATCTGAACTGCTTTGAGAGAAGAATTTCTTGAACTCCCTCTTTACTCTTTTAATTTCAATTGCTTATTATTCAGAATTATGTCTTGTTCTTCATTAAACATGTCTGAGTAGTTTGCTGGTTAGGTTCAGGGTTTTTCATAGGGGTTTTATGAATTATTAGATCTGATTATCTAGGATTCATTATCTATCTATATCTTCATCTTAGGTTGTTCTTCATATTAATTCTTGATTGATCACCTAGAATTAATAACCTAGGAAAATAAATTGATATGAGAATATAATTGATTTTCCTGATAAAACCTTTTGATGAGCAAAATTATTTCTTGCAAAGAGATTTGATTTAATAATTTTGTGAACAATCTAAACCTGATTTTATTGCTGATTTTTAACCTAGAATTTTACAAAGAGATTTGAATTTTCTGGTTTTAAATTTAGATATTATTTGCAGTGAGAACTGATTTAATTTACAATAGTGTTTAGAGTTCTAGATCTGTTCTTAATTGCTTGAATCCTAATTTATTGATTGATTTAATATTTCATAATTTTCTGAGAAATTCCCTAGGCCTAGCTTTTTGATCTTCTGAATTTACAACAGCTTTATTTAATATTTTGCATTGCTATTTTAATTTAAATCAATTTGTTTAGCATAATTATAAAACTCTATAATCCAGTGTGTTTGATCTTGAGTCTCTGTGGAATTCGACCCCTAAGTACTGCATTGATCTCTTAATTTGAGAGAGTAGCTCTAGGGTAAATTTGAGGATATCAAATTTTGGCGCCGTTGCCGGGGACTCTTTGATCTACCATTAGATTTGAGTTTTTAATTTTGTCTAAATTTTTCTTTTTATTTTCAAATTAACACGTTTTTGTTTTTCTTCTTTTTGGTGTTTCAGGTGCATGCCTCCTAGACCTCACACAAGGAACAACAAGTCTGGTCCTACTGTGAATTTGTCAAACCAAGAGTTGGGAAAACTTGAGCGTGAGAATAGAAAAGCAGCTAAATCTCTGAAGATGGTTAATACGATCATTCTGATGCGTGATGAGGCTGGTGTTTTGAGGGATCAAGAGGGCCACTTGCGCAATGAGCAGGGCCAAAAGATTGATGCAGAAGGGAACGTGATTGCCGAACCTGTTGTCAACGAGCAGGCTGTCGTGAACCAGCAAGCTGGTGTCGTTGATGATCCGAATGATGGTGTCGATCGACACCAACCAGGTGGCATCGATCGACACCCACCTGCTGCAGATGGACGTGGAGCTGCCAACCACGTCCAAAACCCGGTTCGAAGACAGGAGCAGAACCGCGACCTGATCAGGACCATTGCTGACTACAACCGGGCTGATCTTGTGTATGAGAACCGGTCTGCTATTGTTCCTCCTCCATTCCAGAGGAACAATTTTGAGTTGAAACCTGCGTACTTTCAACTGGTTGGAAAGAGACCTTTCTCTGCTTTGCCCAATGAGAAGCCTTTGGACCATATTGAGCATTTTGAGGATCTTGTGACCAGTATCAAGGATAATGGAGTGACTGAGGACTTCATATTCTGCAAGCTCTTCCCATACTCACTTGCAGGAGAGGCATCTCAGTGGTTGAAGCAGTTGTCAGCTGGATCTTTGACATCTTGGCAACAAGTTAAAGTGGCTTTCCTCAACCATTTCTATGATGATGCAATGTCAGATGAGCTGAGAGTCAAGCTATCCACTTTCAAGCAAAGACCAGATGAAGCTTTCAAGGCAGCTTGGGTGAGATTCAAAGCTTATCAGAGGGATTGTCCACACCATGGTTTTTCAATGGTACAATTGCTGAGTATCTTTTTCAGAGGGTGTGACTGGGAGTATCAGTTAGCTTTTGAAGCTGCAAGTCATGGGAACTTCAAAACAAGATTTCCAGAAGATGCTGAAGTTTTGATTGAGAATTTGGCTTCTAGCAATAGCACTAAGGGAGCAGATGCTGAAAGGAAGAGATTGCATGGAGGATTTGATTCAAACCAGTTAGCTTCTGTTAATGCTAAGCTGGATTCAGTGCATAATCTCCTTATGGGTAAGAAATCTGTTCATTTTGCTGCTGAGGTTGAGACATATGAGTCAGAACCTGATCAAGGACACCAAGAGGAAGATGTGAACTATGTGTATGGGAATCAGGGACAGCGGTTTGGAAATCAGCAAGGCAATAGGCCTTACAGTGGGAACTCTTCAGGCTACAGTTCCAAGCCAGAGTATCATCAGCAACAACAGAACAATGGCTATACAAGGACATATGGGAACTCATCTTATCAGTCTCCACCTCCTAAGAATTCTTCAGAGAGTAGAATGGAAGCCATGCTTGAGCAGCTTTTGCAAGGACAAGAGAAATTGACAGTGACATTCAATGGGAAGATAGACAATGTCTACACTGAGCTGAATGGGAAGATAGAGGCATTGAATGTTCATGTTAAGAAGCTGGAGGTTCAAGTTGCACATACTGTTGGGTCTGTTAAACGACAAGAGAGTGTTCTTCCAGCAAGAACTGAGTCAAACCCGAGACATGCTTGCAATGCCATATCAGTGCGAGATGAAGATGATGGTGAAATTGCTTATGCAGAAAAAGAAGAGAAATCGACAAATCTCTCGGTTTCAGATGATGGCATCGATCGACACCACCTGGGTGTCGGTCGACACTCCTCTCGAACGAACCCAGAAACTGCAAAATCTCAGGTTCCAGCTGCTGAAAGGGTCTACAAGCCTAATGTTCCTTTTCCCAAGCCAAGGAGGTCTAAGCAGGAGCTTGAGGAAGATAGATGCAAGGCTATAATGGATAAGGTGATGATTGAGATGCCATTGATTGATGCAGTAAAGCTTTCACCACCTCTTAAGCGCTATGTGAAAAGAATGGTATCCAATGGTTTGAGCCCTGAAGAAGGAGCCTTGCTAACTAAGCATGTTAGTGCAATTCTGTTGAACCAGCCTGTTCAGAGGAAGAAGGAGAAAAAGCAAGAAGTGGTTGTCTCTAAGGAAGTGAGTGCAGTAATTCAATGTAGGACTGCTGAGAAGTTACCAGATCCTGGAAGCTTTGTACTTAATTGCTCAATCACAGCAGGAAGGTTTTCTCACTCACTTTGTGATCTTGGTTCCAGCATCAACTTGATGCCATATTTTGTTGCTGTGAGACTTGGGACGACAGAATTCAAGCCAACTCAGATTTCTCTAATCTTGGTTGATCGATCCCGAAGAATTCCTGAAGGTGTTCTAGAGGATATTCCAATTAAGGTTGACAACTTCATGATTCCAACTGACTTTGTGGTACTGAAGTATGATCAAGAGCCTAAAGATCCTCTCATCTTAGGAAGATCTTTCTTGGCTACAGCTGGTGCAGTCATTGATGTGCAGAAAGGACACATAGAACTGAATGTGGATGGTTTGAGTATGAACTTTGAGATGGATAAGCTGAGGCGGGCTCCTACTATTGATGGACAGACATTTTCTGTTGAGAAAGTTTCTGCTACACCAGCAACAGGCTCAGTGTCGATCGACACTCCATCAGCATCGATCGACACCCCTCCACGACCGCGACAAAGCTTGTCCAAAACTGATGCTCCAAGTCAGAAACCTGTTCCCAAACAGAAGAGTCATCAATCCACACTCTAGAGCCCTCAGGTAAGGCCAAGGTATGCATCTTCTTCTCCTAAACTTCCTCCTATCATCAACAAGAATTTCAAAGAGATAAAAACTGTTTTGCAGTTAACCAAGCTATGAGAAGCTCCAGAATCAAACATAATGTGAGACTTAAACCCGTCCATCAACAAGGTCCCTACACAAACCTCATAAGTTGAGAACCTAAAACTTTATCACAGAAAAAACATAAAATCTGAACCTACTAAAATTCACAAAACTTAAGTACCATAAATTAGACATGTGATCGCCTCGGCACTGGTTCCACTAGTCTCTGCAGTCTTGTAAACCCGTGGCGCTTGCTCAATCCGTGCCACCTGCTGACCTCCAGGCTGCACCTGCTGCAACGCTGCCACTGCTGCCAGCTGCAATTTGCAATTTGGAACACAAGGGCCTGATGTGGCCTGACTCCCTGCAATAATAGCATACACGAACCCCTGCCGTCGGAGCACTCCTCTTAGGACAGCTAGCAAACTTGTGCTCCTTGCTCCCACACTTGAAGCAACTCGCACCACTCGACGTCTGCGTAGTCTCCCACCTCCTCTTGGTTCCCTGCATAAGCTTGTCGCCCCTGCTAGAACCTCCATGATGCTAAGCCTTACTAGGCTAAACTGCTGGACTAACCGCCATTGACTGTGCCTGGATATCCTCCTCAATCTCTGATGCAGTCTCAACCAGCTCTGCACGCGTAACATTACTACGTCCTCTACAATGGACCTTCAAGTCATCACGAAGAGCCTTCATAAACCTCTTGATCTAGGCCTCCTCAGGCTCCATAGCCCGGCCCCCATAGCATAGACGTCGACTGAACTCCAAGTCCAGCTCCCGCACTGACCGTGTCCCATGAGACAACTGAAGGAACTGCACCTCCAACCGGTCCAATGCCTCTCTAGGAAAATACTTGCGGTTGAACTCCAAGACGAAATCAGCCCAAGTCATCTCCCTCTGTACTCTCCAAGCAGCCACTGATCTCCACCATACCTGAGCATCACCAACCAGATGATTGACCCCTATGTCCACCCAAAACTCCTCAGGACATCTCAGAGTATGGAAGTTACGTTCCCCACTCGTCCTCCACGCATCTGCAGCAGTAGGATGTGTACCACCCAAAAACCGCGCAGTCTCGATTCCTTTCATCTCCTTAAGCATGGACAAATAACGCTCATGTGCTCCTGCATCCGCAGCCACTGGCTGCCACTCCTCCGCCACCACTGGTGGCACTACCTGAGCCTGAGCCGGTACCACTGGTGGCAACCGCTCTCACAACTGTGCTAGCAAAGCCATAAAGTCAGCACCAAGGATTCCACCCGCTGGGATTCCCACACCCGGGACCCTATCAACACCGCCCCCTCCAGCCACACTCATGGAATCCTCTTGGACATCCTGCGACTCGCCAACACCCTCAGCTGTCACACTCTGGTCCGCAGTCTCACTCACTGCTGGGCCTCTGCCCCTACCACGACCACGTCCGCGTCCACGACCACGACCAGCAACAACACCATCTCTAACCATCTGCACTACCATGAAGAGAAGACTAAGCAAACAATTTCTATTATAACACATAAACATAAACTCACTGTGGAATCACAGAGTAGGCTCGAAGAGGATGTTCTAGGACTCCATGCCACACACAATTGACTAACTCACATAATCAATCAAAGCATGCAAATCCCAAATATGTACATCACAAAGCCTAGTGAACCCAAACCTAGAACCGTAAGGGCTCTGATACCAAACTGAAACAACCCGACCCGTTTTTTTTTTTTTAATAATAATAATAGAAATAATATAATTGAATACCCCATAATATTTAATTACAACCCAAACCATAAACCAACAACAAATCGACATGCACAGCGGAAGACAAACCAAACCATCTCCAATTTAATATAAATACCATATCAATTATAACCAAAATCATCATCCTAACATGCTTCTAACAAGGTTCCAACAACAAATAACACAACACAACAACTGAGACCCTAGATCATCCTCCTCATCATCGCCATGATTTCATGCTACACATTCATTACCTGCACCACAACACAGTGAGATGCGTGAGTATTACCAGAAATACCTAGTGAGGCGATCCTCCCATCTACGAGCTATACACACAAGCAAATCAAGAGTACAACCACAAAAAAAACATAACAAACCAGGACTCTGCATCGACCGACACCAACATGTATCGACCGACACCAGATAGGGATGCATCGACCGACACAAGGTTGCATCGACCGAAGCTAGATGCACTTGCATCGATCAACACTCGCGCTGCATCGACCAACGCATGCTAGACATAACACAAAAACCTTAGGTTTTACGCGTCGTCCTCGCACTTGCATCGACCGACGCACAAAGTGCATCGACCGATGCAATGCTGAGCATCGTGTTTTCCCCAAAGCTTCTCGTCGGATCTTCGTTCCTACAACCACACACTTCGATCCCAAGCCACAAGAAAGCTTCCTAACGTCCCAAATATCAATCTAACAAGCCTAACAACACATAACAAGCAAATCAGAGAGATCTCTAGATTAGATAAGCCATGGTCATGCACTTACCTTTGCCAAGAAGATTTTGAACCTTAAACAAGCAAAACAACGCTCCTAGGAAGCTCTTACAACGATCCCAGCTACAGATCTCTACAGAAACAGCATCAAATCTCCAGAAATCACCAAGAACACTCAAAATCACTTAGGGAACCTTTCTCTCTTTTGTTTTCTCTCAAAAACGGCCAATCTCGTCGAATGAGACAAAAACACGAGTTAAGGGTTTTCCTAACCCAAAACGCAGCGTTGAACCTAAATCGGGATTTCGGTTCGCGGATGTTACATTATCCCACTGAGTTTTTGCATGAAAGGTTTTTAATGAGACAACAAAGAACATGCCAAAGATAAACACCTAAACAGAAATATTATGATTCCAATAGTGAAAGACTATCATCTTCAAAGTCTTTGACATACATTGATGAGTCGTGAGAGATGAAAATAATAATCAAGATGAGTCATTTAAGAGACCAATAGTGTGCAGAAGAATGGTGATGTACGGTGATATACGTGTCCTACAAATTTGTTCAAGTGAAGATTTGGCGAACCATTTACCAAGGCGTTTCCAACCACTACTTTCAAGAAGCTACTTCATCATATTGGTTCGGTCATCTCGAAGATTTCTAGTGATGTACTCAAGAGGGGGAGTAAAAGCGCGCTGCACTCTTTTCTCTTAACCATGGTTTTTCCCACTGGGTTTTCATGGTAAGGTTTTTAACAAGGCAGCATCTCATATGGGCATTTGGACTACATTTTTATAATGGTCATCCAAGGGGGAGTGTTATAGATATATTTTATTATGTGGATGCCCATTAGTGTAAACCCTAAACCCGAATATTGTATCCTATATATATGTTGTATCCTATGCAACAGATGAATAACATAGAGAACTATTTTCCTGAAACCTCTGTTTATAACAGGATGATTAATGTTTAGTGTTTATGTTAGTCGACTTCTATATTTATAGGAGAGAGAAAGTCGGGTTCAATATTTAGGGTTCAGGTAAACAGATTTACAAAAATAGAATCCATTGGATATTTTTCAATATCTGAGTATGGTTCGGTTTAGGTACTATCGGGTTCGGATCAGTTCGGATTACAAATTTTATAATCCGATTAGTACCCAAACTACCAGGTACCAACAAAAAAATCTTTAAAATTAATTAAATTTAAATAAATTTAGCTAAATTTTGACTTATGTAACAAATATTTTTTGATATTTTGATTTTTTTTTTTTTATATTTAGGTATAAAACTAATTGAAATACTCAAAACGGATACCGGTTATTATGTATTGGAAAATAGAATCCAATAGAATTTTATAGCTACCAAACCAAACCTGATTTTTGGATCGGGTTCCAGGTTGAGTATTCAGATACGATTTTTATGCCTAGGCCTAAAAAAAAGTATTATGACACAAGTTTTGTAGAAGTCTCTTTCCAATTAAAGGTTTGTATAGTTAGGAGGTTTCTATTTTAAATTTGTAAATAAATTAAGAAGTTATAATTTTGTTATTTAATTTTCAACAAACTCTTACCCAAAAACTCTTATAAGAAAGTGATTACCATTTAAATATCTATACCATCATAATAAACCATATTTTAAGTTTAATTACACATTTCATCTTAATGCGTATAACTAAATATTTTATATCAAACACAATTAATACATCATATCAAATCTGTATCTTAGTAAGAATTTAAAATAAAAATAAAAAATAACAAAATATAATTCGCAAAAAAATTGAATCAACATTATTTAAGATATAGTTTTTTTGTTGTTATCTAATAATTACTAATTTACCTCATGTCTTAATCAATTATTTAATGAGTGAAATTTATAAAATAAAAACATATATAACAATATAGAGACATTCTCATCAAATAACTGAAGATTCATTCCATTAAATTATAATTTATTTTGAATTATCTTATGTTTTGACATATGCATTACAAAAATACATGTGTTGTTCTTTATTTTCTTATATATCTTTTTTAAACTCTTTTCTCCGGTTTGGGCTACCAACCGAGGCGTCATCTTTTAATCTAATTTAATGTTTGGTTGAAAAAAAAAAAAAGAAGAATACATGTGTTGAAATATAAAATCAAACATTAAAAAAATTACTAATATTCTTAAATAATTTTTTAAATAATACATATTAATATTTGAAATTTTTTAATTCTAAAAATAAATTTCATCGTTTCACATTCAGTTTAGTAATCACTTTCATGGATTAGAGTTAAAATTTTAATAACAAAAATAATATGAGCATTATATGAGATTATATGTATATTAGTTAGTATTTTAAATTTAACAATAAAAATAATCAGTAAAAGAATCAACTAACATTCACAAAATATTTGGAAATCCAAAAATATCCAAAATATTATTCGTCTATATGTCATAATTTTATAAGTTATACTTTTTTTCAATTTTCATCAATTAAACAAAAATTCATTCCTACAAACTCATTTTTTTATCTTTTTTTCTCCAGGTTTCTCATATTACTACATGCATTAAAATCTTTAAAATAAAACATGTAAAACTATACTAATACACATCATGTATTGATTTTTTTTTAAAGTTCATTATTCTTTTAAGTTTTTGTGTACTTAATTACAATAAAAATTAATATTACAACAATAAATACAATTTATATCCGACCAAAATTATGTTAAATAACTTATGTTATTCTTTTTAACTTTGTTATTTATTATTTATTGATTAATATACATGCTTAATAAATTAAGTTTTTGCTTACACATTGTCTAATTTTATTGAGATCACAAATATAATATAATTAGCATACAATAAAATATATTGATTTTGTTAGTTTTACTTTTTATTTAGAAAAATAAAATTTTAAAAATATAAACATGTAAAATTCTGTAAATATAATTAGTTTTCCTACAACGTTTATATAAAAAAAAATTGACACTTGTCAACATCTAATCAATATATTTGACACGTGTCGCGATCTTGTTAATGAGTAACTTTTACATCAAGCTTTATATAATAACTGATTTTTTATTTATTTTGACATCAAGCTATACATGACGAGTTGTTTTCATGTAACATTTAGATGTTCTACTACTTTATAAAGAAAGAAATTTTTTGACACTTGTCAACATCTAATCAATATATACTAATACACATCATGAATTGAGATCTTTTATTTTTTAAGTTTATTATTCTTTCAAGGTTTTGTGTACTTACTTACAATAAAAATTTATATTACAACGATAAATACAATTTATATCTAACTAAAATTATGTTAAATATATTTATTGATTAATATACATGCTTAATAAATTAAGGTTTTACTTACACATGTTAAATTTTATTGAGAATACACTTATAATATAATTAGCATATAATCATAAATCTATTGATTTCGTTAGTTTTTCTTTTTGATTTAGAAAAATAATTTTTTTTAAATATAACATGAAAAATTCTGTAAATATAATTAGATTTCCTATTACGTTTATAAAAAAAAAAAAAGAAAATTTTTGACAATCTTCAACATCTAATCAATATATTTGACACTTGTCACGATCTTGGTAAATCTATTGATGTTGTTAGTTTTCATTTTTGATTTAGAAAAATAAATTTTTTTAGATATAAACATGGAAAATTCTGTAAGAAGGGGGTATTGAACTTGTATTTTAAGGGATTTGGTGGGATTTGAATATTTTAGGATTCTACAAGATTTGATTGAGGTTTTAAAAGATTCTTGGTTATTTGTTAGAATTTTTACATATTTTTTGAAAAAATACTTTGTGATTTGGAGGGATTTAATTATTAGATTTCGGGAGATTTTAGGATACTTTATAACAATTAAAATAAAGTGAATGATGGAGGTGTTGTCTTTTTTACGCATTGTTCTAGTAGCAGACCGTTTGCTATCTTCTCTGCAACATTCTCTGTGACTCTGTCCGTCCCTCTCTCTTTCTATTTCATCTGTTCCATTTGTTTTATACTTGGGTTAGGCAAAGCTGGAGGAGAAACAGTTGCAGAGATGGTTAAAACATATAGAGAAAAACGAGATTTCTTGGTTAAAAGCTTAGGTGATATCGAAGGTGTTAAGATCTCTGAACCTCATGTACTTCTCCTTCTATGTTCGAAGCTATTACTACCTCATTTATTCATCTTTTTTTATTATTATTGGCATTGTTTACTTGCAGGGACCTTTCTATCTCTTTATTGACTTCAGTGCTTACTATGGATCAGAAGCTGAAGGTTTTGGTTTGATCAGTGACTCGTCGTCTCTTGCATTATACTTTCTCCGTCTAACCCGTCTCTCTCTCTCTCTCTCTCTCTCTCTCTCTCTCTCTCTCTCTCTCTCTCTCTCTCTCTCTCTCTCTCTCTCTCTCTCTCTCTTTCTCTCTGTCTCTTCATTCAACTTAATTCCTCCAATCAGATTTTTCTTTTTGTTGTTGTTGGTCCTAGTATGAGGAAACTATGTCCAAATTACAACCTCGAAGACGGGTTAGAAACCGTCCTCGAGGTTCCAGTGCCTGAGGAGTTGTTTGCTGCGTCAAAGACAAAACCACGATGGAACCAAATGAAGTCTTACTGGTCAAAACCTACCGCGACAGCCACAAACATGACAAGACTCTTTGGTGGTCGAAACGCAGAGATCCAGCTCCTTCTTGGAGTCGTTGGAGCTCCTTTGATCCCTCTCCCCGTTCAGCCTGACCACCATAACCATTACGAGAACCCCATCCACAAAGACATCAAAGATCAACCTCTCGTAAGTGACTTTTATCAAGTTGCGTTATCTTTTGCTATTATGCATTTCCAAACGAAAGCACTATCTAGATCATATTTTTTTTACTCGCATTCATTTTTTGTATTGGAAATATGCAGGAGATGTCGATGGCACAATACATACTGAAGCAATACATAGCGGCGGTAGGAGGCAATCGGGCGTTAAACGCGGTAGAGAGCATGTGCGCGATGAGAAAAGTAAGGATGACGGCATCAGAGTTTTGCACAGGAGAAGGAAGCTTGAACAGCAAAATGGTGAAAGCAAGGAGTATAAAGAGCGCAGGAGGAGAAGTGGGAGGCTTTGTGTTGTGGCAGAAGGGAATAGAGAAGTGGGAGGCTTTGTGTTGACGAGGTGAGATTGTTTCCGTTTCAATTTTGATTTCCCAGGAAATACAATTTTCTTTATAAAATCTTGTAAAATTCTACCTCAAATGGTATGATTTCGAGAGAGAGTATTTTCAACTAAAAAACAAATCAAAATCTCCTAGAATCATTCAAAGTAGTAGTTTTTAAGAAAATTGTGATATTTTGAATAATTGTAGATTTCAAGTAAGTTTTACAAATCATTGATTGAATAACAAAGGATTGTAAATTATTTCAATTTGCATAAATCTAAGTTGAATAACATAGGATTTTAATAGATTTTTAAAAAACAACAATTGAATAACAAGTGATTTTAAGAATATCTTAAAATCTTCTAAAATTCCAAGTTCAATACCCCCTCTAAATATAATTAGATGTTCTACTTTATAAAGAAAGAAATTTTTTGACATTTGTCAACATCTAATCAATATATTTGAAACTTGTCATGATCTTATTAATGAGTAACTTTGACATCAAACTTTATATAATAAGATATAGCCAAACTTTTCAAATAAAAGTATAAATAAACAATTAAAAAAAAAAATCTTTCTTTTCAATTTTTCTTATTTTTATTAAGTTGTTGACCAAAAAAAGAGTAACGTTGTTAATTTTCATAGATATTCTCTTTAGTCTATAGTGTTTCCATATTCTTTAAATCAAAGGGTTCTCTACTTAATAAATATATATGTATCTCTATAGATGGATCTATTGCCAAAATAAGCAAAATGTGATTAATTCATATTCTATCTGTATATATATTTTGTTTTACATATAGATGTAAGAGAGAGAAGAAGATCATTTGAAAAAAAAAATATGAAAGAACGAATCTTTTGTAAGTTTCTAGTCGTAATGATTTTGTTGTTATCATCTCAAATTCAGGGTGAGAGATGTGATGATTCAGGCATAGGAGTTCTAATGGCATGTCCATATTCTATCGACAAGGAGCTGCCAGCTCCGCCAAGACCATCTCAAGGTTGTTGCACTATTGTCCGCCTCATCGGAATGAAATGCGTTTGCGAAGTTATCAATAAGATAATCGAAGCCGCCATTGATATGCAAAAGCTCGTCAATGTCGCTGCAGCTTGTGGCCGTCCTCTTGCTCCTGGTTCACAATGCGGAAGTAAGTCCGAGCTTTGCCTACTTGTTTTTTTTTTTTTTTTGCCGGTCAATCTAATGTACTATAGATCCATGCATTTGATTTACTTGTGTTTTTTTTTCTCTGCAGGTTACTTAGTTCCCAGTGGCATGATGACATATCATGACTGAGCTATATTGAGAATCTAAGTTTGTTGTAACTTATTGGAAAACCCGAAAAATAAGTGTATTAAACGCACGAGTAATTTGAGACCGCTCTTGTTTTTTTTTTTTGTTTTTTTCTTATTGCTGATACAACTTGTTATGGCTTAGTCAATAATCAAATATTCAAATGCAATATTCATAAACGCTTAGCCAAATTCATAAGAGATGGAAGACCAAACAACAAATCTGAAATAGCGAGTAGAGGGTTGGGATTGTGACGAATAGCCAAATTTGGTGGTTCAAATTAGCTCAATCCTAATTACAGGCCGGTTTGGGCCGGATTACTAACACTAACCCACATTATTCCAATTCTTTATGGGCAAAGCCGATTTATTATTTTTGTTATTATTTTTTCCACACTTGTTGTTAGTTACTTTGTTAGTACCGTTGATTATAGTGTATTTCACATTTTTACATTTTACCTTTTTCTGGGGTTTACGTTTCGGGATCGGGTGTCAGATGTTCCGCCACATGGCATATGCGAAGGTGTGAATGTGATGGCGAAAATTGTATTATAGCTGGCATGCCTTGTTCGCGTTACAGGTCAGATTCGACGAACTAAGGTAATAATGATTTTCGTATGAATACTTATGATATATAGTTTCAATGCTTTTTAGCTAGAATTTTTGTTTTATTAATAAGTTTAGAAGTAAATCACTCTTAAGCGCTTACAAGAGTACAAACCCTAGCTTCTCTATAAACCTTACCTGGTCGGCACAGATAGTTTTTGTTCGGAGCACAATGAGTATCTTCCGAACAAATACACAGCCCTTCCAATGCACAACCTGACTTCACAATCGTTACGTTTCCTTTTAAACCAAAAATCTGATCAGTCCATTCTGTAGAAAACAACCCTGACGGATCCAATCTCTCCTTTATTTTCAAAAACGCGTTTGCGTTTTTGTATTTTCTAATGGCACCATCAAAAGCTACGTTCCTGTTCTTCCCCCAATGAGGCAAGGCGTTGTATTTCAATATGGCTATTTGCTCGATCTCTTCAATGTAATCCTCATAGACACGTGGTGTCAAAGGATCATCTTTGCTTCTGTAGTAAGTTAGGTCAAAGTCTAAAGCTTTTTCTTCTTTCCCTAGATAAGCAGTAGAGGATGTGACATAGCAGATTAGAACACCATTGTTGAGTTCCAGGCCGCAGAGAGATTTTGGCTCAATCTTCACAAGTGCTTTGATGTCGTTGATGAAATCTTTGACATGTGTGAGAGGAACACTTAATGCTGTTTGGTAAAAAAACTCGCCTTTAATGCGTGGATCCCACGGACAAGCCGTAATCAGTCCGTTCTGATGAATATCTAGACACGCACCGGAAGACATCATACGGTCTTGGCTTCCGATGACCGGATAGCCTGTAAATAGAAAGCCTACAGTGGAAATAAAGTGAATATGTAAAATAAGTTAGAAAAAATCTAATATGCAAGATCATTCAATCATGAGAGAGTACCATTGTTGGTTAAACCGTATGAGATTCTAAACAACAAAGATGTTACTATCTTTGCTCTCACACACTTGTTGTTTGCCTCACCCGACGACTCGTCACTCTCCTCTTCATTTCATATCATGAAACAAAATCATATAAAATTAAGAAATACTGTATTATAAGTTTATACCTATACAAATTATATATATATGAGTGATAAATAAATAAACGAACCTAAGGATCTGGTGAAGGCTAAGGCCAGAGACACTTGTGAACGGAATGGGAAAAAATTGAACAAGCCATTGCCTGAAACGTTGCCCGGAACTCGATCATCAATTCGATACAGCACTTTGCCTTGGCTTGGTAACCATATGAAATCTGCAAACTCATGTTTTTCCCCAAAAGTCACGGCTTGCTCTCCAAAATCAGTGTCATTTATCATCACATATGTCAACGATCTCTTGAACATCGGTTGCAACTTGAAAGTTACCTTCCCAAAAACATACGATTAACAAGCAAACGTTATAATTTTATTAGAATTTTCGAGTTTCGTTACTAATAAAAAACAAAGATTTAAAACGGGTCAGGTTTTAAACCAGGTCTGTCCAGCCATAAATTTATTATATTCAAACGAGTGCACTGACTTGGAAATAGGACTGCATACATGTGACTAATCCATTTTGACTATCCAAAATTTGAAAATTACTGAAATTAAAAACGGTGATATGTGGCGTTAGGATGTGCCGTAACCTAATTGTGGCGTTAGGATGTGCCGTAACCTAATTAAAACGGTGATATGTAGACTTTTATATTTATTTTTGGATCCGTGACAATATAGATACGTTTGGAGCACAAACAATCAAACATGCAAATATATATTTATAAACGATTAAAGCAGCTAATAAGTGATCTATATATACCTGAGAGATAACTCCAAGAACGCCTAAAGAAACTTTGGCTGCTTTAAACTCTTCAGGATTCATAGCCTCACTAAGAACCCAAACTTTTGCATACCCTTCAGAAACAGAACCGGGGCTCACCATTCTTATCTCGGTCACGTAATCATGAACCGCACTTCCTTTACCCCACAGTGAACTTCCGTGAGCACCGGTCCCCATCATTCCTCCAACTGTTAGTCCCTACCAATACGGTGCGTATGGCAAAGCTAACTCCAACTTAGCCGCTTCTTTGATCAGTTGTCTTAACGTCACGCCGCTCTCAACCGTCAAAGTCTTGGCATCAGGGTTGGTTCGCACCACGTTGTTTAGAAACTTGGTGCTTATGAGAATCCCGTCCTTGCCGTCAGTACAAACCAGCTTGGGGATGCTGTGAGAGTACCGAGTCACGACCCGCATTTTCTGGCCACCTCTAGTTGCTGCAGCCACCACAGAGACCAGTTCAGCCTCGGTTCTTGGGTACTCTACCTTTGCCGCTTCACATATAGAACGGTCAGGAAAGGCTCCGTACGAGTTCGTCACTGTGCATATAGTGTTTCCGGACTCACAGTTGGCAGGATCATGCGGTGGAGTTGAGAAAACAAATGTGAAAAAGCAAAATATCAAACTTAGCCAAAAAGCCATGTTGTAAGAAACTTTTCAAGACTTAATTGCAAGGGGAAGCCTCTCATGATCTCATCTATATATTACTCTTAGTGTCAATCATTTCACTATATCACCACATGGTATTATTAAATAGATATTAAGAGCCGACATGTGGCTATACGAGCTTTTGTGGTATGCTACGTAACAGTTTTAAGTTTCAACGTATCATCACATCACATGGTATTATTAAATAGATATTAAGAGCTGACATGGAAATCGGCTATATAGCGAGCCTTTGTGGTATGTTTACATAACAGTATAGTTTGGGAAAAATAATTTAACAGTCCAGTATAGTTCAACTGTGGTTCATATAAAAAAAATATATTTGCATGATAATTGTGGTTTATACTGAATAAACAGTACAAAATCATAATTGATTCAATGAATATAGATATATGATAATTGTGGTTTATACTGAATAAACAGTACAAAATCATAATTGATTCAATGAATATAGATATCTCCAAAGCGTGCAATGAAGATAGATATCTTCAAGACGTTTGATTCAGTCCAGTGGCCGTTTTTACTAAATGTACTTGAGGCGTTGCATTTTCCAGCTAAGTTTATATATTGGATCAGGTTATGTATATCTACGGCCTCTTTCTCTGTTCAAATTAATGGGGAGCTTGCGGGTTTTTTTCAAAGTGAGAGGGGTCTGCGTCAGGGTTGCTTGCTTTCTCCGTATCTCTTTGTGGTGTGTTCTGTCGTCCCTTTTAGATCGTGCGGCAGTAGCTCGAAAGTTTGGGTTCCATCCTCGATGCCAGAACATGCAACTAACTCATCTTTGTTTCGCCGATGATATCATGGTTTTCTCTGATGGTACTGCGTCTTCTATGGAAGGAATTTTGGAGGTCTTTCGGGATTTTGAAGCATTCTCTGGTTTGAGTATTAGTTTGGAAAAGTCCACCCTGTTCCATGCTGGAGTATCGGACTCGACTAGGGACGAACTTACTGCTCAATTCCCTTTTGCCTCTGGCACTCTACCTGTCCGCTATTTAGGCCTGCCTTTGCTTACTAAACGTATGACTGTTCATCACTGTCTTCCCCTGTTAGAAAAGATCTGTGCTCGTATTAGCTCCTGGAAACATCGTTTCTTATCGTTTGCAGGGCGACTGCAGTTGCTCGGTTCAGTGATTGCTAGCCTGACTAACTTCTGGATCTCGACTTTCCGGCTCCTGAAAGCATGTGTTGATGAGATAGAACGGATTTGTGCATCATTCTTATGGTCAGGTCCAGACCTTAACGCAAAGAAAAATAAGCTGTCTTGGGCGGATGTGTGTCTCCCTAAACAAGAAGGGGGGTTAGGATTGAAATCAGTTGCTGAGGTAAATAAGGTTAGCTGTTTCAAGCTGATTTGGCGGTTAGTCTCGTCCACTGACTCTCTTTGGGTTAACTGGATAAAGAGGGAACTCCTTCGCTCTGCTCTTTTGGTCGATCAAGGACTCCACTACTAAAGGCTCCTAGATGTGGCGGAAGCTGCTTAAGTATCGTTCACAAGCCAAAGATTTCCATCAAGTGGAGGTAGGAAACGGTTTGCATACGTCCTTCTGGTATGATCGTTGGTGCTCCTATGGATGTCTCCATGATCTGTTTGGAGATAGGGGTTTCATTGATTTTGGTGTTTCCCCAACGGCAACGGTTGCATATGTTCTTCTTACCCACCCAACTCGGCATCATCGTGGTGCTCTGCTCAACAATATTGAAAGGGTGATTACAACACTGAGGGACAGGGGACAAAATGATCAGGCAGACACTCCTTTGTGGAGGCGATTTGATGGAACTTATGAGTCACGGTTTTCTACTGCAGAGACCTGGCTGCAGATCCGCCGTATTGGATCTCTTGTTCACTGGTTCAAAGGAGTTTGGTTCCCCTTTTCTACTCCTAAGCACTCCTTTTTACTCTGGCTTGCTGCTCGTAAAAGGCTCACTACGGGAGACCGTATGCTGTGTTGGAACAGAGGTGTGGATGTCTCCTGCATGTTTTGTAGGGAACCAGTGGAGACGCTTTCTCACATATTTTTAAGTTGCCCTTACTCATCCCGGGTTTGGAAGGATTTAGCTTGTAAGCTTCTACAGAGCCACTACACTTCTTCTTTTACTCAGCTGCTATCTCTTCTCTCGGGATCAGCCATCAAAGGGACTGACAGATTCATTCTGAGGATCGGTTTTTAAGTGACGGTACACACAATCTGGCTTGAGGGTAATCGTCGTCGGCATGGGGGACGGCACAGTGCCTCTACTCAACTCGTCAAGTTTCTTGATCGGTTTGTTCAGAACAAATTGCTATCGTTGCAGCTCCAAACGGCAAAGTTCGCTGATGGCCTTTAGATTTGGTTAGCCACTCGCTGCTAGTGTTCTCAACTTTTCTTTCCAATTCTAAATTTGTTATAAGGATGCATTCTTTGTAAAAAAGACTTTTTCGATGAATATAATTTTACATTCATTCAAAAAAAAAAAAACATACTTATTGATGAAAAAAAATAGATATTAAGAGCGACCTGTAATTTGAGCTTTTGTGGTATATTCGTATATGGTAGATAACATCATCACATTCTCAAAATAATTTTCCATAGACAAAAGAGATAAAATGATTAAATGAAATTCAGAGAAGAACTTAATTAGTTAGACATTGGACCTAGCTAGCTATATTATTAGGCTTTTAATTACATAACATATGTAGTACGTACTCTTTAGAACATGATATGTAATTGACATTAAACCTGATTTACATCCCATAGAATACATAGACCTCTATTAATTATTTGAGTTTGTATGGGTAAAAGAAATGACAAAAATTTCTCGTTTAGCTACACCTGATGAAATTGATCAACTTTACCAGAAAACACCTCATCTAACTCAAAGCCTTAAAAAATACGATTGTATAAAAATAAAATAAAAATAGGAGCTAGCCTTTTGTAGACTCTCTATTAACTATGCATATTTTTATGGCTAAAATAACTTAGATGGGTTTCACATTCTTGATTGTCTACAATTTTGAATTTTACCATAATCTTCTAAGCACATCACCAGTTCACATTAGAGAATGATAAATAAATCAAATTATGAAGCGGATTTGTGATGGTATGTGGATCCATATCTAATATTAACGAGAATGTAGAATAGAAACCATCATATACTGAATATCTTTTTTTTTTTTTATGAACCAAACGAAGCTGTTTAGAGATGACGAGATAATGAGTATGACTCACTTTAGCATCTTGGGCTTTCTATGAAGAAAACATATTATAGTGGAGTACAAGACAGTGTGGTCTCTCACTCTATTTGGTTTACTTACGGCTCCTTTACGAGTTCACACAGATGTGTAAGTCAGTCGTATAAACTTTGAATAAGCAAATCTTATGAGTAAATTCAAACCGATCTTAATCAAGTACATTACTGAGTGTCTTTTAAAATTAAAAACTAATATTTGAAAAAAAAAATCACTCAATTAGAATGTGACAAAGGTTCAAAAGCTCTGTATTTCACTAGAAGAAGAAAATTCACAAACCTCTGTAATTGTCTTTTAATCTGTATTTAGTCAAAATACACATTACACAATCTAGTTTTCACTTTTCAAATTGTATATTAAAGAGAAGAAAAAAACCAAGTGATCAATTACAATGTGAATTAGCATCATTCTTCAATAACCTTCTACACCTCTTCAACCTTCTTCAAAAATGTATATATAGGCAAAAGGGTACAATCGGCAAGCGCTCGCCGGTGAATCGATTGATTTCTATGGATTTGAGGTTAGCCGTTTTCGCCGAGAGAGAAAAGAGAAAGAGAAAGACAGAAAGTTGTGAAAAATTGGAAGAAGAAAATAGGCAAAAAAAAATTATCTTTTCTATTTACACATTATCCAACCAAAACGTGACACGTAGCGTGTCCTATTGGTTGCTTTTGATTCCTTTTGATTCCTTCTTCAGAAACCTATCTATGAAAAGTGGACCATATTTTTAGGTTTTTGATTTATTTTTGGGCCTTAAATGGGTTAATCAACCCTAAAGCAACTCCAGTAGATATGCTCTAACCACTCTTTCGTAAACTCAAATTGATATATAATTTCATTTAATTGTAAAATATAAATTCTAATCATTCTTTTATAAATTCAAACCGACATATAATTTTTTTAAGTATAAAATTTAAACTCTAATTCTTTTTAATAAATCCAAATCAACATAATTTCCTTAATAAAAATATTTACAGAATTTGTTTGCTTAATTTGTTTTGTCTTTAATTTTAATTTTGATTTATTTTTTAAATATAATATGATCACCCCTAGGGGTGAACCCAAAATTTTTTCACCATACTCTCTCGTAGTTAATTTTCATAGATATTCTCTTTAGTTGATAAGATTACCATATTCTTTAAATTAAAGGATTCCCTAATTAATATATATATAAATACATATCTCTATAGATTGAATCTACTGCCAAAATGAGCAAAATGTGATTAATTCATATTCTTATTTCTGTATTTATATTTTCTTTATATATAGATGTAAGAGAGAGAAGAAGATATTGAGAGGAAAAAATGAAAGAACATATATTTTGTAAGTTTCTAGTCGTAATGATGTTGTTATCATCATCTCAAATTCAGGGTAAGAGATGTGATGATTCAGGCATAGAAGTTCTTATAGCATGTCCATATTCTATCTACAAGGAGTTTCCAACTCCGCCAAGACCATCTCAAGGTTGTTGCAATCTTCTCCATATCATCAGAATGAAATGCGTATGCGAAGTTATCAATAAGGAAATCGAAGCCATCATAGATATGCAAAAGCTCGTTAATTTTGCTGCTGCTTGTGGCCTTCCTCTTGCTCCTGGTTCACAATGCGGAAGTAAGTCCAAGCTTAGCCCACGTTCCAAGCTTATCCCACGTTTTTTTTTTGTTTTTGCCAGTCAATCTAATGCGGCTTGTTAATTTTATTATATTATTTTATATACGCACAATCTGTTTTTTGAAGAAAAAACATGAATGGTAACTAAAAGATATTTAAATGAATCCACGAGAGCTATTCAAGCCCTAGGTATAACCACCGCTAGTTGTCCGAAACATGTATCTGATATTGAATATAATTAGTTATGTTTTGGAGTTAGTACGGTTGTGATATGTTATTAGATCATAACTTTAATTTGTTTTGTTTTTATTTTTCGCAGGTTACCTAGTTCCCGGTGGCACGAAGAGACAACATGAGTAAGTTACTGAGAATCCATTGGTTTGTCTTATAATGATGATAAAAATATATAAAAGTAATAAATGTACTAATTTGAAGACGACTCCTGTTTTTCTTTTCTCTTTTCAAATTTTAATCTTATTGTTGGTACAACCGTACACGAGAGTATGGGAATATTTAAATTCAATATTCAAAAACACATGGGCATATCAAATTAAAATTTAAAATATATGATGAAAATGGAGAAAACAACATTGATACATTACAATTATAAATTAGGTATGCAATTTAAATTAGGTAGTCAATAATCAAATATTTAAATGCAAGAGATGAAAGACCAAACAACAAATCTGAGGGTTGTGACGATGAGCTAAATTTGCTGCTTCAAATTAACTCAATCCTAGCTAATTAGAGCCAGACCGATTCGTGCCGAATTACTAACAATAATCCACATTGTTCCAATTCTTTTATAGATAATACTTGGATTCACGCCTCTTTTTATTCACCTGCTCATAAATTAAGGAAAAAAAAATTTGTATACACCATTGTATTGTACATAGTTAAAAACTCAAACCACTCTTTTATAAACCAAACCGATGAATAATTTCGATTTAATTGTAAAATTTAAACTCTAACCACCTTATTTGTAAACCTAAACCGATATATAATTTTGTTTTAATTATAAAATCTAAACTCTAACCATCTTCTTTATAAACTTAAATCGACATATAATTTTATTTTTTGTTGTAAAATCTAAATCCTAACCACCTCATTTGTAAATCTAAATCAACAGATAATTTTGTTTTAGTAGTAATCTATAATCTAATCACCTCATTTATAAACCCAGATGGACACATTATTTCGCTCTAATGGTAAAATATAAACTTTAGTTCTTATTTATAAACTCAAACCGATATATAACCACATTTTAATTGTAAAATCTAAACCAAGCTAATACTTAATTTTTTTTAATTAAAAGTATATAAAACTTGTTTGTTTAACTAATTTTGCTTTTTAATTTAATATTGATTTATTTTTTAAATAAAATATTATTTAGAAAATTCTGATTCGTTGGAAAAAGAGGAGGTGAATACAAACTTTCACCCGAATTGATTTGTTTATAAAATTTGTTTGCTTAATTAATTTTGCATTTTTTTTTTCTTTTAAGGGCCAAGCCGAATCGAGCCGGTCCATTCAAAACTTATCTCTCTAGCTGGAGGTAAAATTTGTTATTATTTTTCCACACTTGATAATTTACCATTTGAGAATTCCATTTTTTTTTTGGGGTTTATGTTTTGAGATAGGATGTTCCCGCCACATGGCATATGTCGAGAGAAGGTGTATATTTTATGAACTTGATTAAAACTGAACTTGCATAACGAAATAGAAATTATGAAGTGACCTTAGTGCAGTGTCAGGAAGTAAGTCCATTTGTACAAGGCACCATCACACAAGGGGTCGGGTCCCACTTTCTATGAATGTAGGAATTTGGCTATTGGATTGGCCTGTTGTAGCCCAATAGTTGACAAAAAAAAATAACGAAATAGAAATCTATGGGCTTGATAAGCACAATCAAACACATAATTTTTTTTTTATGAAATTATAATTAATTAAAAATCAAACCAGAAATAAAAATCAATAGATTAATAAAAACCAATAATAGAAGGGCTTGAATTTCATCATATTCACTATTATTAGTTAAATCATTAAAGAATTTGTCAAATTGCTCAAAATATTAATTCCCTACTAACACTAGCAAACATGCAAAATAACACAAGTTCAACAAAAAAATATAACACTATCATTATATGACACAAGTTTTGTAGAAGTCTCTTTTCCAATTAAAGGTTTGTACAGTTAGTAGTTTTCTATTTTAACTTTGTAAATAAATTAAGAAGTTATTAGGTTCGGACCGTTGATTTCAAAAACTAAGTTTGCTATAATATTAATAATATATTACGCATGTATGGGGTTATATTTGGAAACATTTTTTTAAGAACATTATTTGATTTGTTTTTAATCCGGGTTTAAAAAAAATTATCAGATTTGTTTTTGTTATTTACAATAACACCTATATAAAAAAAAATATGGTATGTTTATTTCCAGACAGAATATAGTAACAGAATTGTGGTGTATCATATGCAATATTTGATATTTTAAAGTTTAATTAAGATTTTGATCCAATTTTACGATCTCGTCTCTTATCTTTATTTTTCGTCATGTTTTTTTAAACAAAGTTTTATACATTGGTATTTTGGGATGATTATGAAGAACTAAAAATTGTAAAAAAACAATTTTATATGTAATTTAATATATTAAGGGTGTAACTTCAACTTTTTATATATTTAAAAATTTACTTAAATATTAATATTACTTAAATTTTTAATAGATTTTAAATATTATAATATATTTGTAACATCCGTGAACCAAATTGGAGATGGGTGTCGATCGACACCAAGGGTAGTGTCGATTGACACTAGTTTTTCTGGTTCGACCAGATTGATTTAAATTGTTGATTTTGGGTTGGTTTGGTTCAATGGAAGCCGGAACCGACATATTTAAAGGAGAAGTCGACTAAGGGTTTTGGGGGAGAGCTTATGGTCGCCGTGGAGAGAAGAAGAAGAGAGAAGGAGAAAGACAAAGAGAGATTAGGAGTTTGATCCTGAGAGAAAAGGGAGCCTCGAGGAGGGTTAAGAGGAGCAGAGGGATCTGTTTTGACGGTTCTAGGAGGAGAGAAGCAGAGAGATTTGTGGTGCTCTCACTTGGAAGGGATGGGAAATGAGATCCATTATTTTTATGTGTGAGGAGAAGGATGTGATTACTTGGTGGTTGATATGCTCAAATTTACCCTAGAGCTACTCTCTCAAATTAAGAGATCAATTGTAGTACTTAGGGATCGAATCCACAAGAACTCTAATTCTCAGGAAATCATGGAAAATCAGATCAATTAATTAAATAAACAGGATTCAACAATTAAGCACCGTTCTTGAACTCTAAACACAATTATAAAATAAATCAGTTCTCACTGCAAATATTATCTAAATTTAAAACTAGAAAACCCAAATCTCTTTGCAAAATTCTAGGTAATAAATCAGCTTTAAAAACAAGTTTAGATTGTTCACAAAATCACTAATTCAAATCTCTTTGCAAAAAGTAATTTTGCTCACCAAAGGTTTTATCAGGAAAATCAGTTATATTCTCATATCAATTAATAATCCTAAGATCTAAATCCAGATGACTAATCAAAGATCTAGCATTAAGAACAACCTATGGTGAAGAACAAGAAAGATAATGAATCCTAAATTAACAGATCTAACAATCAATGAAATCCCTAGTGAGAAACCCTAAACCTAAAAGCAGATCTACTCAGACATATTTGTAAGAACACAAATCATGAATAAAATAGATAGCATTAAGAGATTAAAGGTAGAAGAAAAGGAGTTCTGAATCTTCTCTGGAGGAGTCTTGATTCTTCTCTCCAAAAACTCTCTAAAAATCTCTCAGGATTTTGCTCTCAAAAAGTTAAAGGGAAAAATAAAGCTTCGGCCTAAACAATGACCATAAAAATCCTATTTATATTCCTAAACACGACCAGGGACCAATGATGCAAATATGGAAGACTTTGGAGCAGATTTGTAAATCTTCAAAACTTGTGGGAAAACTTCCAATTTCGTATTTGGCATAGCATCGATCGATGCATATGATGTGTCGATCGATGCACTCTTCTAAATTCGTCTCCCGACTGCCTCAATGCTTGATTAAGCTCCAAATCCTCTAATTTAGCTCCATTATGCTCCCATCCATGCTAAATCCTATAAATACTCAAAAAGACTCTAAAACACCAAAAAGACTCTATAATTAAGACTTATATCATGGCTAAAAACACCTAAAAACCATGATATATCAACTTCCCCAGACTTAGCTTTTGCTTGCCCTCAAGCAAAACATAAACTTCATCTGTGAAAGAGGTTCGAAAACACAGAAACTCATTTTCTTTTTAAAATAATGCCATGATCATCCAAACCTTAATCCACATGCTTAGCAGATAAATCCAAATCGAACCACCATGTACTTCTCCGTTGACTTTCATAGCATCCCAAATTCAAACCAAATTCCATTACTTCCTCCATTAAGCCTTCATCAGTGAGTCTCATCAATTTGATCAATATCAAGAACCTTCTAGACTCATTCCCGTACAATACCATAACAAGCAAGACATATCTTTTACCACATGTGGTACTCTTTCTCTCCCCCCAGACTTATTCTTTTTAATCTTCCTTAGAGCTTTGCTTTGTTTTTTTTTCTCTCAAAGTTGTAGGCGAATAATGGGGTCATCGGTAATTTACCTACCCCTCGCTTCCAAGCTTTGTATGATCATTTGACTTAAGAGTAGAATAATGAGGTCACAGGTAATTTACCTACCTCTCAAAACTGATCAAAATCATCTCATCTTTTATTCTCTTCTTTTTTTTAACAAAGCTCTCAGAATTTTTCTTAACATTAATAAGGGAGAGGAGTATCATTTTCTGAAGTCTTACTTGTCAGGTATGAACAAGGAGTCAAGCTCTATGAAAATCAATCTCCTTGATGAGGTAAAAAGAGAAATACAGAAATTACCTCAAGCTTTTATGGATTCTGTTGGAAATTTGGATGTTTCTGGTTTACTGGTCAGCCATTGGATTTTTCATTAGTCGGATTTGTGGATTCAGTCTGCAGCATTAATCAACCAAGGCAATACACTAAAAAGAAAAATCATAGTTCCCAACAAAATTTTGACTCAATAAAACCATTTTTTTTTTCAAAAACAAAAACATAGTTAGTAACTGCCTCCCCCAGACTTAAACAACACTGTCCCCAGTGATATCAAGTAAGAGATTGGCGAATAAAATAAAAATAAAATGAAAATCAAAAGAAAAATGAAAAAGAAAAATCTACCAGTGGGTTGCCTCCCACTAAGCGCTTGTTTTCAGTCATTAGCTTGACTGTGTCGGATCTCAGGCATCCGGTGGATCGGAACATGGTAGTGAATGCTTTTGAGAGGATGTCCTCTTCCTCCAAGGTGGTGTGTAGGCTGTATGTGCATGAGATCTGCCAAAGATGTGAGGAACAGGACCAGAGCGGGACTTAGGTATGGGTGGCTTTCTTTTATTTCCTGCAAAATCATCAACAAAATAAACAAGCGCTCTACGATAATCTCGCGGCTTGGTTAACTGCACAACAGTTTTGGTACCTTTCAAATTCTTATTGATGATAGGAGAAGGTTTGGGAGAAGAAGATGCATACCTTGGCCTTACATGTGGGTTCTGAACTGTTGAATGGTGAGATTTCAGCTTTACAACTGGTCTAGGACTTGCAGTTAAGGATCCAACACGAGAATCTTCGATTTTGGACTAGTCCGAGCTGACTCTGGAAGGTGTGTCGATCGATTCAACAGCTGCATCGATCGATGCTTGGCCTGCAACTCGTGTTTCTTGAATGTTTCTGCAGCTTTCCTATGAAATTCGTGTTTCCAGCACAAAAACATCATCTACCAGCGACTTGTCATGCATCAGAACCTCATCATGATCTCTAGTACTGATTAGATGATCTCCACTCCAATCTTCAAGCTTAACAGCTTCAGCTTGCTTGCTCACTTTCTCAACATTCTCCAACTCTTTGACATACCCAGCAATAATGTCTTCAGGAAGCTCTATGATCAGATCATCATCAGAAACAACCTCCACAGAAAATGTCTGACCATCAATAGTGGGAACCCTTCTCAGCTTGTCCATCTCAAAGTTCATGACTAAATCTTCTACATTCAGAGCGATGTGTCCTTTCTTCACATCAACGATGGCACCAGCTGTAGCCAAGAAAGAGCGTCCTAAGATGAGAGGATCACTAGGCTCTTTGTCATATTCCAGTACCACAAAGTCAGTGGGAATCATGCAATCTCCAATCCTGATTGGAATATCCTCTAAGACACCTTCAGGAATCCTTCTAGACCGATCAGCTAAGATAAGAGAGATCTTAGTTGGCTTGAAATCTGTCATCCCAAGTCTCACAGCAACAGAATGTGGCATTAGGTTAATACTAGAACCAAGATCACAAAGTGAATGAGGAAACCTTCCTGTGGAGATAGAGCAATCCAACACAAAACTTCCAGGATCTGGTAACTTCTCTGCAATCCTACTCTGAATCACTGCACTTACTTCCTTAGAGACAACCACCTCCTGCTTCTTATCCTTCTTCCTCTCTGGAGGCTGGTTCAACAAAATTGAGCTGACATCCTTTGTAAGCAGAGCTCCTTCCTCAGGACTCAAACCATTGGTGACCATCCTCTTCACATATCTCTTAATACTAGGAGAAAACTTGACTGCATCAATCAATGGCATCTCTATCATCACCTTATATCCATCATAGCCTTGCATCTAGCTTCTTCAATCTCCTGTTTGGATCTCCTAGGCTTGGGAAAAGGAACCTTAGGCTTGTACACTCTTTCAGCAACTGGAATCGGAGCTTTCGTAACTTCCGTCTCGTTCTCGACATTGCATCGGTCGATGCTAGAGTTGCATCGGTCGATGCTGTCTCACAAAGTCAACCCTTCTACGACCACTGAGGGTTGCATCGATCGATGCTTAGCAGCTGCATCGGTCGATGCTGGATCAAGTGACGTATCATCGTCTCCTTCCTTCACCAAAATCACATTACAAGCATGCTTGGGGTTCTCAGTTCTTCTAGAAAGAAGTTCCTCTTGTCTTTTAACAGACCCAGCAGTCTGAATAACTTGATTCTCTAGTTTCTTGACATGAGTATTCAATGCATCAAACTTCCCAGTCAGCTCAGTGTATACAGAATCAATCTTTCCATTGAAGTCCACTATTAACTTCTGTTGACCTTCCAAAATCTGTCCAATCATAGATTCCATCTTGCTCTCTGAACTGGGTGGAGGGAGGGGTTGGTAAGATGAAGAACCATAGTTCCTTGTGAAGTTGCTGTCTGGATTTCCTGTGAAGGAATTCTTTTGACCAAATCTCTGATTTTGATAGCCAGCTCCATACACATAGTTGATATCTTCTTCTCTAGTCTCTGGCTTTGGCTCAAAAATCTCAACATCTTCAGCAAAATGGACAGACTTCTTTCCCACAAGAAGATTGTGCACTGTATCCAACTTAGCATTCACTGTAGCAAACTGATTTGAACCATTGCCTTCATGTGCTCTTTTCCGCTCTAAGTCTGCATTCTTGGTACTGTTGCTTGATGCTAGCCTTTCTATCAACTTCTCAGCATCATCTGGGTACCTTGTCTTGAAATTCCCATCACTAGCAGCATCCAAAGCCATCTGATACCTCCAATCAATACCACTGAAGAAGATACTAGTCAAATGCACCTCTGAAAACCCATGATGCGGACAATCTCTCTGGTATGCTTTGAATCTTACCCAAGCAGCTTTGTAAGATTCAGTTGGTCCTTGTCTAAAGGTGGAGAGCTTGATCCTTAGCTCATCAGACTTCGCATCATCATAGAAATAATTCAAAAACGCCACCTTGATGTCATGCCATGTTGTCAGAGATCCTGGTTTCAGCTGCCTTAGCCAATGAGCCAATGAGAAGCTTCCCCAGCAAGAGAGTAAGGGAAAAGCTTGCAGTAGAGGTAGTCCTCAGTGACTCCATTAGCCTTGATGCTTGTGACTATGTCCTCAAAGTGCTCTATGTGGTCTAGAGGCTTCTCATTTGGCAAGTTCTGGAATGGCCTTTGTCCAACAAGAGCGAAGTAGGCAGGCTTCAGCTCAAAATCATTCCTTGGGAATGGAGGAGGGACAATTGCAGAGCGGTTCTCATAGAACAAGTCTGGTCTGTTGAAGTCCGCAAGAGTCTTGACAAGTTCTCCATTGTTGTCCCGTCGCCTCTGAAAATTCTCCGCATCGGCTCTGGCATTGCATCGATCGACACCAGCATTGCGTCGATCGACACCATCTGCATTCCCATCAGCCACGACGAGTTCTTCCTGAATAACTCGTCCTTCAGCATCAAGTTTCTGGCCTTGCTCGTTGTACGCATGACCCTCTTGATCCCTCAAAACTCCAGCCTCATCAGGTCTCAATATGATTATGTTGGCCATCTTTGCTGATTTGGCTGCTTTTGTGTTGTCACGCTCTAGTTGTCCTAACTCTTGGTTTGTAAGCTTATATTCGGACCAGTAGGATTTTTCCTGGTGCTAGGCTTAGGCATGTACCTGAAACACACAAGAGAAAAGAAACAAAAGCGTGTGAGTAAAACAGAAAAAGAAAAATTTAGACAAAATCAAAGACTTTAATCTAATGGTGAATCAAAAGAGTCCCCGGCAACGGCGCCAAAATTTGATATGCTCAAATTTACCCTAGAGCTACTCTCTCAAATTAAGAGATCAATTGTAGTACTTAGGGATCGAATCCACAAGAACTCTAGATTCACACAATATATTTAATAATCTTTTAATTATGCTAAACAGAAATATTAATTTAAATAGCAATGCAGAACAGAAAATAAAAGAGATGTAAAATTCAGAAGGATTAAACGCTAGGCCTAGGGAAATTCTCAGGAAATCATGGAAAATCAGATCAATTAATGAAATAAACAGGATTCAACAATTAAGCACCGTTCTTGAACTCTAAACACTATTATAAAATAAATCAGTTCTCACTGCAAATATTATCTAAATTTAAAACTAGAAAACCCAAATCTCTTTGCAAAATTCTAGGTAATAAATCAGCTTTAAAAACAAGTTTAGATTGTTCACAAAATCACTAATTCAAATCTCTTTGCAAAAAGTAATTTTGCTCACCAAAGGTTTTATCAGGAAAATCAATTATATTCTCATATCAATTAATAATCCTAAGATCTAAATCCAGATGACTAATCAAAGATCTAGCATTAAGAACAACCTATGGTGAAGAACAAGAAAGATAATGAATCCTAAATTAACAGATCTAACAATCCATGAAATCCCTAATGAGAAACCCTAAACCTAAAAGCAGATCTACTCAGACATATTTGTAAGAACACAAATCATGAATAAAATAGATAGCATTAAGAGATTAAAGGTAAGAAAAGGAGTTCTGAATCTTCTCTGGAGGAGTCTTGATTCTTCTCTCCAAAAACTCTCTAAAATCTCTCAGGGTTTTGCTCTCAAAAGTTGCAGGGAAAAATAAAGCTTAGGTCTAAACAATGACCATAAAAATCCTATTTATATTCCTAAACACGTCCAGGGACCAATGATGCAAATATGGAAGACTTTGGGGCAGATTTGTAAATCTTCAAAACTTGTGGGAAAACTTCCAATTTCGTATTTGGCCTAGCATCGATCGATGCATATGATGTGTCGATCGATGCACTCTTCTAAATTCGTCTCCCAACTGCCTCAATGCTTGATTAAGCTCCAAATCCTCTAATTTAGCTCCATTATGCTCCCATCCATGCTAAATCCTATAAATACTCAAAAAGACTCTAAAACACCAAAAGACTCTATAATTAAGACTTATATCATGGCTAAAAACACCTAAAAACCATGATATATCAACTTCCCAGAGACTTAGCTTTTGCTTGCCCTCAAGCAAAACTTCATCTGTGAAAGAGGTCGAAAACACAGAAACTCATTTTCTTTTAAAGTAATGCCATGATCATCCAAACCTTAATCCACATGCTTAGCAGATAAATCCAAATCGAACCACCATGTGCTTCTCCGTTGACTTTCATAGCATCCCAAATTCAAACCAAATTCCATTACTTCCTCCATTAAGCCTTCATGTGAGTCTCATCAATTTGATCAATATCAAGAACCTTCTGAGCTCATTCCCGTACAATACCATAACAAGCAGACATATCTTTTACCATGTGGTACTCTTTCTCCCCCAACTTATTCTTTTAATCTTCCTTAGAGCTTTGCTTTGTTTTTTCTCGAAGTTGTAGGCGAATAATGGGGTCATGTAATTTACCTACCCTCGCTTCCAAGCTTTGTATGATCATTTGACTTAAGAGTAGAATAATGAGGTCACAGGTAATTTACCTACCTCTCAAAACTGATCAAAATCATCTCATCTTTTATTCTCTTCTTTTTTTTAACAAAGCTCTCAGAATTTTTCTTAACATTAATAAGGGAGAGGAGTATCATTTTCTGAAGTCTTACTTGTCAGGTATGAACAAGGAGTCAAGCTCTATGAAAATCAATCTCCTTGATGAGGTAAAAAAAAAAGTACAGAAATTACCTCAAGCTTTTATGGATTCTGTTGGAAATTTGGATGTTTCGGTCTAAACAATGACCATAAAAATCCTATTTATATTCCTAAAAACGACCTGGGACCAATGATGCAAATATGGAAGACTTTGGGGCAGATTTGTAAATCTTCAAAACTTGTGGGAAAACGTCCAATTTCGTATTTGGCCTAGCATCGATCGATGCATATGATGTGTCAACCGATGCACTCTTCTAAATTCGTCTCCCGACTGCCTCAATGCTTGATTAAGCTCCAAATCCTCCAATTTAGCTCCATTATGCTCCCATCCATGCTAAATCCTATAAATACTCAAAAAGACTCTAAAACACCAAAAAGACTATAATTAAGACTTATATCATGGCTAAAAACACCTAAAAACCATGATATATCAGTGGTGGATTAGGAGAGTCAATGAAGCTTTCTCATGGTTGTTATCCAGGTAAGTCGTGTTGTTTGATGCTTTATCGATTAGGGAATAGATGGTTGTGAAGAATTAAGGTTTTGCGGCGAGAAGAAGCTTGAAGGGAGGCTCGGATTGTGATTTTCGGGTTGGTGTCGGTTGACACTATTGTGGTGTCGACCGACACCAACACCAGTGGATGAACAGCGCAAACTTGTTCGAGAGGGCTACTTCGGAGCAATGTTTGGAGGATGAAACGAAGTCCGATTTTGCTGAATTTTGGTAGGTAGCTTTGTGGTGCTATAAGCTTCATATCCAACGGTTTGTTTGTGAAATGAACCGTTGGTTTGTGATTTATTCAAGTGTTTGTATTGTGGTCTGCTATAGATGATTTTGTGGTAAGGTTGGGGTGTCGAGCGACACCAAAGTGGTGTCGGTTGACACTAGTATGTTGTTGTGTGTTTGGGTCTTAGGAGGACATCTAGATTTAGGTTTAGATGAGGAGAGATTGACGGAAGTGATGCCGCGAGCGTCGGTGTGTGTGTTGGTTCGCAAGTGGTGTGATGGGTGACGTTCGACACCAGGTGGAAGTGACGTTCGACACTAGAGGAGTTGATAGTGAGTTGGAATAATTGTGGGGAAGTGTTGTCCGTGTCTGGAAGGAATCAAATATTCCAGTCCACCTCTCTTGTTTTTGGTCGCTAGGGGTGGTTGGTTGTGCGACTTAATAACTAGATGAGGTGGTGTTTGGTGTATTTGTAGAAGTTTTGTAAGAAGCGATTTCTACGCCGGTTGTTTCGTCGGAATTATGGGGTTCCGGTGAGATCGTTTCCCGTGGATCCTGTAAGAGGATTGGGAATCCGGGTGCGATCGTTTCAATATTAAACTTGCAACAGAGTTTAAATATTTATAATTATTAATATTACTTAAATTTTTAATAGAGTTTAAATATTATAATATATTAAACTTTCTATAGATTTTAAATATTTATAATTATGTAAAAAAATTTAAATATTTATAATATGTGTACCTTTCAAAAGTTTCAATATTTATAATATTTAAATTTTTTTAAAAAATAAATATTATAATATTTTGAAACGATGAAAAGTTTTAAAAATACTCAAATAAAAGAAATATATGTCCTATTTAGCTTATGTGAGACTCTACATACACTTTTCTATATCTTTTAATATAGGGAAATTACCTAGAATATTACATAAAAGTAGGTTTATTACTAGACTAACACGTTGAGATTTTCGACTTACTAGAATAACACAGAAAAGTTTGCAAATTACTTCTATATCCGAGTTGTGTGTTTTATTACGTTTTATGCCATTATCTTTTAAAATGAAGATCTTAAAAGGGGAAAATAAAAGATCATAAACCTAAGTCGATCCCTTAAATCTTTGTGTTGTTTGTCTTACGATTGTTGGGTTGAGATCAGCTATTTTTAGATAGCTTGCGGCGTGAAAAGAATCTGTGTGGAGGACGTTTGGCTGGAGGACCACTGACGGCGAGTTGACGGCGAGGTGGTTTGAAGTAGAGGAGGAGGGAAATATAGCGATTTGCTCAGAGGTAGATTTCTATATCGTGGTTTAGTCTCTATTGCTTACTGTTTTCTTATACCCGAGTATTACATAGTAGGCCTTGTATATTGTATGTTAGTTTTCTGTATGTTGTTGAGCTCTGTTTTTCGGAAGATATTTGTGTGACTTCATGTTGCTCTCGTTGCTAATCTAAGCAACAAATGTTTTGTGATATTGAATTAATAACTAAACTAAAGCTTTGTCGTAGATATGGGGTCAAGCAAGAGGTATCCAAGTAGGTTGTATGGTGTTGGTAATTTTCCACTGCCTCTGAGAAGCATGCACCACGATTGTAGTTTGTCCAATCTTGGTGGTTTGAAAGGCTTTGTTGGTGATGAGGTGTATGACAAAATAAGAAAGAATTCGCAGCTGGGAGTTCTATTGGATCTAGCCGATCTGACTACCTGTTTTGTGGGAAGACCATCCATTATCTATTGTCCAATCAATTGGCAATAAACATTCCTTCGGAGGTATGGTTTTTGGTTGGAGGAAAGCCGTTGAGGTTCTCTCTATATGAATATGAAGAAATTAGTGGTTTGAATTGTGAGAAGATTGATGAAACAGAGTTTGAAGTCGATCATACACCTTTATGGGCGGCTTTAAAGGTGAAAGCTTTTAGTGGACCCAACTGGGAGGAGCTAGTTGAGGGTTTGAGAAGCTGCGTGGTCTGATGAAATGAAGACGCAGATAGCTCGGTTGTATCTTGTTCATGTTGGAGTGCTTGGTTTATCAAGGAACAGTCGGATTCCTCTGGAATACGCTAAACGGGCGTTGAATGAAGAAGCTTTGAGAGTTTTCAATGGGTAGGGTTGGATTCAAGAGTTTAGTTGATTCCATCAAAGTCCTTGGGTTACCTAACAATGCTTATACCCTCCATGGATGTGTCCATGTATTGCTGATATGGGCATTTGAGAGCGTGAAGGTGCTGGGGCTAGCTACGGGAATGTAAGAGAAGGTGTAGATTTGCCTCTGTTAAGGTGGAGAGGAGGGAGGCCAAGGAAGGATATCGAAGCCTTCATATCCGGGAGCAAACTCCTTAATAATGGGGAGGTATGCCTTCAGCCTTCAATATACGTATATATTTGTCTGCATTTTTTCTTTGTGATAGATTATTAAAAGTTATGGTATCTGAAATGCAGCTTCAGGTGAAGCATTTAGTACCTAAACCTTTGGAGTTTATATATCCAGATTGGCCAGGACAGTATTGTGTGTGTATGGTGTAGGAGAAGGTTTGAAGAAACTGGATAATCTGCTGTTAGACGTGATCAATGGCGAAGTGGATGAAAGAGAATGGGATTGTGTAAAAAAGGAAAGAGGGAGAGGAGGCAACATGTTGGGGGTAAGTGACGATGATTTCCTTGAAACAGCCCCAACCAGCATCCGTAATGTCCCCAATAATGCGAAGGAGGAGAAAGAAAGTGTTGGGGACAAATGTTCAGCAGAGAAGGCGTCTGGAGATAAGCATTCAGGTGTGCAGGGGTGAAGATGTTAGTGGAAGGTTATTTACTATGGTTGAAACACTAGGGGCGAAAATGGATAATATCAGATATCGTTTTCTAGAGCAATAGCGGAAGTTGTGTTCAAACTTCAAGGTATGGAGAGAGTAGGATGGGTAACTATGAGAGTGACGTTCAACTATTGAAGAAAGTTGTTATCAACACAACGGATGGAGGAGCGCATACGCAAGGACCTCTTACATTAAGAAATGACGAACCAAAAATAGAGGAGGTATGATCTGCGTACCGTATTGAAAAAATTGTTATTATATATCTATTGTTCAGTATGAAGTCATTGTATTTATCTATTCGAGGAAACAATATCAATTTCAGTTTTGTGAAGTTGTATAATTAATTTTGTAATTATTTTGATATATGATTTTTTTCGTACACACAATTTAGCAATTTGTATACTTTGTGTCTAGTTTAACAGGTCATATTAAATTTCAAATGTCTTGTAAATAACGTCAAATACATGTCTTTTGTTTCAAGTCATGGCTATATCAGATAAAGCATTCGGACAAGGATGGTTATAAAGTTGCTAGTTGTGTTAGGAATCCGTTAGCCATTAAGGATAAGGTGATGTGGTCTGGGAGTATTAAAATCGAACCAGAGGACAGTGTTGAGCGAATTCCAAAGCAGATGGTAGACAGTGTACAGCGTGTCAAAAGAGTACACAGAGTTGGGAGACAGAGGAAGGGATAAAAGAGCAAAGTATAATGACAAAGTTTGGATGGAGCTCAACCCGTTCCTATTAATGTTATCCATCCGGTAAGTGGTGGTAACCCTCGCTCTCGGATCAAAAGTGCGAATCTGTTGTGGATTTAACCAATGAGACCAGGAGTCGTGCATCGTCTCACACAGTGAAAGATAAGGAGAAAGCCAGGTATTTTGCATATTTATACAAAGGTGTTTCCTCCATCAAGAGAGCTTGATCTTCTATTAGTAGATCCAGTGGGCACCAACCCTAATGACGAATCAATGCGAGCTGCATTAATGACCCGACGTGAAAGTAACAATGTAGTCCTATCCCCGCTGTGTACGATCCTTTTAGTGAGGCAAGTCGTAAGAAAATTGCGAAGCTGATGTCCTTCCTAACTGATGATGTAAGTCTTCATTTAGAGTTGTATATAATTTGTGTCTATATTCGGATTTGAGGACTACGATCTATAACTGATTCGTTAATTTTGGTATTCAGGGCTAAAGTACCTTCCACTGGAAATGCCGAATTTTATTTTCGCCTCTCCTGACCCCTAAACAATCGTGGCAACTACAACATTCGGGTGGTTATGGGATGCGGTAAGCTCTAGAGCTTAACATTTGTCGAGTTAACTATGGTATACTAATGCGTGATAGATGTCACTCGTGTTGCAGCACATGGTTACATGTATGCATATGTTCCGTAATAGGGGGACGCAAACGCCATCCCCATATATAAACAGATCGTATTGCTTTTCGATCCTTTGTTTGTTAGTATGTGGGCACTCGAATTCCCTAAAATGGAAGCCTCTAATCAATGGGTTTTTGGAGAAGGTTGTTTTGGAGACGTAATGTGGGAAGGCTGCCAAAATACGGTACTGACAAACAAAGTGTG